>QRDG01000187.1:1194801-1631562 GCA_012064385.1 Puccinellia tenuiflora
AGATCGTGTTGAACTTGCGATCGCACTCGTCGGATCGTTCGAAGTTTCCGCTAATGGTGATTGTCCCGTAAGGCCCCGGCATCTTCAGCTTCAGATATGCATAGTTCGGCACTGCCATGAACCGTGCGAACGCTGGTCGTCCCAGGATGACATGGTACTGTGACTTCCAGTCAACCACCTCAAACTCTATCCTCTCCTTCCGGAAGTTAGCTGGCTCACCGAAGATTACGTCGAGTGAGATCGTTCCCAAGGGATAGACTGGTCTCCCTGGTACTATGCCGTGGAAAGTGTTGACGGAGGGCGCCAGGCTTGTCGTCAGTATGTTCATTCCACGCAGCGTGTCAGCGAACATGATATTGATTCCGCTGCCACCATCCATGAACACGCGGCTCATAGCGAAGCCTCCTATCTGCGCATCCAAAACGAGGGCCGCGTGGCCCGGCCGCGGGACTTGTGGTGGATGATCGTCCCTGCTGAATGTTATGCTGGCATGTGACCAGTTGAGGTACTCTGGCACCGCGGGTGGTGATTTGACGGTGTAACATCCCAAATTTTGGAATGTTGTAAAAATCACAAAAATTTAAAACTTTTATTAATAATTAAATTAAAGTCTCCAAAAATCAAGAAAAGCTTTTATAGAATATTGTTTTGACATCTTCAAAGTTATATTTTTAATTAAAATTCCTTTATCTTCAAATCTCAACTTTAATGTTTTGGAAATAAAATATTTAAATGAGTTTTCAAATAATATCCTCCACTTGGATAGTTGGTTTTAAAATAAATAATATGGGGATATTATAAACCCTATTTCATTTGTGGAAATAATTTAAATACTTTCCAAGCTTTGTTTTATAAAAATGTTTTATCTTAAATTATTCTAATATGAAAATGAGTTATCATTTTGAATGATATTACTCATATTTTCCTCTGGTTTTAAATTAAATATTTTGGGATATTTATAAACCCTAATTTAGAAAATTCCCAAATAGCCATATAAGGCAAATTTGACCAAAAGGGTATTTTGGTAATTTTGTTTTGACAAAAGATAGTTCCTAAATGTCTATTTTGACTATTTGGAATTTTACAAATTTTTACAAATTTATTTGACTTGATTTGGAGGCCTAAATCAAAAATTATAAGAGAAAACAGAAAAATGAATAAAAAGAAATTTGATGACGTCATGCTGACGTCATCGCCTTCAAAGCTCCTCCACGACCGTTTCTGCCCGATCCTCTCCCCTTGATTGCTTGCGATTGAAGGCACCCCTGGCCTCGCCGACCCCGTCCCTTGGAAGCCCTTGACCTCCTCTCTAGATCCCCTCTTTTCCCTCTTCGATTTGCGCCGCCAGGCCGGCAAAATAGCTCGCCGGAGTTCCGCTTTGGCCGCGGCCGTATTTCCCGATTCCGGCCACCACGGTGAGTCTCCGCCGCCCCTTTTTGGCCTTGCTAGTTTCCCTTGTCCTCGCGCACCTCCTTGACCACCTGCTAGCATTTTTCCAGCAGCCAAACGACGTCCCTATCCTCAACCCAAGCTCGCCGTTGCCTCGAGGAGCTCCAGCCGACGACCGCCGCCGTTCCAGGACGCCCCCGAGCTCTTCGACCTCGCCATCCTCTCCGCCGTGCCTCACCGCACGCCGTCGTCCACTTATCCGAACACGAGGACCCCCGGAGTGTCGACCCCGTCCACGCCCGAGCCGTCCGCCGTCGTGACTCCAGCCGTAGCACACGGCCAAGCCAGGACGCGCGCCTCAACCCCGCCGCCACCTTCTTCTTCGACGTGCGGAGCTGCACCTCGTCATCGCCTCCCCACGCCAAGGAGACCACCGGAGCGACGGCAACATCCACGACCGAGCCGCCGCGCCGCCGGCCCGTCCATCTCCGGCCATCCTCCGCCGGCAGGGTATGAAACCCTAGATCCTCAGCCGTCGGATCTGGATCGGGCGATCCAGATCTAATCCCTAAACCGAAGGGGTACGGGCGAATCAGATCCAGCCACATCAGCAGCCCAGTCAGAGCCACGTCATGCTCAGTCAGCAGCCCAGTCAGCATCCAGTCAGCAGGGATTTTCTGTTAATTCCCGAAATAAAAATTAAATGGCCTTTTTGCAGAATAGTCCCTGCAACTTCAAACCTTCATAACTTTTTAACCCTTTAGCCAAATTTAACAAACTTTATCTTTTTGAAAATCTCTGAACCTGTAGAATCTTTTGGTTCTGCTAGTTTTCAGTTTTGACAAATCCAAATTTATTCAAATTTCAAATGAGTCATTTGAGTAAATTTGGTATAGTTTTAAATCTATAAGTCCAATTTTTGCAAATAAAATATTTCTGGAAACCTTGGAACATGCATGACATGATCCCACTGTTATAATTATTTTTTTTGATAGTTTTAAAAATATTTCTTAATCAGAGACTCAAACTGGAGTATTTCTGATATAGTTTAATTTCTATAAATCCTTTTAAATTGTTTTCTTTTAGAAACTTCCTCAAATATTTGCCTCTGACCAGAGAGACCAAAACCAGGCCTAGCTACCACCTTTTTTAAACATAAACATTGAAAGTGTGCCAAAGGCCATCTAAATGTTAATGTTTTGTAAACCCTAGTTTCAAAATGTTTTAAAACTCTTGACCAACTTTCTTGTGTGATCACTTTGATCAAGACCAACCCCAACAACCTGGAAACAACCCTTCAACCTATTCAAGTTTGAAATATTCAAATTTGATTTCAGACCAACCCCTGACCCAAATGGCAAACCCCAAACCTAATGCATTGATTCTTTTTGCATATGGGATCATGTATTGGAGCTTGGACCACCAACCTAGTTTTGTTTGTTTATATCCATGTTTGTTGTTATTGTTTGTTTCTTTTGATTGTTGTATTGTTGCTTATTGCCATATATTTGTATTGTATAGATTGAACGGAGAGCTATGAGCTACGTTGAAAAAGAGTGTGTGAGCAACGACAAGTTCCAAAAGGCAAGTGCATACAACCTTTCATGAAAGACCTACTATTTTATTATATTTGCATGGTAGACTATTTCAGTAGTATGCATGATAGGTGTACTACTATATTGCTATGCAGACCTATCTAATATATCACCCCTTTATTCCTGTTGATTTAGGAACCCATTCACTTGGTAGAAGTTAGAACTGCTATGCTGAAATGTTTTATTGTAGTACGAAAGGATAAAAACTCTACTAAGTTAATGAACTACCTGGGTGGCAATTGGTTTTGCTCTATTGGTGGTCAAAGTTGAGTGGCTGCTCAGGGCCATTTCCATGGTTTTAACTGAGTACGTGCACTTGTGAACGGCCACCCAGGAACAAAGAGATTTAAGTCACTCCAAGTTTAGATTGCTTCCAGTGCAGCCACTTGGTATTATGGCTCTGCCTTGACTAAGTAAGTTCTAGGAACCTGATTCCGACAGTTCTCAGCGGATGAATGTCTTGTATGGGTCTGTCTGACGAACAGGGGACTGTTTCCCAAAGGTCTCGTCTTCATCTTCACCTTTCCTTTTCACTTCAAGAAGGTCAAGGTCAGAATGGGTTGATGAAGTCTCGTGGTGAAAGTGCACAACCTCTCGAGAGTGTAAAACTATGATCATAGCCGTGTCCCCGGTTACGGACAAATCTGAGCAGCTGGACAAGGATGTCGATGGAAAATCTCCTCATTCCAATTTCATAATAAAATTTGATGGGTGAACTCGGGTATATGAGACCTTGGATGCGTTCCATGGGTGTGTCTCATATTGAAAAGTTGAGAATACAATGTTTATGAAAAGTAGGACAAAATTTGCTTTACGCAATAGCCTTGAACTCCACCAGCCATATAAGCATGTAGTTTTAGTCTTGCCATTTTATAATCCACCATAGTATTCACTTGCCGGCCTGTTACAAGGTATTGACCCAAATTCCCTGGGCTGCAACGTTAATGTTGCAGGTTTTTATGATGACGCGTGAGGACGTCTACTTTTCGAGCTTGCAACCAACATGTATGCCAGTGGCACATGAAGATGATGAAGCTCTCTGTGCTACTTATGTTTCCGCTGCCAAACTTTGCATTGAAGCTAGCCATTGGCTATGCAATTTGTAAAGAATATTTTATTTATGGATCTCGCGATGTAATAATTATTTGACATTGATGCATGGTATTACATCTATTTGTGAATTGCTATCCATACTCAATCCAGGGAATAGCATATTTCACGATGTGTTCTTGCTTTTCTAAGCGAGGGCGCTACAGATGGTATCAGAGCGTAATGTTGCCTGTAGGCTCGAAAACCTTAGGTTTGGATTAGAAATAAGAATGACCATAGGAACAAAAGTTATTTTCTTCTTGTCCAAATCTCTCCTAATATCTTCTTGTAACCCTCTCAACTGATTGCTTTCTAAGTTATCTTATCTTATTTATAGATGACCATAACTCAGAAATGTTTCCGAAGACGTTGAAGATCAACATGACAATTATGGGAAGCCATCAAGCGCCTTGATCGAAGACTTCAATTTAGACTTCACAGCACCTGAAGTACCTCGACGAACTCAAAGAAATAGAAGAGAATGTTGAAGCACTGAAGGAAGAGATAGACTAGACCACCATTTTATTAGAATAACGTTATCGTAATATTGTATTGACTTACCAAATTGTGGTATGGCAGTACAATCGTGTTTATTTTGAAAAACCCTTGTTGTGTTTGTTTGTTATCCAAACTATATTTTCAAAAATTAAATAGGAATAGTTATTTTATCTATTTTGTTTGTCGCTTGTTGCTTGCTAGATGTTTTGTTTATAAGATGAATTGTCTTGATCTGCTTGTTTGGGTAGGAATATTTCTCTTAATATCTTTCTATCTCTACTCATCACTGCTAAACCAAACCAGATGTCTCTCCCACATACCAACCATGATGAAAAAGATAGCCACCTCAAGATGCCCTATGCAGTTCAGTTGCTGGTAGCAGCTCAGACTCAGATGACTCAAGTGATGAAAGAAAGTCAAGCCAACAACCCCAATAACGAGTTACCCACAGGAATGCAACAAATGTTAGATAACCAGACTCAATTAGTGCAGATGATGGCTCAGTATATGGCAAGAAACAACAACAACAACAACTTACCACAGATGGAAGATGGCCACAAAGAGTCCAAGGAGAATATTATGACAGGACCCAGAGCCTGCAAAATCTGTGGGGAGATTGGTCATTCATCCAAAGAGTGTCCCGATGAGTCGCCCCATTTGTATACAAACTATCTAGATGAAGGATATCCCATAACCGAGGTTACCTGCTTTTTGTGTGAAGGGACAAATCACATTCCGGCTCAATGCCAAATCTATCCCATGGTGCAAGAAGTCAGTCAACAAGTCAAAGCGGGAATGCAACAAATTCTCAAGAGGTCTGTGGTAGTACAAAAATGGAAGGAGGAACTCAAGCGAGATACTAGCCATATAACATGTTTCACATGTAGGAAAATGGGTCACTATTCATGGGATTGCTCAGAGAAGAAGGTTGGTGATGAGATCAAGCCAAAACAGTATGAGAAGGGACTGGTTATTCATGACAAGATGGAAGGTGAAGCTATAATTAGTACTCATCCTAACTCATCTAAGGTCACCACCAAGTGTTGTTATTCATGTGAAGAGGAGGGTCATTTTTCTCGAGATTGCCCCTTTAAACGAACAACAAGGTTCCCAACCGTTGAGGTGGATTATGATGAGGAAGATTACAAAGACCTGTTCTCTAGAGAAAGGCCAAAGAAGAAGAAGAAGGACCTTAGTCACGTACAGTGTTATAAGTGTAAGAAGATGGGACACTATTCTAGCGACTGCCTCGAATGGAAGACTGAAGAAGAGAGCAAGTTAAATTCTCTCAAGAAGGGACTTGTGAACCATCACAGAACTAATGACGACCACCATCATCACGGTATAAACCGTAGTGGTGGATTCAAAGCAAGCAATGGAGGAGTCAAAGGAAATGTACAAAATGGTCACAACAATGGAAATGGCCAGCAGTGCCACAACCATGAGACTAACAGGGACATCAGTCAGGTGACATGTTACAAGTGCAAGGACAAGGGTCATTATGCGAATAAATGTTCGGTGGAAGGCAAAAACTATGTGAAATGTTTTAATTGCAAGAAAATGGGTCATTATGAAAGAGAATGCACAGAAGAGCCCCGAGATATGACAACAGTATTTTGCCATCGCTGCAGAGAGACAGGACACTTCACTGATGATTGCCCAAGTCGGAAGAAGCGTCGTGTCAATGCCTTGCTCGACTAATTTCCATTAGATTATGTATGAGGAAATAAGCACTATGATGAAAGAGTGGTTATGACGATGTAATAACCACAATTTGTGGGGATGAGTGAAACTTGTATCGAATTTCTTATGCCAAAACTTAGACAAAGCGATAACTATTGCTGTGAAGCCAGTTCATCATATCAGGGATGAAGACAATGCACTGTAATGGACAAGCAAAGACGACATGGAAAGCGTGTTTCCCAAGGAGAGGGATCACCAAAGAAGCAATAGCTTGTGAGCTAGCGTGTGTAATAGTTTTCGTAACCCCATAGTTTGAAGGATCGATAGTTTAGTTCAGGTTGTCTTACAGACTGGAAACATTCCGTTAGACATGTGAGATCGACCAAGTGTTAGCTTACGAGATTCTCCAAACCAAGTACAAGGTAATGATATGAGTGCGATGTGGAGTAGCTACCATGATGACTACTCATTTCATTCGCTTTGTATGAGGAATGGTAATCTGAGTGACAAACCTATAAGCGAGATGACGTTGATAAGCCTGATCCTTAGGAGGATAGTATATTGTAACCCTATGTGAGGCAAGTGTTGCCAACACGTAATATATTCGGTGAGGATAAACCACAAATCTCGTGATGAAGAAAAGATCCAACAATGAAAGTTTTGACCTACCATGAGAGTTTCGTTAGAATTGACGCTTTGTTTGCGCTGAAGGATGCCAACCTAGAGAAGAAAGATTGCCGAAGACATCACATGGATGGAAGACATAATATTTCGAGCCATCTTGAAGAGACATCCACCTATTGGAGATGGAGCACTTAATGAGTGTAAGATATAGTTGACTCCAGTGTGACGACAATATTCACCGATTGACCCAGCCCCGAAGGAAAGAGTTGAAGATTACTCACAAAAGTTTCTTTTAAGGGTGGTAGCCCACCCAGTTGCCTAAAACCCGGATAACCGAACCCATCTTCCTTTCTAGCCTCTCCGAATCTCGGGGACGAGATTCCTTTTAAGGGTGGTAGGTTTGTAACATCCCAAATTTTGGAATGTTGTAAAAATCACAAAATTTAAAACTTTTATTAATAATTAAATTAAAGTCTCCAAAAATCAAGAAAAGCTTTTATAGAAGATTGTTTTGACATCTTCAAAGTTATATTTTTAATTAAAATTCCTTTATCTTCAAATCTCAACTTTAATGTTTTGGAAATAAATATTTAAATGAGTTTTCAAATAATATCCTCCACTTGGATAGTTGGTTTTAAAATAAATAATATGGGGATATTATAAACCCTATTTCATTTGTGGAAATAATTTAAATACTTTCCAAGCTTTGTTTTATAAAAATGTTTTATCTTAAATTATTCTAATATGAAAATGAGTTATCATTTTGAATGATATTACTCATATTTTCCTCTGGTTTTAAATTAAATATTTTGGGATATTTATAAACCCTAATTTAGAAAATTCCCAAATAGCCATATAAGGCAAATTTGACCAAAAGGGTATTTTGCAATTTTGTTTTGACAAAAAAATAGTTCCTAAATGTCTATTTGACTATTTGGAATTTTACAAATTTTTACAAATTTATTTGACTTGATTTGGAGGCCTAAATCAAAAATTATAAGAGAAAACAGAAAAATGAATAAAAAGAAATTTGATGACGTCATGCTGACGTCATCGCCTTCAAAGCTCCTCCACGACCGTTTCTGCCCGATCCTCTCCCCTTGATTGCTTGCGATTGAAGGCACCCCTGGCCTCGCCGACCCCGTCCCTTGGAAGCCCTTGACCTCCTCTCTAGATCCCCTCTTTTCCCTCTTCGATTTGCGCCGCCAGGCCGACAAAATAGCTCGCCGGAGTTCCGCTTTGGCCGCGGCCGTATTTCCCGATTCCGGCCACCACGGTGAGTCTCCGCCGCCCCTTTTTGGCCTTGCTAGTTTCCCTTGTCCTCGCGCACCTCCTTGACCACCTGCTAGCATTTTTCCAGCAGCCAAACGACGTCCCCATCCTCAACCCAAGCTCGCCGTTGCCTCGAGGAGCTCCAGCCGACGACCGCCGCCGTTCCAGGACGCCCCCGAGCTCTTCGACCTCGCCATCCTCCCCGCCGTGCCTCACCGCACGCCGTCGTCCACTTATCCGAACACGAGGACCCCCGGAGTGTCGACCCCGTCCACGCCCGAGCCGTCCGCCGTCGTGACTCCAGCCGTAGCACACGGCCAAGCCAGGACGCGCGCCTCAACCCCGCCGCCACCTTCTTCTTCGACGTGCGGAGCTGCACCTCGTCATCGCCTCCCCACGCCAAGGAGACCACCGGAGCGACGGCAACATCCACGACCGAGCCGCCGCGCCGCCGGCCCGTCCATCTCCGGCCATCCTCCGCCGGCAGGGTATGAAACCCTAGATCCTCAGCCGTCGGATCTGGATCGGGCGATCCAGATCTAATCCCTAAACCGAAGGGGTACGGGCGAATCAGATCCAGCCACATCAGCAGCCCAGTCAGAGCCACGTCATGCTCAGTCAGCAGCCCAGTCAGCATCCAGTCAGCAGGGATTTTCTGTTAATTCCCGAAATAAAAATTAAATGGCCTTTTTGCAGAATAGTCCCTGCAACTTCAAACCTTCATAACTTTTTAACCCTTTAGCCAAATTTAACAAACTTTATCTTTTTGAAAATCTCTGAACCTGTAGAATCTTTTGGTTCTGCTAGTTTTCAGTTTTGACAAATCCAAATTTATTCAAATTTCAAATGAGTCATTTGAGTAAATTTGGTATAGTTTTAAATCTATAAGTCCAATTTTTGCAAATAAAATATTTCTGGAAACCTTGGAACATGCATGACATGATCCCACTGTTATAATTATTTTTTTTGATAGTTTTAAAAATATTTCTTAATCAGAGACTCAAACTGGAGTATTTCTGATATAGTTTAATTTCTATAAATCCTTTTAAATTGTTTTCTTTTAGAAAACTTCTTCAAATACTTGCCTCTGTCCAGAGAGACCAAAACCAGGCCTAGCTACCACCTTTTTTAAACATAAACATTGAAAGTGTGCCAAAGGCCATCTAAATGTTAATGTTTTGTAAACCCTAGTTTCAAAATGTTTTAAAACTCTTGACCAACTTTCTTGTGTGATCACTTTGATCAAGACCAACCCCAACAACCTGGAAACAACCCTTCAACCTATTCAAGTTTGAAATATTCAAATTTGATTTCAGACCAACCCCTGACCCAAATGGCAAACCCCAAACCTAATGCATTGATTCTTTTTGCATATGGGATCATGTATTGGAGCTTGGACCACCAACCTAGTTTTGTTTGTTTATATCCATGTTTGTTGTTATTGTTTGTTTCTTTTGATTGTTGTATTGTTGCTTATTGCCATATGTTTGTATTGTATAGATTGAACGGAGAGCTATGAGCTACGTTGAAAAAGAGTGTGTGAGCAACGACAAGTTCCAAAAGGCAAGTGCATACAACCTTTCATGAAAGACCTACTATTTTATTATATTTGCATGGTAGACTATTTCAGTAGTATGCATGATAGGTGTACTACTATATTGCTATGCAGACCTATCTAATATATCACCCCTTTATTCCTGTTGATTTAGGAACCCATTCACTTGGTAGAAGTTAGAACTGCTATGCTGAAATGTTTTATTGTAGTACGAAAGGATAAAAACTCTACTAAGTTAATGAACTACCTGGGTGGCAATTGGTTTTGCTCTATTGGTGGTCAAAGTTGAGTGGCTGCTCAGGGCCATTTCCATGGTTTTAACTGAGTACGTGCACTTGTGAACGGCCACCCAGGAACAAAGAGATTTAAGTCACTCCAAGTTTAGATTGCTTCCAGTGCAGCCACTTGGTATTATGGCTCTGCCTTGACTAAGTAAGTTCTAGGAACCTGATTCCGACAGTTCTCAGCGGATGAATGTCTTGTATGGGTCTGTCTGACGAACAGGGGACTGTTTCCCAAAGGTCTCGTCTTCATCTTCACCTTTCCTTTTCACTTCAAGAAGGTCAAGGTCAGAATGGGTTGATGAAGTCTCGTGGTGAAAGTGCACAACCTCTCGAGAGTGTAAAACTATGATCATAGCCGTGTCCCCGGTTACGGACAAATCTGAGCAGCTGGACAAGGATGTCGATGGAAAATCTCCTCATTCCAATTTCATAATAAAATTTGATGGGTGAACTCGGGTATATGAGACCTTGGATGCGTTCCATGGGTGTGTCTCATATTGAAAAGTTGAGAATACAATGTTTATGAAAAGTAGGACAAAATTTGCTTTACGCAATAGCCTTGAACTCCACCAGCCATATAAGCATGTAGTTTTAGTCTTGCCATTTTATAATCCACCATAGTATTCACTTGCCGGCCTGTTACAAGGTATTGACCCAAATTCCCTGGGCTGCAACGTTAATGTTGCAGGTTTTTACGATGACGCGTGAGGACGTCTACTTTTCGAGCTTGCAACCAACATGTATGCCAGTGGCACATGAAGATGATGAAGCTCTCTGTGCTACTTATGTTTCCGCTGCCAAACTTTGCATTGAAGCTAGCCTTTGGCTATGCAATTTGTAAAGAATATTTTATTTATGGATCTCGCGATGTAATAATTATTTGACATTGATGCATGGTATTACATCTATTTGTGAATTGCTATCCATACTCGATCCAGGGAATAGCATATTTCACGATGTGTTCTTGCTTTCCTAAGCGAGGGCGCTACAGACGGCAAGGTGGACCTGCCTTGTTATGAGCTTTTGGTCCCGATTTGAGGGACGTCCTTTGTGGATCATGAACATGCGACCCACAGGCTTGGGGTAAGCATCTTCGCCTGCTTGGGGTTCCTCGACGCGTGGTTGGAGCTGGATAGCTCCCGCCATATGTCCCGGAGGCAATGGTGGAGCGTGCGGCGCTCCCAAAGCCAATGCCCCCGGTGCCACCTGCGCTTGCTGTTGTTGCTGCAAAAGGAGCCGTGCGTACTGCGCATGGAGGTCTTGAAACTTTTCGCAGTCCTTGAGGAGGTGCTTGGACGTGAGAACACCATTCTCATCCCTGAACATGTGGAATCGGCACGCGTCATGGAGCATTGGGGGAGGCCGTGGAGCTCGACCACCTCGCGACTCTCGCGGCCGCCATTCGCGCTTGACTTCCTTGCTGCTTTTGTAACCGGTTGTTCGACTATCACGCTCATAGCGACTGTCGTCACGGTTTCTTTGCTCGCGGCTATCAGTAAAGCCTGCCGCCACGAGTTCCATGCCCTCCGTGTCCTCGTAGACACGCGACTTCCTCTTGCGACGGCGGTCGCTGTTACGGCGACTCCAAGAACCTTGATCGCCGTTGACACCAGGTGTGCCGGCGCGCTCATTGCGTATAGAATCTTCGCCATCCGCCCACTCATTGGCTATCTGCATGAGGTGGGCGATGGTTTTGGGCTTCACTCGACCAAACGTATCCCGGAGCTCGAACTGATAGACCCCTCGGGTGAACGCGTATATGGCGTTGTCTTCCGATATCTTCTCCGTCGTGTTGCGGAGGAGAGTCCAACGCTGGATATACTCGCGAAACGTCTCATCTTCACGCTGCTTGCAGGCTCGCAGTTCCTCGAATGAGGCCGGTCTCTTGTACATGCCGATGAAGTTGCGGACGAAGTCCTCTTTGAAGTCTTCCCAGCAGGTGTATGCACCTCTCGGTAGGCTCTTGAGCCAGGCTCAAGCCGATCCCGAGAGCATGAGTTGTATGTACTGCATGGCAGTAGACGTCGATCCTCTTTGGCAGGTTACCGCCGTCATGTAGTCCTCCAACCAAGCGGACGGTTCTTGCAGGCAATCATACTTGGGGGTTTCCGAGGTTAACCTGAATCCTTTCGACATTCTGGTCTCCCGGATGCGTCGACTGAAGCATAGTGCGCCACAGGGCTCAAAGTCGTCATCGGACGACGAGCTGTCGCTTTCCTCCTCTTGAACTGCTCGCCTGGAGCGGTTCCTGGTGACCTTGTTATGCGTGATGGCATTGCGCGCATCTTTGCCCTCGGTGAGTTGGTAGCGCCCCTCGTGCCCGCGATTAACGCGGTTTCGCCGGTCGCGGGTGACGCGATTGTCTTCTTCTGGAGCTGCTCGCTCATTGTTGCCGCGTGTGTCGCGGTTTTCTCAATCTCGGGTACGGTCGCCCACTTCTCGAGTTCTTATCTCCCGCCGCGGACTCGGCTGGCGGCGATTAACCGTGTTGTTGCCAGCTGCTGCGATTGCAGTTGGTTGTGGCTCCTCAGGTATCAATGTCGTCCCCATTGTACTGAGGAACTTGATCTGCTGGTGATGCAGGGCTGCCCGCGGATCGCTCTCTGGCGGATGTGTAGCCTACAGGTATGTGGCCACCGACATTAAGACACCAGAAGCAGTCTTGGGGATAGGGATTCCCTGCTCGTCCACAGACATGAAGGACACCTCCAGATTACGGGTGACGTTGTTCCGATCTGCCTCTGGTATCCGCAAGTACCGAGGCTGTGCTTGGGGGTCACGGGATCGCCCTGAAGATTGGACGGACAGACCTGCCCGCCGCGCACTCGATATGCTGGCTTGCCTTCTGCGCTCCGCCAGCTCCGCCTTCGCGGCTTCCAGCTTGAGGCTTTCTTGCCACAGCAGGTACTGATAGCACGCCAGGTCTTCTGGTGTCGCGTCGGCTGCCGGTTGGCCATCTGCTACAGCCTTGATTGCTTTTTCACCCATAGCCTGGTTGATGTGAAGCTGCGTCCGCCCGTTCTGCAGGGTGACGACGTATGGGTAGTTCGGCCGTTCACCCCCGTTAGGCGGAGCGTTAACTTCGGCCTCCGTGTTTGCGGCTGCCGTCCTTGCGGCGGCGGCAGCTGCGGCTCCTGCCGCGGCCGTTTCCCCGGGTCCTGATGCTCCTCCTCCTGCAGGCACCGTCATGTATACCTCGATCGGCAAGGGATACGGCGTCTGATCGTCGGAGTCGTCACCAAGGGCGGACTCGAAGGATGCCGAGGCTCCGCTGGTGGAGTACGCAGGGCTTGACGGAGTAGATGAGATGTATGGCACGACCGGCATCTCGGTCGTGCGCGCGAAGTCGACGGTTGGCGATGTAGATCGCGATGCTGCGGTCAAGGGCGACGCAGGTTCATCGAGCGTTCCCTCCGTGAAATCCGTGCGGGCTGGCAGGATGTCCACCGATGTAGTCGATGAAGTTGCGACTTCCGCCGATGAAGTCGATGAAGCGGCGGGTTCCTCCGATGTAGAAGGGGGTGCGTCCGTGAGACGGATTGTGCCCCACTTGTTGACGTAGAAACGCAGCTTGCCAAAGCTCGCCTCCACGCCAGCTTGCAGGTCCTCGAAAGCCGATTGCACGACCGGCGAGTGCGGGTGAAAACCCAGTGAGCCGAAGTAGATCGGCTGTTGCAGATCCGGCGAGTCGCCGATGGTCGCTGATGAAGCCACCGAACCCGTAGATCCAGCACCAGTCTTTCCCACAGACGGCGCCAATTGACGTGGGGTTACCACGCCAAATCCCTCGGATGACATCCTTGGGTTGAGAGAACGAGAGAAGAAGATGGTGGTACTGGTGGATTCGTCGGCTGACAAGCGGGATTTACCCAGGTTCAGACCCCCGAAGATAAAAGCCCTACGTCCTGCTTGTCTGGAATTGATGATGGAGCTTACAGATCGATTACAATGGCGAGATCGTGAGATGTGATCTCGCTAGGGTTTCTGGCGGTGAGTATGAGCGTACCCTAGGTCGGCGGCCCTCCCAGTCCTTAAATAGTGGGACTGGGTCTCGGGTCCTATACCGACTAGGTTTACGTCTGGGCCTACCGACCTAATATTTCTAGCCTTTCCTTCGGGGCCTCCTTCCTGGGCCTGATGACAGGCGGGCCTTTTATTCTCTTCCGCACCAGGGTAGTCCATGGTGGCACACCCAAAAGGTGTACCCACGTCAGAAGAGGAAAGTTATACGTAAATTAAGCAACAGCTCTTGCAGAAACTCCAAGGTGAAACAAAGAGAGTAACATTTATTCTCTCTTTTCTTATTGGACAATTTAGATACAACCATTGGAGTAGTTGTGTGATACCTTGTTGGTTTATGACATGGACATTTTTACCAACAAGACTACATACACCCCATACACCCATTGGAGATGTCCTTAGCATTCTTACTTTTCTTTACATGCTACCAAAACTCTTTCAGTAAATGTAACTCAAAGGAACAAAAAAATTAAACAAATTGAGCACCTTTTTGCACGTGCCCATGTCATGATATAAAAATACTTAGTAATAAAAAAATATCAAGACCCTAACCAGCGTATTAACAACTAGCAGTACGTGCGGCACTACCAACATTCGGCAACCCTAAATGGTCTTTCTTTTTCTGTAGGTACTGTACATGTCGCTCGTGTGTCGATTGCGCGTTGTGGAGATTAATTAACAGCTAGCGCTCGCCGGAAGCAGATGCATGCGACAGAATATATATCCGCACCAAACTGTAATAAAGCGAGAAATATCACCAGATCGATCGAGATGCCCGTGATAAAGAGACTGACGAGTACTACTGATCTGTGTCGACACTCGACAGTCCTAGTAGCTTTTTCTCGACCCCTCGCTCGCTGCCGGTGGTCCTCCATCCTCATCCTCGCGATTCCTACCTCCACGTCGGGCGGTCCCGGGCACCCGGAGCCGCAGCCGCGGCGGCCACTGGCATGTAGACCGTCCGTGGCCCCTGGCGCTCACCTGTCAGGGGCGCGGGGTGGCTGGGAGCGGCTCCCCGGCTGCTGATTGTGCCGGAGGGCGCTCGTGTCGCGCCGCGCCATGCACGCACCGGCATGGCCGATCCACGCTCGCAGCGCGCTCGGCCGCGTGCCGCCACATTTCCCCTCCCCCTGCCGTCCTATAAAACCCACACCACACACGGTTATGCTCTGCAGATATCACACACCAACACAGCTAGCTAGCATTAGCTCCAACTACAGCACCCGTCAGCCTCATCACTACCACCAGTACTAGCTAGCAGCTGCTTCAACTCTCATAGCTTCAAGCAGCTCGTGAATCACTCAAGCTAGCTTCTCATGGCGCCGGCAACCAAGGTCATGAGCCAGATCGTCCAAGACGGCGGCATTGCCTCCTATGCCGTTTACGCCGCCGAGCCTTGTGAGGCCTGGTGCGGCCAGCGGCATAGGAAGGCCGAGACGGACGGGGACGACGACGATGACGACTATGACTGCGCGCCTGCCGCCTGAAGAGTACCTTCAGTAGGTGCTTGCCGGCGAAATGAATCTCGGATCTGCCATCAAAGACTAGTATATATACTCTGAATCGATCTCAAGTACGTAGGTACGTATATGCGTGTGTATACAGCTACTATGAATGTATCTACCGCAGTATATGAGGCGGTGAGGTTTGGTTTTTGTAATCGGGAAGCTTAGAGATCGTTCCGCTAGCTTAAGTAACCCCCACTATATATGCTGGCTAAATATGCATAATTTAGCCATGCCTAGCTACCTACTCGTATAGATACTGAGGTAGCTTGGTGCTTTTTCATCGACTTACTGCAATAAAACTGATATCTTGTTCAGTACATCATTGCCTTATTACTGTCTATATGTGTATGTGTTGCTCTGCTGATCATTGCATGTTCTCCTATGGTGCCATATATTTTTGCAGCTCCCTTTGTTTAAATTGCATCTGGGAAGAGTCGACAGGCTATCCAATTCCATGTTGCACTGATTTTTCTTAAAGCACAATAATTTTTCTTCACAAATCTTTCTTATATAACAGACAGTACGTAGGCCATTTATCTAAGCATTGTTTTTCTTTCTTTCCAGAAGATAAGATCACTTCCCCGAATTCCTAGTATTTTAGTATCCAACTTGCTAGTAAGATTAGATATCGTCGATGCCATACTGTTGAACTTCTTTTTGTTCATTTACTACAATATGGTTCCCATGCTATTGCTTGCACACACGGGCATAATGTCACTCGATCATTCATCTGCCCACATTGATACTTCTGCATTTTGAACACTTGGACATATATAGCTCCTAGCACCACAGGCAACACACAAACCTATTTATTATACTCCTGTAGCCCCGTCGATTATTGGTTATGTTCTAGTACAGATGAAAATGAGCGCCAGAGGAAATACTTACCGTGAGGTGTTGCTTTTTGTAACTTCGGGAAGCTTAGAGAGATCGTGCTAGCTGCTTAATTAACCCCCACTGTGCTGGCTAAATATGCTTAATTTAGCCATGCCTCGCTACCTACTCGTATAGATACTGAAGTAGCTTTTTGATTTTGCATCGACTTACTGCAATAAAAGTGATATCTTGTTCAGTTACTGTCGACATGTGTATGTGTTATTCTGCCGATCATTGCATGTTCTCCTATTTTGACATAGAGAGACAATTTGCTACCCGCATGGGTAGCTACACACCCATGTGTTATACGGAGATGCAAGCCGTATGTATCCGTTTTTAACTTGTTTTTCTAGTAAAACACGGATATTTGGTGTACAAAACTGGTTTCGGAATTTTCAAAAAAAAAAATTTTGTCATCATTTTTAGCTTTTTTTTCATTGTTGACTTTTGGGTCAAACTTTACTAAAAAAATCACAGCAGATGGAAAAAAATTCGAAAAAAATTCAAAATACTTTCTAATAATTCTACCAACTCTACTAGTGACATCCCCCTTGTCTACTTGAGTAATCTCATTTTACCGTTACAGATACGTTTCGGTCAAACTTAGGGTGTGTAGCTACCCATGGGGGTAGCAAGTCTTTTCCGTTTTGACATATATTAATTGCATCTCCCTTTGTTCAAATTGCATCTGGGAAGAGTCAACAGGCTGTCCAATTCCATGTTGCATTGATTTTTTTTAAAGCACAATACGTTTTCTTCACAAATCTTTCTTATATGACAGATAGTAGGTCATTTATCTAAGCATTGCTTGTCTTTCTTTCTGGAAGATACAATCACTTCGCCGAATTTCAGTGTTTTAGTATCCAACTTGGTAGTAAGATTCAAGACATGATCGATGTCATACTGTTGAACTTCTTTTTGTTCAGTTATTACTATATGGTTCCCATGCTATGTCGTGCACATGGGCATATGCCACTCGATCATACATCTGCCCACATTGATACTTCTCCATGTCTAAGCACTTGAAGATATATAGCTCCTAGCACCACAGGCACCTATAACCTATTTATTACATTCCTAATGAATGTGGCCGCGATCGATTATTGGTTATGTTTTAGTACATATGAAATTGAGCACCACAGGCATCTGATAAACCTATTACTATTTGTAACATGGAAGCTAGAGTTCGTGCTATTAATCAACCCACTTGCAGTCTAACCATGCTTAGTTATGCCTAGTTATGTACGTACTCGTATATACACTCAAGTAGCCTTGTGAATGTATGTATGTGCGTTGCTCTTTTGGTTTACGATATGGTTTGGTAGCTAAGTAATGGCTCGATATCACTGATGCTCTTTTCCTGTCATTTTATGCGTCGATTGTTGTATAATTTGGACTGACGAGGAGTCAATGTGTAATCCCAGCCAGTGCCATGTAGTAGCATGTTAATAAAATTAATCTGAAAATATGTTCCCAACATAGCACTAGTGGGGACAGGGTCTATTGTCCCGGCCCATGAGGGGCATTTGTCCCGGTTGGCCAATCGGGATAGTACAGGCGGGACTAAAGACCCAACCTTTAGTCCCGGCCCTCTTACCAGCCGGGACAAATGGCCCTCAACCTGAACGCCGCGGAGCGCGCTGGGGGCACCCCCTTTAGTCCTGGTTCATATAACGGGCCGCGACTAATGATTCTCTGCCGCGGCAGAAATTTGGTCACTTTCTGTGCCGCGGCAGAGAATTCATTTTGTTTTATTTTATCTATTTCTTTCTTCGTTTCAAAATAGTTTTCGTATATTTCTACGCGTACACGTTCGTGCATATATATAAGATAACTTGTCTTGCGATCGAGCATACAAATATATTCAATTACATGGAGATCACAATTACCGGGACTAAGCCCGTCTATTTGATTACATGGCCGGAGATCATCAGTAGCGCCCATTCACACTAAATTCTCCGGCGTCATCTACCATCTCTTTCATTAAAAATCCCGCCAGTTCCTCTGCAATTCCTACTACGCGTTGCTCTGGTAGGAGCCGATCCCGCATTCTCTCGAACTATATAAGAAAAGGAGATCAATATGAACATCAATCATGATAACAAAAAGTGAGGGTAATAAAATAATGTTGTGAATGTATTGCTTACGCCGACTCTATAATCTTTGTGCTCAGTGGTAAATGTGCGAATGAACTCGCAAACGTAGTATCCACATAGATGTGTCCCCGGTGGCTGCCTCGCGCACTTTACGAGAATATAATTCAATCAAAATAATAATCTAGCATCATAACTGTATTGAAACTATAAGTAAAGAGATGCGCGGACATATCTCGTACTACTTACCGAGACCGTAGTAAACGTCAGCTCCTCACTAAAGAAACCCGTCACCACACTCTTGAACCGGTTCCAAACCCTGCCCGGCAAAGAAAATGAATTAAGTTATTCATTACCTGATATCTCATGAAATCAACGAAAGAGGCCGATATAGCGCGAAAATTACCTCTGGAGCATGTCCTGCATGTTGCGGAACTCTTCCAGGTGTCTCTTTAATGGGTCCATGAATTCAAGTATTCCCTTATCAACTCGAATGTCTAGCAGAATCCGGTGGAAGCTGCACACGTTTATATATACGTAAGTAACTCATCAATTACACTTAACATCGAGTAAGCAAAAGTGAATGTGTACAACAGAGTAAGACCCTCACTTGAAGTTGTAAGGAACAGTATATGGTCACAGAAAATTTGCTCCGTTAGAAACCTTAGAAGGTTTTCCACCGTCTCGTCGGGTTCGTCATTAGCGTACCTATATGTACTTTATCTGGGTCAATGAAACCAACACTATAGATACTTCTTTTACAAGCCTGCATCTTCATTCTGCATAATAAAGTACAAAAGGATATAACGAGCATAATTACATGCAATGAACTGAACAACGTATATGTAGACAATGAATTCAACAACTTACAGACAATAGCAACTCATGAGAGATTTGTCGAGGGCGTCGAAATTGTATAACTGGAAGAGTTCTGAAAACTCAACATGGACCTCTTCGGCTCGGAAGAAGTACTCTTGTGGGACTTTCGCCACGATCATTATTATGTCCCCCTTTACCCCTCTCAAGTACCATTCATGCAAATTCTGCATGTGTGTTGGCAGTTGTTTCAACTTCTCTTGCTGACCAAAGGCTTACCTGGGACATATGTAGGGACTACATCAGACTTGGGTAACTTGTCGTCTTCAGAACCTAGCAGTTCAACAACACTCACACCCATAGCGGCCGCCAACTTCGCAGCTTCTTCCATATCATGCTGCAGCACCTGGGGAACGTCTTCGGATAACACCTTGAGGGGTGGGATCGATTGTTTGGCCTGTTCTTCGAGCTGGTGTAGCGCCCCGAACCCAGAATTATACATAGAGGCTATGTAAGCCACAGGCTATGCTACACAATCGAAGGGCATGGAATTACCGCTCCCACGCAACACATCGATCATGTCATAAACACTGGCATAGCTATCAATGTATAAAACAGAGATCAAGACTTGTGGAACAACTGGCACATCACAGACTCTACGACACAAGATCATATAGCAACTCATATATGAGGAAGATACAAATTACACACAAAAGGGTCACATACCCATCAGTACATCATGCGGAAGCGAAGCGGTTGTCTAGTACAACAAGATCCAAATATATGGCCTAAGAGGCCTACAGATAAACAATCCCGGCCAGCTTGTTCCACGGTCCCAAGCTGCCACCTGGGAACCCCGAACTATTCGTCGATGTCCAGGAAGAAACCACCTAGTTGCTCGGTGTCGTCCTCCTCTGAAACAAATTATAAAGGCAGCAAAGAGAGGCTGAGTACGACATACTCGCAAGTTTAGTAGGGTGATATAGGCCCAAAGCTGACGGAGGCTCTAAAGCTATTTAGTAGCTATTTTGCATAAAGCTAGTTTCATAAACCAAGATAGAAATGACCCATGGCATCGACTACTCAGAATATTTTTCATAAAGGGGATAAGAGAGAGTAACTTTCATCTTCGGTTCTCGTCGAACCAACTTGTAGCCAAACCATCTCTCATCTCCACCAAAGGCACTCCCACGAATCACCCTCGAGGAAATGAACCTTTTAAACACACGTTGAGTTGCAACCTTTAGCTGCCAAATTTTAATTAGGTTAAGATTCTCTATGGTCTCGTATATCCATTCCCAAGTCGTCCATAACCATAGACACGGCTTTCCGAAAAGATTTACCCTGCAGGGGTGTACTATTTTACCCATTGGTACCGTCCGGCTCACCTAATTGGCCCTCTTCCGGGGAAGGCCGGCGAGTGGGCGCGGTTAGACCTTTACAATGCATGAGGCTTACTCAAGGACCATCAGTGTGCGGAAGGACAGGTTCAGCGCCTCCAACGCCCTGCCCCGCGGCCACATCCTAAACACCACCGTCCTCATAGTTTCTTTTCCACCCACACAACTCACGCGCAAATGGAAATAGCAAACTAGAGGACCCTTGACAAGCCCCTCACAAATTATTTGGTCAGTAAGGAGCCCATACCCCCACCAATGGCAGCACGCTCGATCTTGAGTCTAGAGACAAGAACTCGCACCTAGGGGCAAGAATGAGGCAACCCACCATCCCCGATGGCAACTCATCCCAGCCTTTTTAGCATTTTAATTAAGGAACCACAAGTAACCACCATGTCCGACATTCCATCAACATCAACATCATGGAATTAAATCAACGGACAATATAGCATTTAACTAAGCATGGCTAAGCATTGCTAAGCATATAGATACAACAATTATATCTTTGTCTCCGGCCAACACATCAAACCTAGGGTTTATAGGAGGGGAAACATGTGTCGGTTCAGGGGATAAACATGCATTCATAGGATACTCTACAACTTGATCAAAAGTGACATTGGAGTCGCATGCAATATTATGGTGGATAAAAATAAGTTTATAAAACAAATGGATTCTAGATGCCAAGAAGGTTAGGTTATATCTTGCCTTGCTGATAGTGCTGGTCGCGCGGATCGTCGAGATATTGTGGTGGAACCTCGACTCCTGAATCTACCGGAACACAAACAATAACAAGAGAACAATAAATAACACGAATACAAGGTGCAATGCACACTCATGATGAGATGATCAAATTATGCACTGAAAAGGTCTTGGGCATGTCCCACAAGTTAAATGGAACCCCTAAAATAAATATCGCAATTAACGGGTTAAAACTCCATATTTAACTTAGTGAATTAAGCATTTATCCAAAATGTCCAGTACTAAAATATGAGTCCTACATGCATGAAAATGACATTATTAGATAGGTATTGTTCTCCTGATCATTTTGGTACTTCGTTTGCAATTTTTCGATTAACGATGAAGAAATGGCGATTTAAACGATTATTCAATTTAGATCATTTTAACCAATTCAAAATGACATCAAAGTAAAAAATTGGTTTCATGCTGTGATCTTAGCATAGCTAAACATCCCTTGAGTTGCTGATCATTTGGTATATCATTTTCCATTTTTGGATCAATATTTACCAAGTTATGATATTTACAATTTTTGATTTAAATCTGCCATTTTAGTAATTTCAATTTCACAGCAAGTATAATATTCATTTTAACATGTAAATAGAACTAACAGATGGATATTAATTCCCTGAACAATTTGGTACCTTATTTGTAATTTTTGGATAATTATTTCTCAAGTTATACAATTTCTAATTTCCCATTATATTCTGCCATTTTAGTATTTATTTACTAAAGGAAATTAAATAAATTTAATTGATCATGGCAAGGGTACTAATAGGTAGATATTCTTTTTCTAAGCATTTTGGTATATTGTTTGCAATTTTCTGAGTTGTGGTTCAAAAGTTATTGAATTTCAAAGTTTAATTTAATTTCTGTCTATTTATTTAATTTCAGGAAAACTGCCCGAACCGTTTTTTCACCCAGTGGCTGGCTAGCCACAGCCACTGACTGGTGGGGCAGTGGCCACGGTGGCGTCTACGTGGGCGAGGCGGCCCACGGGTCGGTTTGACCCCTGGACGACGCCAAGACCGGCGCGAGCGCGGCGGTGACCGCCGGCACGACCATGCACGGATGCGTCAACAGAGGGGCGTAGGGCTTGAGGTAATGGGCGCGTTCGATGTGCCTACCTACGAGGATCCCAGAACGGGCGGCGCCGCTAGCTCTAGGTCACCGGAGTGAGCACGGCGATGACGGACGGCGGACGGCCGACGACGGACTGCGGCGCATCTAGCGTTCTAGGGGGAGAGGAGGAAGACGGAGAAGTCCAGAAAGACGGCGTGCTGACCCTAGACGTGTGTGGTGCTCGGTGGTGAAGGGGGAGGCCGGTGGTGACGGAAATCACGCTCGGCGGCCAGCGGACGGAGGGGAAGAAGATGAAGCCGAGCTCGCGATTGGAGGCGCCCCGACACGATTGCCTGGACGAGGAAGAAGAGGGAGACGAGGCGAAGCTTTTGCCCCGGTTCGATCTGCTCTGGGAGGTCTCGGTCGACGGCGGCGATCGGCGGCGTCTCGGCTAGTTCACGGCCATGGCGCCGTTAGGTTTAGGGTTTCGCAACGGGAGAAAAGAGGGGGAGAGAGAGCAGGGCGTCGCGGGGAACCTTCTTATCCTCCAAGGGGGGGCAGGGAGCGAGGGGGCGGCGGGGGAGGCCACGGCGACGTGGTGGCCATGGCGCCAGGGCTTCTCCTGTGGCTCCAGTAGGGAGGAGGAGAGAGAGGGGATGACAGGTAGGTCCCACCCGTCAGGGTTTTATTCTTTTTCCTTTTTATTTAATTCCAGTAGGGTTTAGGCAATGAATTAAGGCCCTTAACTAGTTTTATAAATTCTGGAAAAATTCATATAGCAAGTATAATATGTTAGGAAGCTGTCATAAAATTTTCAGCCCATTTGAAAAACATTTTATGTGTAAAATATTTTGGAATTGCTCACAGACAATTTAGGTCTTTATTTAATTATTTGAATTCGCAATTGCATTAATTTTTGCAACAAACATATTTGAAGTTGTTAGAACTTCCTGGACAAATATGAAGTTCAATTTGGATTTTTTTTGTCCAATAATATTCACCATCATTGATTTATCAATTGTTGCTTTAACATTACTTCATGTTGAGCAATTTAAATATGGATGCCATGATGCAATATTGCAAAGCAAAAAGTGAAAAATTGGCCCATGTTTTAGGGTACCAAACTGGGGCTGTTACAATTCTACCCCCCTTATAGGAATCTCGTCCCGAGATTCTAGAGTAGAAGTAGAGATGAGGGGAACACGACAACACGTATCCTTCACGATCTTCTCAATCCCACGATGATCCTCCTTGGTGCATAACTTGGAGCTAAGAAGCATGACATGCCGATGGGGCGGAAAGAACAGAAGATAGCTTAAGGTGACGGACAAAAGGAACTTTGCCCAAAACCATAAACCATTGGGGAAAACTAGGAACAGCTTGACCAAACAAGGTCGAGCAGAAGATAGGGCAACTTCTGGACTCCACGCTTTTGACATACCAGATGCTTCCACGAGGTTGAAAGCTTGGCCCTAACGTGTCTGGTGAACTAACGGAATGTACGTGTGATCGATTGAAACTTCAGTTTCCCCTCGGGGGGAAGTTATAGTACGGATCCACATTTAGATAGAGAGGTAAAACCTCATAAACGGGTTATTGCCACAAGATAGATGTAGTAGGAGGAGTGACCGAGGAACAATTAGTAACTCCGTTGTGATGTTCTACTTGAAGCTCTAGGTATCGCACTTCGGCTTCGGAATAACCTCCAATCGATCATCAAGCGAAGGTCGTACTTAACAATAGAGAAGGGCTATAAGGGGAAACTCCTAGGGTAAGTTACACATGATCCCCAGGGATAGTGGTTGAGGTTAGAGATTTAAGAGATTTCTTCACTAGGCCTTCCGGTGAGGTGCGTGAACCACATCATCGGACTTGTCGGGGTTTCAGGTAGGACTAGGTCATACTCGTGATAAACACCAAGCATCATTTCTGCTTGAGGTTCCGAGTTGGTTAGGTGTACAGACAATTCAAGCTTGAAATGTCCGAGGAAGGAGTTTGCTAAAGTTAACCGATAGATAGGGTAACTAGATTCTCAAGATATGACTACACTGCCAAGCTCCAGAACACGAGGTAGATTGGGAGTTCCATTGGGTCACGATTACGATGAGGAAAGTGAACCAGCATGGACTCAAAAGAATGAAGCCCAACTGATTCATGATTGGGAAAAACCGGTAAGATGATGAGGTTTGACAATTTCTTCTTATTCAAGAACGACTCGGTCAGGGGATTGATGTGCATACATGGCTTAATCAGAGAACCGGAGGTAACAACCTACCAGCTCAATAATGCACGTATGCATAACCTGAAGGGTCGCAGCATAGAAAAAAAAAATTCCTGTGCAAAGATAGCGGAATAAACCCAACATCTAGATCCGATCTACGAGAGGTTGGTAGCAAGAAGGAGATCGAATCTCACCCTCGAAGAAAACCGTGAGCGTTTTGTCGAGGCAGGGGTTGGCTAGTCGATCCCCGCAACTAGACTTGTCTAGTCGCGAGGAGATGTGTTATCCAAGCGCCGCACGAGCAATGCCTCCGAGAGATCCACACGTACAGCTCGATGAAGACTCCACGTCTTGATCTCGCAAGAGGTGGTGGAGAGGCTCGAGATCAACAGCACGATGACGGTGGCGTGGTGTGTATGGTGGAGATTGGACAGGGCTTCGCCAAGCGGTGTCGGGAGAGAGGAGGAGGAGGGGGGTGCGGCTAGGGTAGGGAGGGGGCCGGCGGCTTGGCACCTTAGGGGGAGCCAAAGGGTGCGGCACCCCTCCCCTTCCCCCTCCTTATATAGGAGGCCAAAAGGGGGGTGCGCCCCTCCCTCTCCTAGGGCCGGCGCAAGGGGGGGTGGCTTGGCCCCCAAGCCACCTCTAGGGTTTCGGCCGGCCCCCCCTTTGCTTCTAGAAGCTTGGCCCGGGTGGGCCTATGGGGTGGTGGTGCGGCTGGCCCATTAGGCCAGCCCACTGCCCCTTCATACCACGTGGGCCCCATACTCCTATGGGCCCCACTTCTAGACCCCTCTAGAACCTTCTAGAACATTCCGATACTTTACCGATAAATCCCCGAACCTTTCTTAACCTCCGGAAATAACTTTCCTTATATGAATCTTATTCTCCGGACCACTCCGGAACTCCTCGTGATGTCCGGGATCCTATCCGGGACTCCGAATCAATATTCGTTCTCACCATCAATTATCTCGAACCCTAACTACATCGAACGTTAAGTGTGTGACTCTGCGAGTTCGCGAATATGTCATATTAATAGCGGGACCGGGATGTCCATATTAATTCCTACATATTCGACGAAGTACTTTACTAGTCGAACCACAATGTCCGGGATTCAATTAATCCATATACGATTCCTTTTGTTTCACGATATATATTACTTGTCCGAGATTCAATCCACCGATATCTCCATATCTGATTAATCTCGTTACCGACAAGTTCTCTTTACTCGTTCCCATAGAATAGGATCCCTTATGACTAGCCACTTAGTCATATGCTTGCAAGCGTTTGGATGCTATACTACCGAGAGGGCCCAGAGATATCTATCCAACTGTTGGATGAACAAATCCCAGTCTTGAAACATGTCACCCAACTACCTATCATCGGAGAAACTGAAAGCCACCTTTATAATCACCCAGTTACGAAGTGACGTTGATGTCCAGAAGCTCTCCTCCGATAAGCGGGAGTGACATAATCTCATGGTCTAAGGAAACTATATTTGACATCTATTTATTTTGAGTCTCGTCCATTATATCATCACCTATGATACAAACTTCGTTTATTAAGTGATTCATAAATCCATGGTTAGGAAACATCTAACCATCACTTAATTAACGAACTAGTCACAAGAGGAAAGACTAGGGACACATTACTGTTTATATTCCACACATGTATTTGTTTCGGTTAATACAATTCTAGCATGGAATTAAACATATCATGAACGGAGAAATATGATAAACAATAATCATTGCCTCTTGGGCATATCTCCAACAGTCTCCCACTTGCACTAGAGTCAATAATCTAGTTTACATTTGTAGCAATCTAACACCCATGGCCTCTCGGTGTAGATCATGTTTTGCTCGTGGAAGAGGTTTAGTCAACGGGTCTGCCACATTCAGATCCGTATGCACCTTGCAAATCTCTATGTCACCATCCTTGACATTCTCACGCAATTGTGATAGCGGCGCTTGATATGCTTGGTATTCTTGTGTGAAGTCGGGTCCTTGGCAAGAGCTATTGCACCTGTATTATCACAGTACAGGCCAGAGGTCTTGACGCACTTGGAACCACGCTCAGCTCTGAGAGGAACTCCTTCATCCAGACTGCTTCACTTGCTGCCGACGAGGCCGCAACATACTCCGCTTCTGTTGAAGATTTCGCCACCACGCTCTGCTTGGAACTCCTCCAACTCACAGCGCCACCATTCAGAATAAACACGTATCCGGACTGAGATTTAGAATCATCCAGATCTGTGTCCCAACTAGCATCGACGTAACTCCTTACGACAAGCTCTTGGTCACCTCCATATACGAGAAACATTTCCTTAGTTCTATCAGATACTTAAGGATATTCTTGACAGCTGACCAGTGTTCCACTCCTGGATCACTTTGGTACCTGCTAGTCAAACTTACAGCATGGCACACATCTGGTCTAGTACATAGCATGGCATACATGATAGAGCCTATCCCAGAGGCATAAGGAACCTTGTCCATTATCTCTCTATCTTCTGCCGTAACAGGACTCTGAGTCTTACTCAGAACCTTTCCTGCAACATTGGTAAGAACCCCTTCTTTGAATTTTCCATTCTGAACTTCTTCAGAACCTTGTCAAGGTATGTACTTTGTGAAAGCCCTATTAGGCGCTTTGACCTATCTCTATAGATCTTATGCCTAAAATATACGCCGCTTCACCAAGGTCTTTCATTGAAAAACTCTTATTCAAATAAGACTTTACACTTTCAAGTAGTGTAACATCATTTCCAATCAATAATATGTCATCCACATATAGTATTAGAAATGCAACTGAACTCCCACTCACTTTCTTGTAAATACAGGCTCTCCATAAGTTTGGACAAAATCCAAACCCTTTGATCACTTCATCAAACCGGAGATTCCAACTCCGCGATGCTTGCTTCAGTCATAGATGGATCTCTGAAGTTTGCATACCTTGTTAGCATCCTTTGGATTAACAAAACCTTCGGGCTGTACCATGTACAACTCTTCCTTAATATGACCATTAAGGAACGCGGTCTTCACATCCATTTGCCAAATTTCATAGTCATAATATGCGGCAATTGCTAACATAATCCGAACAGATTTCAGCATCGCTATGAGTGAGAATGTCTCATCGTAGTCAACTCCTTGAATTTGTCGGAAACCCTTTGCGACAAGTCGAGCTTTATACACGGTGACGTTTCCGTCAGCGTCTGTCTTTCTCTTGAATATCCATTTGTTCTCAACGGCCTTACGGTCGTTAGGTAAGTCTACCAAAGTCCATACTTGGTTTTCATACATGGATTCCATTCGGATTTCATGGCTCCTAGCCATTTATCGGAGTCTGGGCTCATCATTGCTTCCTCATAATTCGCAGGTTCATCATTGTCTAACAACATGACATTCATGACGGGGTCGTACCGGTCAGGAGCGGTACGTTCCCTCGTTGATCTGCGAGGTTCAATAGCAGCCTTGACTGGAACAGCATGATCACCATCATTTGCTCCTTCTTCAGGTGGCGATGGCTGTTCTGGAACAACTTCCAGTTCTGCGCTACTCGGCATCTCAAGAACAGGTTCAATAACCTCGTCGAGCTCTATCTTCCTTCCACTCACTTCTTTCGAGAGAAACTCCTTCTCTAGAAAGGAACCATTCTTGGCAACGAAAATCTTGCCTTCGGTTCTGTGGTAGAAGGTATACCCAATAGTTTCCTTAGGGTATCCAATGAAGACGCACTTTTCCGATTTGGGTTCGAGCTTATCAGGTTGAAGCTTTTTCACATAAGCATCGCAACCCCAAACTTTGAGAAACGATAACTTTGGCTTCTTGCCAAACCATAACTCATATGGAGTCGTCTCAACGGATTTTGATGGAGCCCTATTTAATGTGAATGCGGCTGTCTCTAATGCATAGCTCCAAAATGATAGTGGCAGATCTGTGTGAGACATCATAGATCGCACCATATCCAATAAGGTTCGATTACGACGCTCAGACACACCATTACGCTGTGGTGTTCCGGGTGGCGTGAGTTGTGAAACAATTCCACACGTCTTTAAATGCATGCCAAACTCGTAACTCAAATATTCGCCTCCACGATCAGATCAAAGAAACTTTATTTTCTTGTTACGATGGTTCTCAACTTCACTCTGAAATTCTTTGAACTTTTCGAACGTTTCAGACTTATGTTTCATTAAGTAAATATACCCATATCTACTCAAATCATCGGTGAAGGTTAAGAAGTAACGATATCCACCGCGTGCTGCAACACTCATCGGACCACACACATCGGTATGTATGATTTCCAACAAGTCTGTTGCTCTCTCCATCGTGCCGGAGAATGGTGTTCGAGTCATCTTACCCATAAGGCATGGTTCGCAAGTTTCAAATGATTCAAAATCAAGTGAATCCAAAAGTCCATCAGAATGGAGTTTCTTCATGCGCTTTACACCAATATGACCCAAACGCAGTGCCACAAAAATGTGGTATTATCATTATTCACTTTGCATCTTTTGGCATCAATGTTATGAACATGTGTATCACTACTATCGAGATCCAATAGAAATAAACCATTCCTCTCAGGTGCATGACCATAAAAAGTATTATCCATATAAATCGAAATACCAAAGTTTTCAGACTTAAATGAATAACCGTCTCGCAGTAAACAAGATCCAGATATAATGTTCATGCTCAACGCAGGCACATAATAACAATTATTAAGGTTTAAAACTAATCCCGAGGGTAAATGCAGAGGGAGTGTGCCGACAGCGATGACTTCAACTTTTGATCCATTTCCAACTCGCATCGTCACCTCGTCCCTTGCCAAGCGCCGTCTATTCCGCAGCTCCTGTTTCGAGTTACATATATTAGCAACCGAACCAGTATCAAATACCCAGGTGCTACTACGATCACTTGTTAAATACACATCAATAACTTGTATATCATATATACCTTGTTTGACGGTGCCAGCCTTCTTGTCCGCCAGATACTTGGGGCAGTTCCGCTTCCAGTGTCCGGTTCCCTTGCAGTAGAAGCACTCAGTATCAGACTTAGGGCCCTTCCTTGACTTCCTCGCAGGCCCGGCAGCTCGCTTGCCGTCCCTCTTGAAGTTGTCTCTTTTGCCCCTTTTTCTTGAAACTAGTGGTCTTGTTGACCATCAACACTTGATGCTCCTTCTTGATTTCCACTTCCGCGGTCTTTAACATCGCGAAAAGCTCAGGGAGAGTTTTCTCCATCCCTTGCATGTTATAGTTCATCACAAAGCTTTTGTAGCTCGGTGGAAGTGACTGGAGAACACGGTCAATCCCCAACTCATTGGGAATCACAACACCCAGCTGCGCCAGACGATCACCGTACCCAGACATCTTGAGCATGTGTTCACTGACGGAGCTGTTCTCTTCCATCATACAGCTAAATAACTTAGAAGAGGCTTCATACCTCTCCACCTTGGCTTGAGTCTGAAACATAGCTTTCAGATCAATGATCATCTGATGAACGCCATGGTGTTCAAAACGCTTTTGAAGCTTAGGTCCTAAGCCATACAACAGACCGCACTTAACTATCTCGTGGTCCTCTGAACGGGCTGCCCAGACATTCCTAATGTCTTCAGCCGCTCCCTCTGCTGGAGCCTCACCTAGCGGTGCATCTAGGACATACAGTTTCTTGGCAGCTTTGAGGATAATTTTCAGATTCATAAACCAATCCGATAAATTGCTTCCATCGTCTTTCAGCTTGTCTTTCTCTAGGAACGCGTTAAAGTTCATGGTGATGTTGGGAAGGGCCATTGATCTACAACATTATTTGCAAGGTGTTTAGACTATGTTCATGATATTGTGTTCGAAAGATAATCTAATTATAAAACGAACTCCCACTAAACTCAACATCTCTCTGGTTGTTTAGTGACACACGATCCAAAATCCACTACACCACAACCGATCATCACGTGAAGTGGCGTAGTTTCAAAAGGTGAACATCTCCATGTTTGATCATATCATTCATATGACTCGTGTTTAGCCTTTCGGCTCTTGTGTTCCGACACTACAAGAAATATGCTACCTAGTGACCCTCCATATTGGTCACTGAAAGGTCACGATTTTTCATTTGTGACTTTTTTGTGACCAAAAATAGTTGGTCAAAAGATGAGGGTCACTAATGAAACTACGTGACCTTTTTTGGGAATTCGTCATAGACGTCTACGACCAAAAAAAAGGTCACAGATTTTGTGACCAAATTATTTGGTCACTGGCTATCTGACCAGACCACGTCAGATCCAACGTGGCGATGCTGACGTGGCAACATTTGTGACCAAATGAAATGGTCATAGACCAGATTCAGCCCAATCCAGTTCAGCCATCTACATGGGTCTAGCCCAATAATCAGCCCATTTATTTATATTTCCCTGTCAATTCTGATCACCTATATGGGCCAGGCCCAACATTTCAACCTTTTTATTTTTGGACCGTTTTCTGCTGTCCATTTTGTTAAGCATTTTAATTTTTTTCTTTCAGAAATGCACGATGTTCCAGTCCACTATTGTTTGGGCTGTTAGCCTTTTTGAAGCCCAAATACAATTTGGTCCAAATGGAATTCGTCTTTTTTGCTCACAGATTTCAAATTTACACATTTCAACAGCAAACAATCAATAATTCACTCAATTAAATAATTAAAATCTAGAAATTATTCAATCAAATATTCACAACAGATACAAGTCTACAGTAACACAACAGGAACAAGTATCAAGTTAAACTACAGCTCTACAAATAACTAGCTGAACTACAGCTCTACAAATAACCAGCTGAACTACAGTTCTCAAAAGTCTGCAGTATCACAACATATAACTAGCTCTGCAAATATACTTCGGACTGCTTCACACTTTCAGGCTGGAGCTCTTGTATCTAAGAGGAAACACCATTTCCATGTATGTTCATCAAGGCTGAACGAAGGCATCTAACAATAAACCAAAAGAGTTAGAAACAAAACAAAAAACAAATATACAGAGCAGCTAGGGACTAAATCATGAAGCATCTATAAATGAATAACAGTAACCAAACTAATATATAAGTAGAGTTGTACACATGCTACAGATGTAAATCGAACTATTGAAGGTCCAAAACTAACATTCGAATACCAACGGATAAACTATAACCTCGAGACTGAGAATGTGGTGCCATGACCAAGGTTGATGGGCTCCAGCAAGGCAAGCATCATGGCTTCATCAGGTCTGCGAAAACGTAGAAGTGATATAAATGCCAGGTTGACGACTCAATATCTCATGCAATATATCAGACTTAATTATGGTTTATGAGGGTAGTCTATCTCCTACATCAGCTTTGAAAATAAGCAACTTCAAAAAAAGCGAAGGCACATAAATCTAACCTGGTTGATCATTGTAGCGGATGAGAGAGAAGCTACAAGTCATTGCAAACAAGGACTACCTCATCCTTGGCGTTCTCGGAAGGCTGGATGGTCACACTATCCAGCAGGTCAACATTCCTTGCCTATTCAGGGAAAGGGAGGGTCTCAGTGCATTTGATATATTATGACTGAATTAAGAAACAGGAATGTCACAACAGACAAGTATCATAAACAAGTATGCATAGATTATAATTGAAATCTTGATAGTGAGCAGTCAAGAATTAGTCCTTTGCATGGTAGGATACAAGTATTATAAACAAGTATTTGCATTCTATACATGGTACATATATATGAGTAACTGAATTGAATTGCCTATGGTCCTATTAGAATCTCACCATTACAGGAAAATAGCAAGGTAGGTCTAAATTCATTATGTCCCAGCCACACCTAGTAAAGGAGATGCTTTTTAACTAGGATCGGCTAAACCTAGCTAATTAGTTATTCAGTAGGTACGGCATTTCCTGACTAGGACCAAATTAAACATGGAATGTTTGGACGGAAAGCAACTGATCAGGAATAATTGGTATAATAATTGATTTGATCTAGGAAAGCAAGTTATAAGACATTTCACAACAATAGTGCATTACGATATGCTTGCTTCAAAATACACTATCCAGTGAAGTATTTGACTATTTCCATGTATCCAACTGCCACAATCTGCCTATTCCTGAAGTAAATCTAAGCCGGAAACCTTACATTCCTGAAAGCCAAAAGTTGCCAAGCCGTTCTTGATGGTTAGGGTGTTTCGGATCTCCTCTGGAGTCATGCCCTTGAGCATGTCAGAGACGATCTGGCAGGTTTTGTCCAGCAGCCCTTGATTTTGAGGTAGTTCACAGCCTGTCCAAACAAATAAAGAAAAATGAGCATGTATCTTTCTTGAGACACAAAACAAGCTAGATAATAAACAATTACATCAGCAGCAGCGAATAGCTTATTGCATCATCCACAAGTTGGAGCAAAACATACTAAAAAGGGAGAAAAGATCATACAAATGGGAACCAACAGAGAAAAATAAAAGCGATACAACAAGGGAGACACACAGGTTCACGTGGACATTTAATAATTATATGAGGAACCATGACATATTTCTCCAAAAATAATAATAGGACAGTACATGTATCCATACCAACCAGCAATCAACTAATTATCAACTATAACTCTAGCATCTCAGTTAGGTGAGTTAACAAGGACCATAAGGCAGTGGGAGAGACCAGACTTATCTGAAACAGAGCACAGAGAGGTGAGGGTGAGCGGGTGCGACAAAAATAATAAAGGATGGATTCATTGTCTACCACTTTCGACTTCTTCTGAGAAGCATATCCTGGTTTGAGGGTATGAAAACTGATACAATATTAAGCCAATATGGTTTCAAGATATTAACAAACACAAAATGACAAAATAGAAACAATTCAAAGAAAATCAGTAGTATAAATAACACCAGCAAGAAAATTACATATGTTAACTCACGTATACAAAGCACCAGCCTAAGAAGTTTCAATACATATATTTAGGCGTCCTTTCCAAATCTTTAGTCTAGCAACCTTGCATATGCTCTTTTCATAGACTGGAGATATCTCCAAACTACAATATGCTTGATGAACATTTTTCAATTGCAATTACAGCTACACCCAACCTACAGAAGCTATGGTACTAAGAATAGCACTAGGTCAGCATTCTATAAATCCAGCCTACAGCAATTATGGCGACACTTAAACTATAGCAACAGTTCTACCGGTAGCAGCAGATGGAGGCAATTGTCTCACCTGCAGCAGCTGACTAGGATAGAAGTTGAGCAGGGCCGGGGCATGAGCAGCTAGGTGCCGGTCGAGGACGTGGTCGGGGAAAGAGGAAGGCTGAAGGAGCAGCACGGCCGGCCTTGAGGTCCGGCGCGACCACGGCCTGCCTGGTGTCGGGCGGCCTCTCGGAGGCGCCGGCGGAGGAGGCAGGTGAAGCAGCGGCCGCCGGGATCGAGTGCCAGGGTCGGGAACGACGAACACGGCCGTCCCCTCCTCCGAGGAGACGACCGACTCTCCCTGCAGCGCGAGGTGGACTTCGAGAATCCCGTCGATGTCGTCGCCGTCGTGGTTGCCGGAGAGCCGTGGCCGGCGCGGGGCAAAGCCACCGCAAACCCTAGGTCACACGCCGCCGCGGTCCGGCCAGCTCGACGGAGCGGTGTGCATCGAAGCACGCACGCGCCGGTGAGCCAGACGGCCGCGACGCCGTTGCTGCTGGGTGGCGGATCTGGCGTTGACGGCCGCTGATCGAGGGGATGCGGCGAGAGCACGATGGGTGGAGAGAGAGAGCATGACGGGAAGGTGGGCTGTGGATCTGGCGTCGACGGGAAGGTGGGCTGTGGATATGGCGTCGACGGGCTCAGATCGATGGGCGGCACAGGACGGCGTGATGCAAGGAGAGGAGTGGAGGGAGAGGGTGGTGGTGGTGGCGGCGTGATGCAAGGAGAGGAGAGGAGGCTAGGGTTTGCAGTATTAAGCTTTGACCGGTTTCAGAATAACCGAGCGGGATTAATAGGTCGCGCGCTCGTTTCCGAAAATTTTCGGGATAACAGAGCGGGATAACTTTCGCACCTCACTGGCTGCAGTCGGGACCTGCCACTTCAAGACCCTACTGCACAGTCTCTAGTTCGGTGGTTTGGTAGTAAGAATAAACTAGTTTTGTTTTTCATTTTCTCTATGTCGAAAAAAAGCACCTATAATTAATAGTTTCATTATAAAATATATTTTTAATTTTCACATGCTTTGTACTACTATGGATTTAGCCGATATATAGGCATAAATGTATTTAAGTTTTTAACAAGTCTTCTAATGCGAGTTTACAAAATGATTACCCATTTGTATGACTTTCCGAATTTTCTAGTTATGTGTGGCCATTTAAATATCATTCTGTCCATATTATACACAAGCGTGCATTTTGGAATGGTGAACTATGTTGCCAAAGAAAGTTTTCATTTTCTTACACAAAAAAATCATTTTTCATTTTCTGAGTGCAAAAAATGGGTTGTTTCGTGAAGCACCTACCAAAACTATGTTGCAAATTTGAACCATACAAAAATCTAAAAATACTAGACCACATTTTATGTTCAAATAACCAAATTGTTGCGTGTCAAAAGGTTTCTATCTACCTCTTGTAAATAATACAATTTTTTGCCGATTCAGCAGTAAGTGGGTCAAATTTGAACTACAAGTGCTTCGTAGTTTGCTCATAATTTTATGAAAAAATGGTTTTTAGGTACACATGTATCTATTGTATCAGAGATACTCCAAGATTTTCGCAAGATTCGACCCCTATATACAAACAGTCGTGCCCTCAATTTTGACCACATTTTAAAATCGGCATAAGGAATTAAAAAAAATAAAAACCTTCGCAACATGTTGTTATATGTGACCTAGTTTTCAGGAAAAATAAATACCTTGAAATAGAACAAAAAAGGTCGTAGTCTATTGTTGTCTACATTATGACCAATTATTGTAACGAGACTGTGACCTTTTGGACAAATTTGGTCATTAGTATTTCAGGTTTGGTCCCTCCGAAACAGCTTATGACCAAGTGGTTTGAATTGGTCACAAATCTATGACCAATTTTTCTAGGGTCACTAACAAAAGGTCACTAGTTGACATATTTCTTGTAGTGCGGGACAAAAGGGGTCTGCGGCCCGTTGCGGCCAGGTGCCCCCCTTTAGTCCCGGTTTGTATATCAAACCGGGACAAATGGGCTGGCCCTATATATATGGCAGCCCCTCTCCCCTCTCTCTTGTTTTTTTTCTGGTGGGAGGTGGTGTAGGTTTGTGCTAGTTTTTGTTTTCTTCATATGCACTAGAGGTGTTCGGTGAAATGCCTGTTAGAGCGATGCCACTTCAGTTCACACAAGACAACACATGATATGAGGTGCCCGAGCCACACTTAAGCTTCCTCCTCTTTGTTTCCAAGTGTCCTAAAAGGTTAGCAACTATTTTCTCGTTTAGACCACGCGGTACTAATTTTAGCATCGTGATTGCGTTTGATATATAGTTGCATGATGCAGATGAGCCATCCATGGATGTACGGTGACCGACGCTCTGGCGCTTACAGAGAAGGCATGCGTTCTTTAATCGTTGTGGCCGAGGCGAACAAGTGGCGGGATGGTTTTATGTGTTGTCCATGTGTTGAATGTCGGAATGAGAAGGATTACACTTCCTCAAGAGTCATTCAGAGCCACCTGCTTCGGTCCGGTTTCATGTCCTGCTATAATGTTTGGACCAAGCACGGAGAAAGAGGGGTTATGATGGAAGACGGCGATGAAGAAGAGAACGATGCTGACAACTACCGATTTATGTTCCCTGAATACGCTGATACCGCAATGGAAGACAATGAAGAAGAAGGAGGTGAAGAACGGGCACCAGATGAGCCCGCTGATGATCTTGGTCGGGTCATTTCTGATGCAAAGTGAGACTGCGACACAGAAAAGGAGAGGTTGCAGTTCGAGCAGATGTTACAGGACCACAAAAAATTGTTGTACCCAACTTGTGAAGATGGCCAGAAGAAGCTGGGTAGCACACTGGAATTGCTGAAGTGGAAGGCAGGGACCGGTGCGACTGACTCGGGATTTGAAAATTTGCTGGTACTAATGAAGAAGATGCTTCCAAGAAATAACGAATTGCCCGCCAGTACGTACGAAGCAAAGAAGCTTGTCTACCCTCTAGGATTAGACAAGCAGAAGATACATGCATGCCCTAATGACTGCATCCTCTACCGCGGTGAGAAGTACGAGAATATGGACAAATGCCCGGTATGCACTACATTGCGGTATAAGATCAGAAAAGATGACCCTAGTGATGTTTAGGGCGAGCCACCCAGGAAGAGGGTTCCTGCCAAGGTAATGTGGTATGCTCATATAATACCACGGTTGAAACGTTTGTTCAGAAACAAAGAGCATGCCAAGTTGTTGCGATGGCACATGGAAGACCGTAAGAAAGACAGGATGTTGAGGCACCCCGTTGATGGTCGGTAATGGAGAAAAATCGAGAGAGACTTCCCGGACTTTGCAGGTGACGCAAGGAACTTATGGTTTGTTCTAAGTACAGATGGCATGAATCCTTTTGGGGAGCAGAGCTGCAGTCACAGCACCTGGCCTGTGACTCTATGTATCTACAACCTTCCTACTTGGTTGTGCATGAAGCGGAAGTTCATTATGATGCGAGTGCTCATCCAAGGCCCGAAGCAACCCGGCAACGACATTGATGTGTACCTAAGGCCATTAGTTGATAAACTTTTACAGTTGTGGGCCGAACCAGGTGTACGTGTGTGGGATGAGAACAAACAGGAGGAATTTGACCTATGAGCGTTGCTGTTCGTAACCATCAATGATTGGCCTGCTCTTAGTAACATTTCAGGACAGACGAACAAAGGATACAATGCATGCACACACTGTTTAGATGAGACTGAAAGTATATATCTGGATAAATGTAAGAAGAATGTGTACCCGTACAATCGTCGTTTTCTTCCGCCCAGGCATCACTTAAGGAAAAAAGGCAAGCATTTCAATGCCAAAGCAGAAACCCAGACGAAGCCTGTCCCCCGTAGTGGTGATGATGTATTTGGTATGGTCAAGGATTTAAATGTAATCTTTGGAAAGGGTCCTGGCAGAGAACCTGTTCTGAATGACGCTGACGGACACGCACCCATGTGGAAGAAGAAATCTATATTTTGGGAGCTAGAATATTGGGAAGTCCATGAGGTCCGCTCTGCAATCGACGTGATGCACCTAACGAAGAATCTTTGCGTGAATATTCTATGCTTCCTGGGCTGTATGGGAAGTCAAAAGATACACCGGAAGCACGGGAGTACCAACAACGTCATAAAGGACGAGACGGCATGCATGCAGGGCAGTTTCAAGGGCCTGCCAGCTACGCTCTTATCAAGGTCCCGTCTGGCTTCTCGTCGAATATAAAGGGAAAGTAAATATGAAAGAGAAAAAATTCCAAAACCTAAAGTCTCATGACTGCCACGTGCTTATGACGCAATTGCTTCCGGTTGCATTGAGGGGAATTCTACCGAAAAATGTTCGACTAGCCATTGTGAAGGTATGTGCATTCCTCAATGCAATTTGTCAGAAGGTAATCGATCCAGAAAGTCTATCAGGGTTACAGATTGATGTGGTCCAATGTCTGGTCAGCTTCGAGTTGTTGTTCCCGCCATCCTTCTTCAATATTATGACGCACCTCCTAGTTCACCTAGTCGAAGAGATTAGAATTCTCGGTCCTGTGTTTGTACACAATATGTTCCCCTTCGAGAGGTTCATGGGAGTCTTATAGAAATATATTCATAACCGTGCTAGGCCATAAGGAAGCATCTCCAAGGGCTATGGAACAGAGGAGGTCATTGAGTTTTGTGTTGACTTTCTTCCTGACCTTAAGCCGATTGGTGTTCCTGAATCTCGGTATAAGGGGAGACTGACTGGAAAAGGCACATTAGGAAGGAAAGCAACGGTTTGTAGGGACGCGCTTTCTTTCACTCAAGCACACTACACAGTTCTACACAATTCCACCGTGGTTGCTCCGTATATCGAGAAACACAAGAATATTCTATGCGCCGAAAACCCGGGAGAGCCTGACTCCTGGATTAAAGGGGAACACGAGGCGACTTTTGGCAGTTGGTTGCAGATACATATCATGAATAACACCACTGTTAGAGATCAACTGTACTTGTTGGCCAGGTTACCATCTTTGACTATATGTACTTTCCAAGTGTACGAGATAAATGGGAATACATTTTACATGATCTCCTAAGATAAAAAGAGCACCAACCAAATCAGTGGTGTCCGCTTTGATGCAACAGACGATAATGGGCAGAAGGACACATATTATGGGTACATAGAGCAGATATGGAAACTTGACTATGGACCTACTTTTAAGATCCCTTTGTTTCGGTGCAAATGGGTCAAGCTGACAGGAGGCGGGGTAGATGTAGACCAAAAGTACGGTATGACAACAGTGGATCTCAAAAATCTTGCGTACATGGACGAACCATTCGTCCTAGCCAACGATGTGGCTCAGGTTTTCTATGTGAAGGACATGTCTACCAAACTGAGAAAAAGAAATCAGCAAAAGAATACATCGTCCGATGAGCCAAAGCGCCACATAGTTCTTCCAGGGAAAAGAAACATTGTGGGAGTGGATGACAAGATAGACATGTCAGAAGATTATAATAAGTTTCATGAAATTCCGCCCTTCACAGTGAAAACTGACCCATGCATCATGTTAAATGATGAAGATTCTCCATGGCTACGGCGCAGAAGAAAACCACAACACTAGATAGGGATGTTGGTGATGTGTAATAATGGCTATATGCGAATACAAACCGTTGTATTCGGTCGATTTTGTAGATAGAACAAAACATACGGTTTCCCCTGCATACAGCCCGACGGTGGCTCGTGAGTGCCCGCATATGAAATGCACCGTCAGATGTATGCAGGGAATCTGAATGCTTTGTTTACGAAATGAACTACAATGAGTACAGAGTGAGTGCCAAACATGTCCGAGAGGTGGGCAATATATAGGGTCGTGTGGCTCACAAAGTGGTTTGTGCTAGTGCTGATCCAACAGCTCACAAGCCCGCAAAAGAAACACACCCCTGATCCAACGGCTCAGAAGCCCGCAAAAGAAACACACAATCCGTGTGCACACGATCGAACAGCTCACAAACGCTGAAAAGAAACACACCTCTGATCCAACGGCTCACAAGCGCTCGAAGGAAACACACGATCCGTATGCTTCTTCCCGCGCTTTCCACCGCTTCCCGCCTTCATCTTCCCGCCATTTCTGACTATATATATGTAGGCTCGGCCGCCATTGCCATATCACATCTAAACTCATATGTGCAACCTCATCACTCTCCCATGGCTTCCACCGTACCCACTCTAACCTACCCTGAGGCGGAGGCACTTTGCGCCTCGAACTACCCCTGCCCGCCCGGCTACCGCGTCCCCGCCGGCTGGTGGCTGAGCGCCGGAGGCGTGCCGGTCCCTCCTGTCCCTCAAGGTGTGGCGCGCCGGGTGGCCATCACGAACCACTACTACCTCGAGCTCACGCCGGAGCAGCGGATGGATCCCCGCTGGCATCCCGACTACCGCCCGACTTGGGACGCCTTCTTCATCAATCAGCGTGAGAGGGCGCTCGCCAGGTACGAGGAGGACGGCCCGCCTGCTTCGAACTTCAACGAGGCCGGCCATCGGCAGTGGTGGGGTGGCCGGACTCTCCAGAGCGTCATGGACTACATCACGGCCGGCGATAACCCCTGCCTGCGCTACCCTCACATCCAGTCCAGGCGTGCTCACCCGTCGAGGTTGGAGCTGTAACAGCCCAGATTTGGTACCCTAAAATATGGGCCAAATTTTCACTTTTTGCTTTGCATTGCATCATAGCATACATATTTAAATTGCTAAACTAAATATTGCAAGCAATGGAAAACATTAAAAGGAAGCAAACACTTCCTAAAATTCCAAACCAAATGCAATTGCTCAAAGTGGCAAAACAAAATATTCTTGAGTTTCCATATTTGTCCAGGAAGTTCCAAGATCAACCAATATGATTTTGCCAAATTTAATGCAATGGCAATTGCAAATAATTAAATAAAACCCTAAAATGCAAGAGGGCAAATTCTGAAATGTTACCACATGAAATATTTTCCAAATGGGCTGCAAATTTTACCACAGGTTCTGAATAATATATTATGGCTCTGTGAATTTTTCCAGAATTTTTAAAAGTAAATAAGGGCCTCAAATAAATGCCTGCACTTGCTGGAATTAAAGAAAAGGGAAAAGAATAGAACCCTGACAGTGGGTCCCCCCTGTCAGGATCGTCACTGTGGCGACAGGGGAAACCCTGGCGCCATGGCCGCGCCCACCTTGCCGCCGTGGCCTCCTCCTCGCTCCCCCTCGCTTCCCTGGCCCCATGGAGGTTAAAGAGGACCCCCACGACCGCGTGCTTCCTCCTCCCCCTCCTTTTCCCCCACCTGCAGAAACCCTAGAAGCGCCGCCGCCATGCCCGTGACCTAGCTGCGCCCGCCGCCGCATCGCCGACGACCGGAGCCTCCCCGGGACCAACTGAAGCCGCCAGGAGCTCCGCCTCGCCTCCTTGTTCTTTCTCGAGCGAGGAATCGGTGCGGGAAGCCCGGGATCGCCGCCGTCGTCCTCTTCCTCTCCGCCTCCGACCGACGGCCGCCGTGCACCATCGCCGCCGCTACCGGCCTCCTCCGCCACCGCCGAGCAGCCCTACGCACTCAGGGTGAGCTTGCGCTCCTCCCGGACCTCACCGCCCCTCCTCTCTCCCCCTAGTTCGTCGGATTCGCGTTAGCCACCGTCGGCCGCCGCCTGTCGCCGTCGTGCCCGTCGCTCCGGCGACCATTCCGTGGCGGCGCCGCCCGTTCTAGGTTCCCCGACTCGCGCCGCGTCGATCCCGCCCCCTCTCGTGCCCCCGGATGAACGCGTGCGACGAGTAGGTCCACGACGCCGCCGCCGGTGACCGCGCGCTCGCGCCGGTCGTTGCGCCCCCGCCAGTCAAACCTGGCAGTGGGCCGGCCGGTCGACGTGGCCTGCCCGCGTGGCCGCTGGCCCACCCGTCAGTGGCTCTGGCTAGCCACTGGCCCGGTATAAAACGGTTCGGCCAATATTTTCTGGATTTAATTAAATAGGCAGAATTTAAGTTGAACTTTGAATTGTCATATCTTTTGAACCACTTGTCCAAAAATTGCAAATAATATGTCAAAATGCTCAGCAACAAAATGTCTACCTGTTGGTACCTTTGGTTAATTTAATTGATCAAAATAATTTGCCTTTAATTGCAGAAGACTAAAATGGCAGAAATATGGTTGAATTTGTTAATTCCATAACTATAGTTCTATATGTCCAAAAATTGTGTTCAATAGCTCAAAATGATCAGTGGACAATAAGCTATCACCTCATGTCATTTGAGAGAGTTGGAGAATTAAATTTAGTGCTGTTGACCAAAATTTACTAAAATGGCAGATTTAAATCATTTATTGGGAATATCATAACTTGATGAATAATACTTCAAAAATTGCAAATGATATACCAAAATGACCAGCAAAGCAAATGCTATCCACCTATGTTAATATCACAGCATGCAACTAACTTTTGCTTTGATGTCATATTCGAATTGGTTAAATAATATCAATTGCTTAACCGTTTCAATCACTATTTCCTCACCGTTAATCGGAAAAATGCAAACAAGGTACCAAAACGATCAGTGGGTTAATATCTATCAAATAATGTCATTTTCATGCATATTTACCTCATATTTCAGTACTGGACATTTTGGATATTCACCTAATTCACTAAGTTAAAGATGGAGTTTTGACCCGTTAATTGCAATATTTATTTTAGGGGTTCCATTTAACTTGTGGGAGATGCCCAATACCTTTTCAATGCATAATATGACCATATCATCATGATTGTGCATTGCACCTTGTATTCTTGTTATTTATTTCCTTTCTTGTGTTGTTTGTGTTTCGGTAGATTCTGGAGTCGAGGTTCCACCACAATACCTTGACAACCAGCGCGACCAGTACTACCAGCAAGGCAAGAGCTAACCTAACCTTCTTGGCATATCTCATATTACCCAAGTATTTTACCCACCATACTATTATTGCATTCGATTCTGGTGACAAGTTTTGGTCAGTGTATAGAATATCCTGTCAATTGCATGTTCCCTGAACCATTATCTGTTTCCCCACCTATGAACCATAGATTGAAGTGTTGGCCTGAGATAATCATATCTGTTGTATGTCATGCTTAGATATGCTTAGCCATGCTTAGTCGAATGCTTAAGTTGTCCGTTGATTATTTCCATACTTGTGAATTGAATGGAATGTTCGGACAGTGGTGGAAACTTGTGTTGATAATAAATTGCTAAGAAGGCTGGGATGAGTTGCCAACGAGGTCGTTGGTGTTTTGTCTCATTCTTGCCGCCTAGGCTGAGAGTGCTTTTAGCTAGAACCAAGAAACCGAGCGTGCTTCCAACGGTGGGGACATATGGAATCCCCTTTAACCGAATAATTTGTGCGGGCGTATCCAAGGGTCCTCTAGTTTGTGCTTTCCATTTGCCGTGTGTGTCTGGTGATGAAAAAGATGATGATGATGATGATGGTGATAGGAGTGGCGATGGGGCAGGGTGTTGAAATAGGCGCTGAACTTGTCCTGTCGTCACGATGACCCTTGGATAGTCTCATGCTTTGTAAAGGTTTAACCGCGCCCGCCCTGCCGGCTTTCCCCGGAAGAGAGCTAATTACGTAGGCAAGGGGTCGGACGGTACCGGTGGCTAAAAACAGTACACCCCTGCAGGGTTTAATCTTTTCGAAAAGCCGTGTCCACGGTTATGGACAAATTCTTGGGAAAGGCGGATTAGCTCATAGAAAACCTGAACCTGATCTTTAATCAAATGGCAGCTAGAGGTTGCATAATCAACGTGTGATAAAGGTTCATTTCCTCGAGGGTGATTCGAGGGAGTGCCTTGGTGGAGATAGTTGGAGTTGCTGATTACAGTAGGTTCCCCGTGAACCGAAGAGAAAAGTGTTACCCTCTTATCCCCTTATGAAAACCTTCTGATTAGACGATGCCATGAGTCCTAGTCTTCGGAAGGAAACAAAACCAGCTTTATGCAAAACAACCACTTATATAGCTTTGAAGCCTCCGTCAGCATCGGGCCTATATCGCCCTACTAATTCTTGCGAGTACGTCGTACTCAGCCTTGCTTTGTTGATTATTATTTGTTTCAGAGGAGGACGCCACCGAACTGGAAGGTGGGTTCTACGTTGACTTCGACGAGTAGTCTGGGGTTCCCAGGTGGCAGCTTGGGACGTCATGGAACAGGCTGGCACGGGATGTTTATCTGTAGGCCTCTTAGGCCATAATTTGGATCTTGTTGTTTAGACAACTTTAATTTGCTTCCGCTTGTTGTAATGATGGGTCAGTGACCTCTGATGTGTCATTTGCTATCTTTCTCAATTATATGAGTTGAACTATGATATCTTTGTGTCGTAGAGTCTGTGATGTGCCAGTTCGTTCCACAAGTCTCGGTCTCTTTACTATACATGGAAGCGATGTCTGAGCTTATGGCATGATTGAGGTGTTGTGTGCCGATGATCCATTCCGAGCACACCTGCCAAAGTGTATTGGCCTGGGATTGGTAAACCCAGTAACCCTCAATTGTGTAGCATGACCGGTTACAACGTTCCACTGTATAGTTCTGGGGTCGGGGCGCTACAAATTGGTATCAGAGCAGTACTGCCTGTAGGAAACCCGTTCTATTGGTCGAAGTTGAGTCTAGAGTTGGTAAAATTATTATTTATGAAATAAAATGAGTTGTGAAAACCATCTTAGGAATTCTTTTTACTCCTTACCCAACTCGCTCTAATTCTGAGTCACCTTACCTCAATTTGTTTTACAGTTGAATCAAGTTAGGATCTCGGGGTTGGGTTCTTACCGTCTAGATAAATTTGTGAGTCTCCTTCCGTTCCTAACTGTTGATCTATTCTGTTGTTGTTACAGATGCCGCCAACTGGGCTTGTTGTCTGCCTTACTCGCTGTGAGGGTGTCCGTGGGTTTCCCGCCTTGTTTGCTGCTGCCTTAGCCAGCGTGGGTTGCCCTTGGTACCCAGAGTACGTTGTGTATGAACAGCACATGCCATATGGGCAGGGCCAGTTCTACTGTCAGGTCCGTGTCCTCAACGAGGATGGAGATAGAATCCAGCACCAGCATGCCGGTTTGGGAATGACCGTGGAGCAGGCTGTTCAAGAGGCTGCCTTCAACGGTCTCTCAGTGTACCGCGGTTACAATGAGTACTTAGCCAACCCGATTTCCGACTTCTACCACTTCCCCGCGGCTGATGAAGGTCAGGAGGGGTGTTATGTTGCGAGATACTCGGACCCCTCAACTGAGCCGGAACAGAGTCACCGAGCTCTTATCGAGATGGTGAGAGCGTTGGACCTTCGAGCTCGTCAGTGGTACCTCTACGCAGTGGCCGCTCGTGACAGTCACCGTCACACGCTGACGACCTTGGAGCCATACGTCCACGGCGGGGTGCTTCCCCCGGAGCTCCTTTCGCCTATGCCGATGGAGCTGCCCCACTTTATGAGCAGCCCGAGTGTGGGTGGCACCATTCCACCGCGTGGACCTGCTCGAGAGGCCGGTGGTGACGTGCACACGCCGCCTTATGTCAACCAGCCCGCAAGTGCACGCCGTTTCCGCACTCGCTCTGTGCGTCTCCCGGAATACGTTCAGTACTTCTAGGCGACTGGTATCTGCGGGTACCTTGTATCGTATCTATGCCTTCCTGCGTGATGGGCGAGATACCCACTATCTGTAGTGGTTTCCTTTCAAGTTGGACTTGTTGTATTCGAATCTAATGACTTGTATCATCTGTTTCCCCATTCGTGTAATGCATACTAAAAGCTTGTGAGCTTGTACTTGAATTACTTAATGGGTTTTATTCCGACTGGCTAATGTCTGATCAGTTCAATTATTTTCCTGCCATGTTGATGCGATGATACATGTTCTTCCTTGATCACTCCTGCTAAATTGTTGCAATCCATGGGTGTTTTCGCCTAAGTGGCTTCTAATTGTGTCCTTGTTCCAAATCTTCAGAATGGCTCCTACCCGTCGTGGTGAAAACAGCAATCCTGAGCTACCGCCGCCACCCACTATGGCGGAGGTACTGATGATCATCGAAGAGGGCCGTCTGCGCAATGAGAATCTTCTCGCGCAGTTAGTGCAGCAAGGGGCTCGGAGAAATACTGAATGTAACAATCTCAACGACTTCCTGAAGTCCCAGCCTCCCACCTTCGCTTTCGCTAAGGAGCCGTTGGATGCTGATGATTGGCTGCGTGCCCTGGAGCGCAAGTTCGCCGCGCTGCATGTTCCAGCTGCTGAGCAAGTGAACTTTGCAACCTACCTTCTGATGGGAGCCGCTGGCTCTTGGTGGGAAAGCCATGTGGCAATGTCTGCCGCTGGTCATGTGTTCACCTGGGAGGAATTCCGCACTGCATTCCGTGCGGCTTACATCCCTAAGCCCGTCATGGACTTGAAGAGAAGGGAGTTCCTGAATCTGAACCAGGGTCGGATGGATCTCCAAGCTTACGGGCGGGAGTTCAACCACCTGTCTCGTTACGCCCCTCGGGACGTGACCAATGATGAGGACCGACAGTATCTGTTCCGCAAGGGTCTGAATCCGCAGCTTCGTTATGAGCTGTTACCTTTCAAGTTCCCGTCCTTTCAGGAGCTGTACAATCAGGCTCTAACTCTGGAGCAAGGCAAGAAGGAGCTAGAAGCTTCCAGGAAGTCAGCTCCAGTGGACAACCAAGGCTCCTCATCCTCCGAAGCCAAGAAGCGCAGGGTATTCGTGCCGTTCAGCTCGGTGCCCCGTGCTCCTTTCGTGCCCAAGCCTACAGGACACAAGCCACCTCCGCCTCGCCCAGCTACATCGACTGTGGGTGCGGCTGGAAGTGGGTTCCGTCCTCGTCCGCCTGCACCGCCAGGGCTCACTTGCTACGCCTGTGGTCAGCCAGGTCACTACTCCAGTGAGTGTCCTCAGAAGGCCAGAGGCTCTACACCTGCACCAGCACCTCCTACACCAGCTGCCAAAGCTGCTACTGTTAGCCGTGGTCGTCTGACCCACGTCTCTGCTGAAGCCGCTGAAGAGGACCCCGGTGTTCTCATGGGTGAGCTCCGAATCAATGGATATCCAGCTACGGTCTTGTTTGATTCTGGTGCATCGCATTCATTCATATCCATAGCTTTCGCAGTTAGCCGCCAAATAGAGTTCCAGAACATGCAATCCCCTCTAAAGGTTAAAACACCGGGTTCTAGTTGGTTAACTGACTGGATTACTCCGGAAGTCCAGATATGCTTAGGCAGATGTCCTTTTCCTTTCCAGCTGATTGCCCTGAAGTCAGTTGGTATAGATGTTATTCTGGGTATGGACTGGCTAGTCAAGGTACCAGGCTAACTTAAATTGTGCTGCCAAGTCTGTCACTGTGGTCCATCCAACCTTCGGATCGGTGACCTACCTGTCCCCTTACTCCAAAATTCCAACCGCTACCGCTCCTCTCTCTCCGGAGATCAGCCTTTACTTTATGGAAGGCATCAACCCGCCAGAAATGCATGAGATAGGTGTGGTGTGTGACTTTCCTGATGTTTTTCCTGAGGAATTGCCTGGCATGCCGCCAGATCGAAGCGTCGAGTTTGTCATCGAGCTGGTTCCCGGGACTGCCCCGATTTCCAAGAGGCCGTACCGAATGCCGACAGAAGAGTTGACTGAACTGAAAAAGCAACTAGATGAACTGTTGGAGAAGGACTTCATTCGGCCTAGTAGTTCCCCCTGGGGTTGCCCGGTCATCTTTGTCAAGAAGAGGGATACCAACGTTCCTCGTCTGGTTGTTGATTACCGCCCTCTGAATGCGGTGACCATCAAAAACAAATATCCTATCCCTCGAATGAATGATCTCTTCGATCAGTTGGCGGGTGCAACTGTGTTCTCCAAGATGGATCTGCGGTCAGGTTACCACCAGATCAAAATCAGGAAGGAGGATATTCCTAAAACGGCATTCACTACCCGTTATGGGTTGTATGAGTATACCGTCATGTCATTTGGTCTCACTAATGCTCCAGCTACCTTCATGAGGCTAATGAATTCGATCTTCCATGAGTACCTTGACAAGTTTGTAATCATCTATATTGATGATATCCTCATCTATTCCAAAACCGATGAAGAGCATGATGAACATCTTCGCCTAGTTCTGACCAAGCTCCGCGAACATCGCCTATATGCTAAGTTCTCAAAGTGTGAGTTCTGGCTAAAGGAACTCGTCTTCCTAGGCCATGTGGTGTCAGCTTACGGAGTGTCCGTTATACCTGACAAAATTCAGTCGATTCTGGATTGGCCTACCCCAAAGACTGTCAAAGACATCCGCAGCTTCCTTGGGTTAGCGGGCTACTACCGCCGATTCATCGAAGGTTTCTCCAAGATAGCCAAAGCTTTGACCGACCTTCTCAAGAAAGACAAGAAATTTGTCTGGACGGACAAGGCTGAAGAGAGCTTCCAAACCCTAAAGGTCAAACTCACGACCACTCCTGTACTTGTCCTTCCAGACACCGACAAAGACTTTGTCGTCTATTGTGATGCATCCCTCCAAGGTTTGGGCTGTGTTCTGATGCAAGAAGGCCATGTCGTCGCCTATGCTTCCCGTCAACTCAAACCACATGAGCAAAACTACCCTACTCATGATCTAGAGCTTGCTGCTGTGGTTCATGCTCTAAAGCAATGGAGGCCCTACCTGTTGGGTAACCGTTGCGAGATCTTCTCTGACCATCAAAGTCTAAAGTACCTTTTCACTCAACCGGATCTGAACCTTCGACAGAGAAGATGGTTGGAGTTGATCAAGGACTATGATGTGACCCTCAACTATCAGCCTGGCAAGGCCAACGTCGTGGCCGATGCCCTGAGCCGCAAGTCTTATTGCAATACCCTAATGGTTGAGCGAGCTCAGCCCGCTCTTCATGAAGAATTCGCACGTCTGAATCTGGAGATTGTTCCCTCCGGATATTTGGCCAACCTAGAGATCAAATCCACTCTTGAAGATGAAATCAAGGCGGCCCAGCAACATGATGCTGGTATTCGCAAGATCAAAAAGAACATTGCAAGTGGGAAGGCCAAGTGCTTCTCCGTTGATGAATCCGGGGTTGTCTATTTTGGGAACCGCCTTGTGGTGCCCAAAAAGGGAAATACCAAGCAATTGATACTCCAAGAAGCACATGAATCTCCCATATCCATTCACCCTGGCAGTACCAAGATGTACCAAGATCTCCGCGGTAGATTCTGGTGGACTCGCATGAAGCGAGAAGTTGCCCAGTATGTTGCTGAGTGCGACGTCTGTCGCCGTGTTAAAGCTGAACATCAAAGGCCAGCTGGTACTCTTCGTCCCATAGCCATTCCCGAGTGGAAATGGGATGAGGTTGGCATGGACTTCATCACTGGATTCCCAAAATCTCAAAAGGGGAACAATGCCATTTGGGTAGTCATTGATCGTCTATCCAAAGTCGCCCATTTCCTCCCTGTTCGCGAGGATATCACCTCCAGTAAACTGGCTGATTTGTATATGGCCCGGATTGTCCCTTTGCATGGGATTCCCCTAAGGATCATCACCGACCGTGGAAGCCTGTTTGTGTCCAAATTTTGGCAGAGTTTCCAAACTGCTATGGGAACCCGTCTCAACTTCAGTACAGCTTATCATCCTCAAACCGATGGCCAAACTGAAAGGGTCAACCAAGTTTTGGAGGACATGCTTCGGGCATGTGTCATCTCCTTCGGAAAAAGTTGGGAAAAATATCTTCCCTTCGCCGAGTTCTCCTACAACAACAGTTATCAAGCGAGTCTGCAGATGGCCCCATTTGAGGTTCTCTATGGAAGAAAATGCCGAACTCCGCTCAATTGGTCTGAAACCGGGGAGAGGCCACTCTTCGGTCCTGATGCGATCAATGAGGCTGAGGAGAAAGTCCGCATCATTCGAGAAAATCTCAAGATTGCCCAGTCTAGGCAGAAGAGCTACTATGATAAGCATCATCAGGAGGTTCACTATGAAATTGGTGACAAAGCCTATCTTCGAGTCTCTCCCCTCCGAGGCGTTCGTCGTTTCGGAATCAAGGGAAAATTGGCACCCCGTTTCGTTGGTCCTTTCACCGTCCTAGCCAAGCGAGGTGATCTCTCCTATCAACTCGAGCTCCCAGAAAATTTCCCGGATGTGCATGACGTATTCCATGTGTCTCAACTCCGTCGTTGCTTTAAAGATCCTATTCGTGGGGTCAATCATGAAGAGTTGGATATCCAGGAGGATCTGACTTACCGTGAGCATCCTGTCCGCATCTTGGATGAAGCGGAAAGGAAGACTCGCAATAAATCCATCAAGTTCCTCAAAATCCAGTGGTCTAACCATTCTGAAGACGAAGCAACCTGGGAACGTGAAACTAGTCTTCGTCAGGAATACCCCGCCTTCTTCACTCCAGCTTAGAATCTCGGGACGAGATTCCTGTAAGGGGGATAGAGTTGTAACAGCCCCACTTTTGGACCCAGAAAATATGAGTAAAATTTTCACTTTTGCATCTCATTTGCATCATGGCAACATCATTCCTAACTGCTTCACATAAAATAATAAGGGAGCAACAACTGAGAAACCAATTATGATAATGTGAATGGTGAATAAAACCTCAAATCAAATTATCATATTTGTCCAGGAAGTTCTTACAACAACAAATATAATTGTTGCCAAATTTAATGCAATGGCAATTGCAAATATTTAAATAAAACCCTAAAATGCAAGAGGGCAAATTCTGAAATGTTACCACATGAAATATTTTCCAAATGGGCTGCAAATTTTACCACAGGTCCTGAATAATATATTATGGCTCTGTGAATTTTTCCAGAATTTTTAAAAGTAATTAAGGGCCTCAATAAATGCCTGCACTTGCTGGAATTAAAGAAAAGGGAAAAGAATAGAACCCTGACAGTGGGTCCCCCCTGTCAGGATCGTCACTGTGGCGACAGGGGAAACCCTGGCGCCATGGCCGCGCCCACCTTGCCGCCGTGGCCTCCTCCTCGCTCCCCCTCGCTTCCCTGGCCCCATGGAGGTTAAAGAGGACCCCCACGACCGCGTGCTTCCTCCTCCCCCTCCTTTTCCCCCACCTGCAGAAACCCTAGAAGCGCCGCCGCCATGCCCGTGACCTAGCTGCGCCCGCCGCCGCATCGCCGACGACCGGAGCCTCCCGGGACCAACTGAAGCCGCCAGGAGCTCCGCCTCGCCTCCTTGTTCTTTCTCGAGCGAGGAATCGGTGCGGGAAGCCCGGGATCGCCGCCGTCGTCCTCTTCCTCTCCGCCTCCGACCGACGGCCGCCGTGCACCATCGCCGCCGCTACCGGCCTCCTCCGCCACCGCCGAGCAGCCCTACGCACTCAGGGTGAGCTTGCGCTCCTCCCGGACCTCTCCGCCTCCCTCCTCTCCCCCTAGGGCGTTAGATCGACCGAAGCCGCCGTCGGCCGTCCGCCGTCCGTCGCCGTCGTGGCCGCTCCGGTGACTTAGAACCGGCGGCGCCGCCTCCCCTTGGTCCGCCGTAGTTAGGCGCGTCGGGTGCACCTGGTTGCTAGTCCCCGAGCGCACGGGATCGTCGTCCGCGTCCACGCCCGTGCCGCCGGCCGCCGCGCGCTCGCGCCGGTCCTGGCCGCCTGCGCCAGTCAAACCTGCGGGTGGGCCGCTGGCCGACGTGGCCTGCCAGCGTGGCCGCTGGCCCACTCGTCCGCCTCTGTGGTTAGCACCGGCCCGGGTACAAAACGTCGGCCCCAATTTTCCTGGAAATTGTAATTTTGGCAGAAATTAAGTTGAACTTTGAATTGTCATATCTTTTGAACCACTTGTCCAAAAATTGCAAATAATATGTCAAAATGCTCAGCAACAAAATGTCTACCTGTTGGTACCTTTGGTTAATTTAATTGATCAAAATAATTTGCCTTTAATTGCTGAATACTAAAATGGCAGAAATAATATCGAATTTGTTAAATCCATAACTTGAGTTCTATTTGTCCAAAAATTGTGTTCAATAGCTCAAAATGATCAGTGGACAATAAGCTATCACCTCATGTCATTTGAGAGAGTTGGAGAATTAAGTTTAGTGCTGTTTACCAAAAATTACTAAAATGGCAGATTTAAATCAATATTGGAAATGTCATAACTTGTTGAATAATACTTCAAAAATTGCAAATGATATACCAAAATGACCAGCAAAGCAAATGCTATCTACCTATGTTAATATCACAGCATGCAACTAACTTTTACTTTGATGTCATTTTCGAATTGGTTAAAATGATATCAATTGCTTAACCGTTTCAATCACTATTTCCTCACCGTTAATCGGAAAAATGCAAACAAGGTACCAAAACGATCAGTGGGTTAATATCTATCAAATAATGTCATTTCCATGCATATTTACCTCATATTTCAGTACTGGACATTTCGGATATTCACCTAATTCACTAAGTTAAAGATGGAGTTTTGACCCGTTAATCGCAATATTTATTCTAGGGGTTCCATTTAACTTGTGGGAGATGCCCAATACCTTTCCAATGCATAATATGACCATATCATCATGATTGTGCATTGCACCTTGTATTCTTGTTATTTATTTTCTTTCTTGTGTTGTTTGTGTTTCGGTAGATTCTGGAGTCGAGGTTCCACCACAATACCTTGACAACCAGCGCGACCAGTACTACCAGCAAGGCAAGAGCTAACCTAACCTTCTTGGCATATCTCATATTACCCAAGTATTTTATCCACCATACTATTATTGCATTCGATTCTGGTGACAAGTTTTGGTCAGTGTATAGAATATCCTGTCAATTGCATGTTCCCTGAACCATTATCTGTTTCCCCACCTATGAACCATAGATTGAAGTGTTGGCCTGAGATAATTCATATCTGTTGTATGTCATGCTTAGATATGCTTAGCCAAGCTTAGTCGAATGCTTAAGTTGTCCGTTGATTACTTCCATACTTGTGAATTGAATGGAATGTTCGGACAGTGGTGGAGACTGGTGTTGATAATAAATTGCTAAGAAGGCTGGGATGAGTTGCCAACAAGGTCGTTGGTGTTTTGTCTCATTCTTGCCGCCTAGGCTGAGAGTGCTTTTAGCTAGAACCAAGAAACCGAGCGTGCTTCCAACGGTGGGGACATATGGAATCCCCTTTAACCGAATAATTTGTGCGGGCGTATCCAAGGGTCCTCTAGTTTGTGTTTTCCATTTGCCGTGTGTGTCTGGTGATGAAAAAGAAGATGATGATGATGGTGATAGGAGTGGCGATGGGGCAGGGTGTTGAAATAGGCGCTGAACTTGTCCTGTCGTCACGATGACCCTTGGATAGTCTCATGCTTTGTAAAGGTTTAACCGCGCCCGCCCTGCCGGCTTTCCCCGGAAGAGAGCTAATTACGTAGGCAAGGGGTCGGACGGTACCGGTGGCTAAAAACAGTACACCCCTGCAGGGTTTAATCTTTTCGAAAAGCCGTGTCCACGGTTATGGACAAATCTTGGGAAAGGCGGATTAGCTCATAGAAAACCTGAACCTGATCTTTAATCAAATGGCAGCTAGAGGTTGCATAATCAACGTGTGATAAAGGTTCATTTCCTCGAGGGTGATTCGAGGGAGTGCCTTGGTGGAGATAAGTGGAGTTGATGAATACAGTAGGTTCCCCGTGAACCGAAGAGAAAAGTGTTACCCTCTTATCCCCTTATGAAAACCTTCTGATTAGACGATGCCATGAGTCCTAGTCTTCGGAAGGAAACAAAACCAGCTTTATGCAAAACAACCACTTATATAGCTTTGAAGCCTCCGTCAGCATCGGGCCTATATCGCCCTACTAATTCTTGCGAGTACGTCGTACTCAGCCTTGCTTTGTTGATTATTATTTGTTTCAGAGGAGGACGCCACCGAACTGGAAGGTGGGTTCTACGTTGACTTCGACGAGTAGTCTGGGGTTCCCAGGTGGCAGCTTGGGACGTCATGGAACAGGCTGGCACGGGATGTTTATCTGTAGGCCTCTTAGGCCATAATTTGGATCTTGTTGTTTAGACAACTTTAATTTGCTTCCGCTGTTGTAATGATGGGTCAGTGACCTCTGATGTGTCATTTGCTATCTTTCTCAATTATATGAGTTGAACTATGATATCTTTGTGTCGTAGAGTCTGTGATGTGCCAGTTCGTTCCACAAGTCTCGGTCTCTTTACTATACATGGAAGCGATGTCTGAGCTTATGGCATGATTGAGGTGTTGTGTGCCGATGATCCATTCCGAGCACACCTGCCAAAGTGTATTGGCCTGGGATTGGTAAACCCAGTAACCCTCAATTGTGTAGCATGACCGGTTACAACGTTCCACTGTATAGTTCTGGGGTCGGGGCGCTACAAATTGGTATCAGAGCAGTACTGCCTGTAGGAAACCCGTTCTATTGGTCGAAGTTGAGTCTAGAGTTGGTAAAATTATTATTTATGAAATAAAATGAGTTGTGAAAACCATCTTAGGAATTCTTTTTACTCCTTACCCAACTCGCTCTAATTCTGAGTCACCTTACCTCAATTTGTTTTACAGTTGAATCAAGTTAGGATCTCGGGGTTGGGTTCTTACCGTCTAGATAAATTTGTGAGTCTCCTTCCGTTCCTAACTGTTGATCTATTCTGTTGTTGTTACAGATGCCGCCAACTGGGCTTGTTGTCTGCCTTACTCGCTGTGAGGGTGTCCGTGGGTTTCCCGCCTTGTTTGCTGCTGCCTTAGCCAGCGTGGGTTGCCCTTGGTACCCAGAGTACGTTGTGTATGAACAGCACATGCCATATGGGCAGGGCCAGTTCTACTGTCAGGTCCGTGTCCTCAACGAGGATGGAGATAGAATCCAGCACCAGCATGCCGGTTTGGGAATGACCGTGGAGCAGGCTGTTCAAGAGGCTGCCTTCAACGGTCTCTCAGTGTACCGCGGTTACAATGAGTACTTAGCCAACCCGATTTCCGACTTCTACCACTTCCCCGCGGCTGATGAAGGTCAGGAGGGGTGTTATGTTGCGAGATACTCGGACCCCTCAACTGAGCCGGAACAGAGTCACCGAGCTCTTATCGAGATGGTGAGAGCGTTGGACCTTCGAGCTCGTCAGTGGTACCTCTACGCAGTGGCCGCTCGTGACAGTCACCGTCACACGCTGACGACCTTGGAGTCATACGTCCACGGCGGGGTGCTTCCCCCGGAGCTCCTTTCGCCTATGCCGATGGCGCTGCCCCACTTTATGAGCAGCCCGAGTGTGGGTGGCACCATTCCACCGCGTGGACCTGCTCGAGAGGCCGGTGGTGACGTGCACACGCCGCCTTATGTCAACCAGCCCGCAAGTGCACGCCGTTTCCGCACTCGCTCTGTGCGTCTCCCGGAATACGTTCAGTACTTCTAGGCGACTGGTATCTGCGGGTACCTTGTATCGTATCTATGCCTTCCTGCGTGATGGGCGAGATACCCACTATCTGTAGTGGTTTCCTTTCAAGTTGGACTTGTTGTATTCGAATCTAATGACTTGTATCATCTGTTTCCCCATTCGTGTAATGCATACTAAAAGCTTGTGAGCTTGTACTTGAATTACTTAATGGGTTTTATTCCGACTGGCTAATGTCTGATCAGTTCAATTATTTTCCTGCCATGTTGATGCGATGATACATGTTCTTCCTTGATCACTCCTGCTAAATTGTTGCAATCCATGGGTGTTTTCGCCTAAGTGGCTTCTAATTGTGTCCTTGTTCCAAATCTTCAGAATGGCTCCTACCCGTCGTGGTGAAAACAGCAATCCTGAGCTACCGCCGCCACCCACTATGGCGGAGGTACTGATGATCATCGAAGAGGGCCGTCTGCGCAATGAGAATCTTCTCGCGCAGTTAGTGCAGCAAGGGGCTCGGAGAAATACTGAATGTAACAATCTCAACGACTTCCTGAAGTCCCAGCCTCCCACCTTCGCTTTCGCTAAGGAGCCGTTGGATGCTGATGATTGGCTGCGTGCCCTGGAGCGCAAGTTCGCCGCGCTGCATGTTCCAGCTGCTGAGCAAGTGAACTTTGCAACCTACCTTCTGATGGGAGCCGCTGGCTCTTGGTGGGAAAGCCATGTGGCAATGTCTGCCGCTGGTCATGTGTTCACCTGGGAGGAATTCCGCACTGCATTCCGTGCGGCTTACATCCCTAAGCCCGTCATGGACTTGAAGAGAAGGGAGTTCCTGAATCTGAACCAGGGTCGGATGGATCTCCAAGCTTACGGGCGGGAGTTCAACCACCTGTCTCGTTACGCCCCTCGGGACGTGACCAATGATGAGGACCGACAGTATCTGTTCCGCAAGGGTCTGAATCCGCAGCTTCGTTATGAGCTGTTACCTTTCAAGTTCCCGTCCTTTCAGGAGCTGTACAATCAGGCTCTAACTCTGGAGCAAGGCAAGAAGGAGCTAGAAGCTTCCAGGAAGTCAGCTCCAGTGGACAACCAAGGCTCCTCATCCTCCGAAGCCAAGAAGCGCAGGGTATTCGTGCCGTTCAGCTCGGTGCCCCGTGCTCCTTTCGTGCCCAAGCCTACAGGACACAAGCCACCTCCGCCTCGCCCAGCTACATCGACTGTGGGTGCGGCTGGAAGTGGGTTCCGTCCTCGTCCGCCTGCACCGCCAGGGCTCACTTGCTACGCCTGTGGTCAGCCAGGTCACTACTCCAGTGAGTGTCCTCAGAAGGCCAGAGGCTCTACACCTGCACCAGCACCTCCTACACCAGCTGCCAAAGCTGCTACTGTTAGCCGTGGTCGTCTGACCCACGTCTCTGCTGAAGCCGCTGAAGAGGACCCCGGTGTTCTCATGGGTGAGCTCCGAATCAATGGATATCCAGCTACGGTCTTGTTTGATTCTGGTGCATCGCATTCATTCATATCCATAGCTTTCGCAGTTAGCCGCCAAATAGAGTTCCAGAACATGCAATCCCCTCTAAAGGTTAAAACACCGGGTTCTAGTTGGTTAACTGACTGGATTACTCCGGAAGTCCAGATATGCTTAGGCAGATGTCCTTTTCCTTTCCAGCTGATTGCCCTGAAGTCAGTTGGTATAGATGTTATTCTGGGTATGGACTGGCTAGTCAAGTACCAGGCTAACTTGAATTGTGCTGCCAAGTCTGTCACCTGTGGTCCATCCAACTCTCGGATCGGTGACCTACCTGTCCCCTTACTCCAAAATTCCAACCGCTACCGCTCCTCTCTCTCCGGAGATCAGCCTTTACTTTATGGAAGGCATCAACCCGCCAGAAATGCATGAGATAGGTGTGGTGTGTGACTTTCCTGATGTTTTTCCTGAGGAATTGCCTGGCATGCCGCCAGATCGAAGCGTCGAGTTTGTCATCGAGCTGGTTCCCGGGACTGCCCCGATTTCCAAGAGGCCGTACCGAATGCCGACAGAAGAGTTGACTGAACTGAAAAAGCAACTAGATGAACTGTTGGAGAAGGACTTCATTCGGCCTAGTAGTTCCCCCTGGGGTTGCCCGGTCATCTTTGTCAAGAAGAGGGATACCAACGTTCCTCGTCTGGTTGTTGATTACCGCCCTCTGAATGCGGTGACCATCAAAAACAAATATCCTATCCCTCGAATGAATGATCTCTTCGATCAGTTGGCGGGTGCAACTGTGTTCTCCAAGATGGATCTGCGGTCAGGTTACCACCAGATCAAAATCAGGAAGGAGGATATTCCTAAAACGGCATTCACTACCCGTTATGGGTTGTATGAGTATACCGTCATGTCATTTGGTCTCACTAATGCTCCAGCTACCTTCATGAGGCTAATGAATTCGATCTTCCATGAGTACCTTGACAAGTTTGTAATCATCTATATTGATGATATCCTCATCTATTCCAAAACCGATGAAGAGCATGATGAACATCTTCGCCTAGTTCTGACCAAGCTCCGCGAACATCGCCTATATGCTAAGTTCTCAAAGTGTGAGTTCTGGCTAAAGGAACTCGTCTTCCTAGGCCATGTGGTGTCAGCTTACGGAGTGTCCGTTATACCTGACAAAATTCAGTCGATTCTGGATTGGCCTACCCCAAAGACTGTCAAAGACATCCGCAGCTTCCTTGGGTTAGCGGGCTACTACCGCCGATTCATCGAAGGTTTCTCCAAGATAGCCAAAGCTTTGACCGACCTTCTCAAGAAAGACAAGAAATTTGTCTGGACGGACAAGGCTGAAGAGAGCTTCCAAACCCTAAAGGTCAAACTCACGACCACTCCTGTACTTGTCCTTCCAGACACCGACAAAGACTTTGTCGTCTATTGTGATGCATCCCTCCAAGGTTTGGGCTGTGTTCTGATGCAAGAAGGCCATGTCGTCGCCTATGCTTCCCGTCAACTCAAACCACATGAGCAAAACTACCCTACTCATGATCTAGAGCTTGCTGCTGTGGTTCATGCTCTAAAGCAATGGAGGCCCTACCTGTTGGGTAACCGTTGCGAGATCTTCTCTGACCATCAAAGTCTAAAGTACCTTTTCACTCAACCGGATCTGAACCTTCGACAGAGAAGATGGTTGGAGTTGATCAAGGACTATGATGTGACCCTCAACTATCAGCCTGGCAAGGCCAACGTCGTGGCCGATGCCCTGAGCCGCAAGTCTTATTGCAATACCCTAATGGTTGAGCGAGCTCAGCCCGCTCTTCATGAAGAATTCGCACGTCTGAATCTGGAGATTGTTCCCTCCGGATATTTGGCCAACCTAGAGATCAAATCCACTCTTGAAGATGAAATCAAGGCGGCCCAGCAACATGATGCTGGTATTCGCAAGATCAAAAAGAACATTGCAAGTGGGAAGGCCAAGTGCTTCTCCGTTGATGAATCCGGGGTTGTCTATTTTGGGAACCGCCTTGTGGTGCCCAAAAAGGGAAATACCAAGCAATTGATACTCCAAGAAGCACATGAATCTCCCATATCCATTCACCCTGGCAGTACCAAGATGTACCAAGATCTCCGCGGTAGATTCTGGTGGACTCGCATGAAGCGAGAAGTTGCCCAGTATGTTGCTGAGTGCGACGTCTGTCGCCGTGTTAAAGCTGAACATCAAAGGCCAGCTGGTACTCTTCGTCCCATAGCCATTCCCGAGTGGAAATGGGATGAGGTTGGCATGGACTTCATCACTGGATTCCCAAAGTCTCAAAAGGGAAACAATGCCATCTGGGTAGTCATTGATCGTCTATCCAAAGTCGCCCATTTCCTCCCTGTTCGCGAGGATATCACCTCCAGTAAGCTGGCTGATTTGTATATGGCCCGGATTGTCCCTTTGCATGGGATTCCCCTAAGGATCATCACCGACCGTGGAAGCCTGTTTGTGTCCAAATTTTGGCAGAGTTTCCAAACTGCTATGGGAACCCGTCTCAACTTCAGTACAGCTTATCATCCTCAAACCGATGGCCAAACTGAAAGGGTCAACCAAGTTTTGGAGGACATGCTTCGGGCATGTGTCATCTCCTTCGGAAAAAGTTGGGAAAAATATCTTCCCTTCGCCGAGTTCTCCTACAACAACAGTTATCAAGCGAGTCTGCAGATGGCCCCATTTGAGGTTCTCTATGGGAGAAAATGTCGGACTCCACTAAATTGGTCCGAAACCGGAGAGAGGCCACTCTTCGGTCCTGATGCGATCAATGAGGCTGAGGAGAAAGTCCGCATCATTCGAGAAAATCTCAAGATTGCCCAGTCTAGGCAGAAGAGCTACTATGATAAGCATCATCAGGAGGTTCACTATGAAATTGGTGACAAAGCCTATCTTCGAGTCTCTCCCCTCCGAGGCGTTCGTCGTTTCGGAATCAAGGGAAAATTGGCACCCCGTTTCGTTGGTCCTTTCACCGTCCTAGCCAAGCGAGGTGATCTCTCCTATCAACTCGAGCTCCCAGAAAATTTCCCGGATGTGCATGACGTATTCCATGTGTCTCAACTCCGTCGTTGCTTTAAAGATCCTATTCGTGGGGTCAATCATGAAGAGTTGGATATCCAGGAGGATCTGACTTACCGTGAGCATCCTGTCCGCATCTTGGATGAAGCGGAAAGGAAGACTCGCAATAAATCCATCAAGTTCCTCAAATCCAGTGGTCCTAACCATTCTGAAGACGAAGCAACCTGGGAACGTGAAACTAGTCTTCGTCAGGAATACCCCGCCTTCTTCACTCCAGCTTAGAATCTCGGGACGAGATTCCTGTAAGGGGGATAGAGTTGTAACAGCCCCACTTTTGGACCCAGAAAATATGAGTAAAATTTTCACTTTTGCATCTCATTTGCATCATGGCAACATCATTCCTAACTGCTTCACATAAAATATAAGGGAGCAACAACTGAGAAACCAATATGATAATGTGAATGGTGAATAAACCTCAAATCAAATTATCATATTGTCCAGGAAGTTCTTACAACAACAATAGATTGTTGCCAAATTTAATGCAATGGCAATTGCAAATATTTAAATAAAACCCTAAAATGCAAGAGGGCAAATTCTGAAATGTTACCACATGAAATATTTTCCAAATGGGCTGCAAATTTTACCACAGGTCCTGAATAATATATTATGGCTCTGTGAATTTTTCCAGAATTTTTAAAAGTAATTAAGGGCCTCAAATAAATGCCTGCACTTGCTGGAATTAAAGAAAAGGGAAAAGAATAGAACCCTGACAGTGGGTCCCCCCTGTCAGGATCGTCACTGTGGCGACAGGGGAAACCCTGGCGCCATGGCCGCGCCCACCTTGCCGCCGTGGCCTCCTCCTCGCTCCCCCTCGCTTCCCTGGCCCCATGGAGGTTAAAGAGGACCCCCACGACCGCGTGCTCCTCCTCCCCTCCTTTTCTCCCCACCTGCAGAAACCCTAGACGCGACTGCGCCATGGCCGCCGACTGACCGAGCCGCCTCCGCTCGCCGCCGACGTTGCCGACCTCCTGGAGCAGATCGGGCTGGGGCAAAAGAACCGAGCTCGGGAACCCGGGGATCGACGCGTGCATCTCATCTCCTCCGCCTCCGACCGACGGCCGCCGAGCTCAATCGCCGCCGTTGCAGCCCTCCCTCTTCACCGACGAGCACACACGCGAGCTCAGGGTGAGCACACGGTCCTTATGGACATCTCCGCCTCCCTCCTCTCCCCCTAGGGCGTTAGATCGACCGAAGCCGCCGTCGGCCGTCCGCCGTCCGTCGCCGTCGTGGCCGCTCCGGTGACTTAGAACCGGCGGCGCCGCCTCCCCTTGGTCCGCCGTAGTTAGGCGCGTCGGGTGCACCTGGTTGCTAGTCCCCGAGCGCACGGGATCGTCGTCCGCGTCCACGCCCGTGCCGCCGGCCGCCGCGCGCTCGCGCCGGTCCTGGCCGCCTGCGCCAGTCAAACCTGCGGGTGGGCCGCTGGCCGACGTGGCCTGCCAGCGTGTCCGCTGGCCCACTCGTCCGCCTCTGTGGTTAGCACCGGCCCGGGTACAAAACGTCGGCCCAATTTTCCTGGAATTGTAATTATTGGCAGAATTAAGTTGAACTTTGAATTGTCATATCTTTTGAACCACTTGTCCAAAAATTGCAAATAATATGTCAAAATGCTCAGCAACAAAATGTCTACCTGTTGGTACCTTTGGTTAATTTAATTGATCAAAATAATTTGCCTTTAATTGCTGAATACTAAAATGGCAGAAATAATAGTTGAATTTGTTAAATCCATAACTTGAGTTCTATTTGTCCAAAAATTGTGTTCAATAGCTCAAAATGATCAGTGGACAATAAGCTATCACCTCATGTCATTTGAGAGAGTTGGAGAATTAAAGTTTAGTGCTGTTTACCAAAATTTACTAAAATGGCAGATTTAAATCATTATTGGAATATCATAACTTGATGAATAATACTTCAAAAATTGCAAATGATATACCAAAATGACCAGCAAAGCAAATGCTATCTACCTATGTTAATATCACAGCATGCAACTAACTTTTGCTTTGATGTCATATTCGAATTGGTTAAATAATATCAATTGCTTAACCGTTTCAATCACTATTTCCTCACCGTTAATCGGAAAAATGCAAACAAGGTACCAAAACGATCAGTGGGTTAATATCTATCAAATAATGTCATTTTCATGCATATTTACCTCATATTTCAGTACTGGACATTTTGGATATTCACCTAATTCACTAAGTTAAAGATGGAGTTTTGACCCGTTAATTGCAATATTTATTTTAGGGGTTCCATTTAACTTGTGGGAGATGCCCAATACCTTTTCAATGCATAATATGACCATATCATCATGATTGTGCATTGCACCTTGTATTCTTGTTATTTATTTCCTTTCTTGTGTTGTTTGTGTTTCGGTAGATTCTGGAGTCGAGGTTCCACCACAATACCTTGACAACCAGCGCGACCAGTACTACCAGCAAGGCAAGAGCTAACCTAACCTTCTTGGCATATCTCATATTACCCAAGTATTTTACCCACCATACTATTATTGCATTCGATTCTGGTGACAAGTTTTGGTCAGTGTATAGAATATCCTGTCAATTGCATGTTCCCTGAACCATTATCTGTTTCCCCACCTATGAACCATAGATTGAAGTGTTGGCCTGAGATAATCATATCTGTTGTATGTCATGCTTAGATATGCTTAGCCATGCTTAGTCGAATGCTTAAGTTGTCCGTTGATTATTTCCATACTTGTGAATTGAATGGAATGTTCGGACAGTGGTGGAAACTTGTGTTGATAATAAATTGCTAAGAAGGCTGGGATGAGTTGCCAACGAGGTCGTTGGTGTTTTGTCTCATTCTTGCCGCCTAGGCTGAGAGTGCTTTTAGCTAGAACCAAGAAACCGAGCGTGCTTCCAACGGTGGGGACATATGGAATCCCCTTTAACCGAATAATTTGTGCGGGCGTATCCAAGGGTCCTCTAGTTTGTGCTTTCCATTTGCCGTGTGTGTCTGGTGATGAAAAAGATGATGATGATGATGATGGTGATAGGAGTGGCGATGGGGCAGGGTGTTGAAATAGGCGCTGAACTTGTCCTGTCGTCACGATGACCCTTGGATAGTCTCATGCTTTGTAAAGGTTTAACCACGCCCGCCCTGCCGGCTTTCCCCGGAAGAGAGCTAATTACGTAGGCAAGGGGTCGGACGGTACCGGTGGCTAAAAACAGTACACCCCTGCAGGGTTTAATCTTTTCGAAAAGCCGTGTCCACGGTTATGGACAAAATCTTGGGAAAGGCGGATTAGCTCATAGAAAACCTGAACCTGATCTTTAATCAAATGGCAGCTAGAGGTTGCATAATCAACGTGTGATAAAGGTTCATTTCCTCGAGGGTGATTCGAGGGAGTGCCTTGGTGGAGATAGTTGGAGTTGCTGATTACAGTAGGTTCCCCGTGAACCGAAGAGAAAAGTGTTACCCTCTTATCCCCTTATGAAAACCTTCTGATTAGACGATGCCATGAGTCCTAGTCTTCGGAAGGAAACAAAACCAGCTTTATGCAAAACAACCACTTATATAGCTTTGAAGCCTCCGTCAGCATCGGGCCTATATCGCCCTACTAATTCTTGCGAGTACGTCGTACTCAGCCTTGCTTTGTTGATTATTATTTGTTTCAGAGGAGGACGCCACCGAACTGGAAGGTGGGTTCTACGTTGACTTCGACGAGTAGTCTGGGGTTCCCAGGTGGCAGCTTGGGACGTCATGGAACAGGCTGGCACGGGATGTTTATCTGTAGGCCTCTTAGGCCATAATTTGGATCTTGTTGTTTAGACAACTTTAATTTGCTTCCGCTTGTTGTAATGATGGGTCAGTGACCTCTGATGTGTCATTTGCTATCTTTCTCAATTATATGAGTTGAACTATGATATCTTTGTGTCGTAGAGTCTGTGATGTGCCAGTTCGTTCCACAAGTCTCGGTCTCTTTACTATACATGGAAGCGATGTCTGAGCTTATGGCATGATTGAGGTGTTGTGTGCCGATGATCCATTCCGAGCACACCTGCCAAAGTGTATTGGCCTGGGATTGGTAAACCCAGTAACCCTCAATTGTGTAGCATGACCGGTTACAACGTTCCACTGTATAGTTCTGGGGTCGGGGCGCTACAGGAGCCACGAGCGCCGTCTGATGACAGCGACAATGACGACAACTACGAGGACGAGTATTATAGGGCTAGGTAGGAGTATGACTAAGATTGTTAGGACAAATGATCCACTGTTGTCATTCCGTACTGTTGTTATTGGTTAGGACAAATGATTTGTATTCGGTCGATGAACTAGTTATTATCAAATGATCCACTGTTGTCATTGCCTCCAAGATTCAAAAATATGCAAAAAAATCCCTACAGAATATGCAAAAATGTTAATAGTTTGTAGAGTTAGAATAATTATTTTATAAAATAGAAAATGGATTTGGATTACGTATTCAAATTCAAACACTTTGCATGTTGAAAGTTTAGTGAGATTCAAAAATATGCAAAAAAAATTAGTTAATCCATTTTTTAATTGAAAATGGCAAAATTATTAACATTTTGTAGAGTTAGAATAATTATTTTATAAAACAGAAAATGCATTTGGAATACTTATACAAAATATGCAAAAAATGAATAATTTTAGTGTTCATAATGTTTTAAAACCTCCCACATTTGAAAAAAGCTACCAGACGAAAAAAAATCGGACCCAAGTATTCGCGCGCAAATTTCGGGCCCATTAGTCGCGGCCCGTACCACCAACCGCGACTAAAGGGTGTGGTGCGCGTGGGATCTGAACCCCCCCCCCCTTTAGTCGCGGCACGTGGCTCAACCCGCGACTAAAGGCCCCCCCCTTTAGTTGCGGCCTGAGCCACGCCCCGCGACTAAAGGGGGGTATAAAAGGCGAGTCGTCCCCCCGGTGCGTGGCTCAGACCGCGACACCGGAGGGCCATAGTGGATCGAGGTGCCGCCAGGTTGCACGATTTTTGCGCCGTCGCTCACCGTCGCCTCCCGCCGCCCATGCCGTCGCCTTCCGCCGTCGCGTGCCCGTCGCCTCCCGCCGCCGCGCGCCCGTCGCCTCCCCCACCGCACGCCCGTCGCCTCCGCCACCGTGCGCCCGTCGCCCGAGCCGCCGCTCGAGCCACCGTGCGCCCGTCGCCCGAGCCACCGCGCGCCCGTCGCCTCCGTCCCCGCCCACGCCGTCGCCTCCCGCCGCCCGAGCCACCGCCGCCGCGCCCCTCAACTCCGGCCGCCCCCGGCCGGCTTCGGATGCCGCCGTCCCCTAGGTAAGGCTCCGTTTAATTTTGGTTTATTTAGGTTTATTTATTTAGCTAGTTTATTTAGGTTTAATTTATTTATTAGCTAGTTTTATTTAGGTTTTAATTTATTTAGGTTTAGGTGTTTTGAAATTAGGTTTGAAATAGATGATTTAGGTGGTTAATTAGTTAGATTTAGGTGGTTAATTAGTTAGATTTAATAGATGATTTAGGTTTGAAATAGATGATTTAGGTTTGAAATTAGGTTTGAATTTAGATTTAGGTTTAACCCAATTAGAATTACTTTTTTAATTGGGTTAAAACTAACCCAAGTTTTGCCAACACTAGTTTTTTAACCCAATTTTCTAACTAGTATTATTATGGGACTTATTAGAATCTCACTAGTTAGAAGTTTTAAGTATTACTTTTTTAGTGTAGAAATAGAAATTTTGACTTAGGTGTTTTTAGTTTATTGTTCTCAGCGACGATGTCCCTGTTGGACCAGAGGGGCCATGTGCGGGACTGAAGGTGAGAGGACACTCGGAGAAGTACTGGGTGGTATCATTCTATGGGACAAGAACAACATCAAGCTTCCAGGCTCGACGCCAAGGCCAACACCGCCTCCGAGTCGTCGCAGGTCACCATCACCTACAAGAATCCCACCCCAAGACTACGACCACCACAGCGCGAGTCCATCTCGATCTCCGCCGCCGGACTTGGGTCGGTCGTCTTCGCCGCCGCCTTTGCCTGCTAAGAACAATAAGCGGAAGCGTGCTCCGTCGATGAGTACTAACCGACGCAGCAGCCCAAAACAAAAAATGTCGCCCGTCCCAAGAGTACCTCATAAGAATCTTCCCATCAGAACTTATGATCGTACTGACGAGGAAATCGCAGCGATCGCAAAGGCCGAAAAAGATGCGCATTTTGCAAAGAAGAAAACAGAGCCCGCCCCGGTATACACCGAGAAGCAAAAAGCGTGGGCACTTAATTTTCTGAACACAAAATCGCAATATGAGTTGCACCATAAGCCATATGACTATCTACGCACACTTCAGAAGGAAGCGGAGAAGAGCAAATCAAGTAGAAGTGCTAGCGGGAGCAAATCAAGTAAAAGTGCAAGCGGGAAAAGAAGGGACATTCCCCAGCTGTAATAGCCCCAAATTGGTACCCTAAAACATGGGCCAATTGTTCACTTTTTGCTTTGCAATATTGCATCATGGCATCCATATTTAAATTGCTCAACATGAAGTAATGTTAAAGCAACAATTGATAAATCAATGATGGTGAATATTATTGGACAAACAAAATCCAAATTGAACTTCATATTTGTCCAGGAAGTTCTAACAACTTCAAATATGTTTGTTGCAAAAATTAATGCAATTGTGAATTCAAATAATTAAATAAAGACCTAAATTGTCTGTGAGCAATTCCAAAATAGTTTACACATAAAATGTTTTTCAAATGGGCTGAAAATTTTATGACAGCTTCCTAACATATTATACTTGCTATATGAATTTTTCCAGAATTTATAAAAATAGTTAAGGGCCTTAATTCATTGCCTAAACCCTACTGGAATTAAATAAAAAGGAAAAAGAATAAAACCCTGACGGGTGGGACCTACCTGTCATCCCCTCTCTCTCCTGGCGCCATGGCCGCCGCGTCGCCGTGGCCTCCCCCGCTGCCCCCTCGCTCCCTGGCCCCCCTTGGAGGATAAGAAGGTTCCCCGCGACGCCCTGCTCTCTCTCCCCCTCTTTCCCCCCGTTGCGAAACCCTAAACCTAACGGCGCCATGGCCATGAACTAGCCGAGACGCCGCCGTCGACCGAGACCTCCCGGAGCAGATCGAACCGAGGCAAAAGATTCGCCTCTTCTCCCTCTTCTTCCTCGTCCAGGCAATCGTGCCAGGGCGCCTCCAATCGCGAGCTCGGCTTCATCTTCTTCCCCTCCGTCCGCCGGCCGCCGAGCGTGATTGCCGTCGCCACCGGCCTCCCCCTTCACCACCGAGCACCCACACACGTCTAGGGTGAGCACGCCGTCCTTCTGGACTTCTCCGTCTTCCTCCTCTCCCCCTAGAACGCTAGATGCGCCGTAGTCCATCGTTGGCCGTCCGCCGTCCGTTGTCGGCCGTCCGCCATCCGTCGTCGCCGTGCTCACTCCGGTGACATAGAGCTAGCGGCGCCGCCCGTTCTGGGATCCCTGTAGGCAGGCACATCGAACGCGCCCATTACCTCAAGCCCTACGCCCGTCCGTTGACGCATCTGTGCACGGCCGTGCCGGCGGTCACCGCCGCGCTCGCGCCGGTCTTGGCGTTGTCCAGGGGTCAAACTGACCCGTGGGCCGCCTCGCCCACATAGACGCCACCGTGGCCACTGCCCCACCAGTCAGTGGCTGTGGCTAGCCAGCTACTGGGTGAAAAAACGGTTCGGGCAGTTTTCCTGAAATTAAATAAATAGACAGAAATTAAATTAAACTTTGAAATTCAATAACTTTTGAACCACAACTCAGAAAATTGCAAACAATATACCAAAATGCTTAGAAAAAGAATATCTACCTATTAGTACCCTTGCCATGATCAATTAAATTTATTTAATTGCCTTTAGTAAATAAATACTAAAATGGCAGAATATAATGGGCAATTAGAAATTGCCTAACTTGAGAAATAATTATCCAAAAATTACAAATAAGGTACCAAATTGTTCAGGGAATTAATATCCATCTGTTAGTTCTATTTAAATTTTAAAATTAATATTATACTTGCTGTTAAATTGAAATTACTAAAATGGCAGATTTAAATAAAAAATTGTAAATATCATAACTTGGTAAATATTGATCCAAAAATGGCAAATGATATACCAAAATGATCAGCAACTCAAGGTCTATTTAGCTATGCTAAAATCACAGCATGAAACCAATTTTTACTTTGATGTCATTTTGAATTGGTTAAAATGATCTAAATTGAATAATCGTTTAAATCGCCATTTCTTCATCGTTAATCGAAAAATTGCAAACGAAGTACCAAAATGATCAGGAGAACAATACCTATCTAATAATGTCATTTTCATGCATGTAGGACTCATATTTTAGTACTGGACATTTTGGATAAATGCTTAATTCACTAAGTTAAATATGGAGTTTTAACCCGTTAATTGCGTTATTTATTTTAGGGGTTCCATTTAACTTGTGGGACATGCCCAAGACCTTTTCAGTGCATAATTTGATCATCTCATCATGAGTGTGCATTGCACCTTGTATTCGTGTTATTTATTGTTCTCTTGTTATTGTTTGTGTTCCGGTAGATTCAGGAGTCGAGGTTCCACCACAATATCTCGACGATCCGCGCGACCAGCACTATCAGCAAGGCAAGAGATAACATAACCTTCTTGGCATCTAGAATCCATTTGTTTTATAAACTTATTTTTATCCACCATAATATTGCATGCGACTCCAATGTCACTTTTGATCAAGTTGTAGAGTATCCTATGAATGCATGTTTATCCCCTGAACCAACACATGTTTCCCCTCCTATAAACCCTAGGTTTGATGTGTTGGCCGGAGACAAAGATATAATTGTTGTATCTATATTCTTAGCAATGCTTAGCCATGCTTAGTTAAATGGTATATTGTCCGTTGATTTAATTCCATGATGTTGATGTTGATGGAATGTCGGACATGGTGGTTACTTGTGGTTCCTTAATTAAAGTGCTAAAAAGGCTGGGATGAGTTGCCATCGGGGATGGTGGGTTGCCTCATTCTTGCCCCTAGGTGCGAGTTCTTGTCTCTAGACTCAAGATCGAGCGTGCTGCAATTGTTGGGGGTATGGGCTCCTTACTGACCAAATAATTTGTGAGGGGCTTGTCAAGGGTCCTCTAGTTTGTTATTTCCATTTGCGCGTGAGTTGTGTGGGTGGAAAAGAAACGATGAGGACGGTGGTGTTTAGGATGTGGCCGCGGGGCAGGGCGTTGGAGGCGCTGAACCTGTCCTTCCGCACACTGATGGTCCTTGAGTAAGCCTCATGCATTGTAAAGGTCTAACCGCGCCCACTCGCCGGCCTTCCCTGGAAGAGGGCCAATTAGGTGAGCTTACGGTACCAATGGGTAAAATAGTACACCCCTACAGGGTAAATCTTTTCGAAAAGCCGTGTCCGTGGTTATGGACGACTTGGGAACGGATATACGAGACCATAGAGAATCTTAACCTAATTAAAATTTGGCAACTAAAGGTTGCAACTCAACGTGTGTTTAAAAGGTTCATTTCCTCGAGGGTGATTCGAGGGAGTGCCTTTGGTGGAGATGAGAGATGGTTTGGCTACAAGTTGGTTCGACGAGAACGGAAGATGAAATCTTACTCTCTCTTATCCCCTTTATGAAAAATACTCTGAGTAGTCGATGCCATGGGTCATTTCTATCTTGGTTTATGAAAACTAGCTTTATGCAAAATAGCTACTAAACAGCTTTAGAGCCTCTGTCAGCTTTGGGCCTATATCACCCTACTAAACTTGCGAGTACGTCGTACTCAGCCTCTCTTTGTTGCCTTTATAATTTGTTTCAGAGGAGGACGACACCGAGCAGCTAGGTGGTTTCTTCCTGGACATCGACGAATAGTTCGGGGTTCCCAGGTGATAGTTTGGGACCGTGGAACAAGCTGGCCGGGATTGTTTATCTGTAGGCCTCTTAGGCCATATATTTGGATCTTGTTATACTAGACAACCGCTTCGCTTCCGCATGATGTACTGATGGGTATGTGACCCTTTTTTGTGTAATTTGTATCTTCCTCATATATGAGTTGCTATATGATCTTGTGTCGTAGAGTCTGTGATATGCTAGTTGTTCCACAAGTCTTGATCTCTGCTTTATACATTGATAGCTATGCCAGTGTTTATGACATGATGAAAGAACAACTATGCCCGAGATGTCGCCTAGAGGGGGGGGGGGGTGAATAGGCGATTAAAACTTTTTCTATTTAGGGGCTTGATAATTGCGGAATAAAACTAGGTGTTTAAATTAACAAGCCAACAACCTAAAATTCTAGGTTTACCTAAGTGCACCAACAACCTATGCTAAACAAGGCAAGTAACAAGATGATAGCAAGATATAGACTTCAAGCACGATGGCTATCACAATGTAAATTTGCATAAGTAAAAGCTCGGGTATAGAAATAACCGAGGCACGCGGAGACGAAGATTTATTCCCGAGTTCCTCCTTGTTAAGGGAGTACGTCTCGTTGGAGGGGTGTGAGCTCGCCACAAAAGGCCTACTCAAGATGCCACAAAGGCCTCACCCTATTCTCCGATGAACCGCACCCAAAGGCTTGGTTCACCTTCCACTATCGGAATCCTTCGGGGCGGATTCCGGAGCCCTTTACAACTTCTCTTGGGGCACACACCCACAACTCAATTGGGGGCTCCCAAACTCGTGCCGAAGCTCCACAAGCCGAAGTCTTCGCGGCACCTCCAAACCGTCTAGGGTACACAATGCACCCAAGAGGCACAAAGCTCTTGGGAACACAATGCACCCAAGAGTAACAAGCTTCCAACCTTCAATCCCACGAATCACCGTGGGGAGCACAACCCGATGCAACAAATGCAAAAGGGGAAGAACACACCAAGTGGTCAAATTCTTCTCCCCAAAATCCAACCGAAGCAACTAATGCTACGGAGGGATTTAGGAGGAAGAACGGAGGAGAAACACCAAGAACTCCAAAATCTAGATCCCACAAGTTCCCCTCACTTAGAGGAGATTTTGTTTGGTGGAAAGATGGATCTAGATCTCCTCTCTTGTTTCCCTAAATTTGGGCAAGAATCATCGGAGGGATTAGGAGGAATCGAGCTCTCAAAATGTTGGCAATGGAGGAAAGAGAGCAAGGGATGAGATCTACACAGAAAATGGGGAAGAAAACCCTTTTATAGGTGGCTCCAAAAAGGAGCCGTTGGAGCTCAAAAAGCTGGACAAAGAAGCAAAAAAAACTTGCCCAGGCGACCCGGCCTGGGGCCGGCCGGCAGCCGGCCAGGCCGGCCTGGAGCAGCGAACGAATCGATCCAGAAAACGCGAGCCAGCAGGGAGGCCGGCCTGCCCCGGCCTTGGGCCGGCCCGCGCGGGGGAAGGCCGGGAGGCCACCAGAGAGCGCCGGCCTGGGCCCGGCCGCGGCCCAGCCTGGCGGGAGGAGAAGGCCGGCTGGCCACCCGAGGCTCCCGGCCTGGCCCCGGCCTGGAGCCGGCCCGGCCGGCCTGACAGGCCTTTTTTTTTCTTTTCTCTGTTTTTTCTAAAATCTGTCAAATAAACTTTCCGAAAAAGAAAATCAATATCTCTCGCATACGAACTCCGTTTTCGATAAACTTGGACTCGTTGGAATCGTCACAACGAGCACAACAAGAATATGCAGAGAAACATCATAGTCCAAGAATATATTATAAAGATAAATGGGGAAAGGTAAAAGCTCCCATTTGCAAATCGGAAATGCAATAACTTTCACCCACGAACTCCGTTTTCGATAATCTTGGACTCGTTGGAATCGTCACAACAAGCACAACAAGATTATGCATAGAAACATCATAGTCCAAGAAAATATCATAAAACCAAATGGGGAAAGTTAAAACTCTTTTTCGCAAACCGAAAATGCCGGAACTTTTGCAATTGACGTCCGAATGAAATAAAACCAATTTTGTTGGAAAGAGGACATCAAATGCTACCTTTGAAAATTGACAAACACGCAATGGAGATTTTGCAAAGAAATGGAAGAGATAAATCTTCCGCACGGATAAACCGGCAAAATCTCCAATACCGAAACCGCAATAGAAGACGCATATGAAAACCGTTTTCGGTGAACTTGGCTTTGTCATGACAAGCACGACAAGCACCAAGACCACACCACGATTCGAGACAAATAAGAACCAATAAAGATGAATGCATGGATGCAAAGGTTTGTGCTCTCTACGGCGATACGATCACGATATTCGGTCGAGAGCCCCTCTTGATAGTACGGTTATCTATCCTATAACCCGGTCTTTCACTAAACAACATGAGACCGGTAAAATAGAAACCCTATCAAGATCATACCTTTGCCTTGCGCATAAATCCACTTGAGGTCGATGAAGACAATCTTCATCTCCTCAAGACGCACCACCTTTCTTCATTGCGCTTCGCTTGGTGAAGATTCACATGTGGCTCCCCCATACACCAAGATGGGAGAAGCACCTCTTCGGCATATCTTCACTTGGCCTTTGATCAACACAAATCTTTTCTTCCCTTGAGCTTGACTCCAACAAATGGAGATCAAGCAAAGCATCTTGACTCCAACACATGGAGATAAGCTTGGTCTTGATCAACAAATGACCTTGACACAAGATAAAGGACAACCTACACATAGAGCTCAAAACAAATCTTAGTCCATCGAGATTGTCATTAATTACCAAAACTATGCATGGGGGCAACCATGCACTTTCAATCTCCCCCATTTTGGTAATTGATGACAATCCCGTTTAAGAGGGTTTATATAAAGAATAAAGCAACCTTGCATGACAAACAAGCAAGAATGCAAAGCGCATTAAAGGCAAATGCAACAAAAGCATAAAACCCAAATTCCCTTAAACCCTCTAAACTTCTCCCCCATTGGCATCGATTGCCGAAATGGGAAGAAAAATTTAGAGAGCCAATATAATATGAGTTCCTCAAAAAAAAATGATGACAATCCCTTTTAACGAACACTTAGAGGAAATCAAATTATATTGAGGACCCAAAGATTGCAAAAAGATGAAATCATTTTAAAAAAATCTCCACAAAGGAGATAGGCAATCAAAACGATCCAAAGCGAGAGTTCTAAATAAAAATGGAGAAGCTCCCCAATTTTCATGCACAATTGAGAAGTGCACAAAAATGGCATCCTCGCTCCCCAAAATTATCTAGAACACGCAACAAGTGCAATAGTGCATAATGCAAAAGCAAATCATAGCACTTGCACCAAAAATGTGGTTGAGCCACAAAGAGATACCAATTTTCAAAAAATCATCATAAAATAGGCCCAACCGAAAAAAAGATCTTTTAGAGAAAAATGTTCACAAGCCTAGGGATACCAATTGGAAACTAAAACCAATTGAAAATGCCAAAAGCTAGTGAGATCATTTAGCCAATAAAATTCAACATGCTCACCATGATAGGCATGAAGTCAAAGATCTTCAAGAAATACATGAGTGTGCAAAGATACCAATAAACAATAAGACAAGCACTCATGAGACAAATTTGGAGCCACCAAAGAATTATAGATGAAACACAAGGTGGCTCAAAAGAAATAGGATACCAACTAAAAGATGACCTCTCTCATATGTATAGGTTTCTTATTAGACAAACCATTGAAGATATACATCCGCAAAGAAACATATACATACGAAATGGTCCGGGAAAAAGATAACAAGGTATCCAAAAGGAAGTCATAAATATACACATGAGATTGTTGCATAAAAGCATAGCACATAGCTCAATTTTATCTCATTGTATATAAATGAACTTCAAATATATCAAATGCATCACACATATCGCTAAGGGAACAAGAGATAGTGGAGATGCTTTGAGTTAGGCAACAAGTATCACAAGGAAATAATATCAATTGAAGAAAAGGTTTTTGCAAATTCCACACACATATCACAAAGACATATTAAGTGAAGGAAAAGGCCAAAACCACAACAATTGCATATAAGAGATTTCATGCCAAGAGGCAACCTACACAAGGTTGGAAACTAGAAAGGTATGCATGAGATGGATACTTGTTACCGAGATGCATTGACGATGAAGATGATGAGAGTTGGTTTGTCATCAAAGCTTGACTCCGAGAATCACACGGTGAGAACACCTTCCTTATGAATGAGGCAAGCATCCAATGCATCTCCATTGTACCTAAAACAAAATTAGAGTACAAAATGGTTCCCAAACTCATTGGGTTCCATAGTAGTTAGATAAACTACAACATATAGGAAACACTCCACATAAATATGTGCATATAGATATGAAATTGAATTTCATGCACATCTTAGCCGATTTAGGATTTGGTGGAGTATCCCCTATATATTGGATCACGAAAGGCTAGCATGCCATATAAAATATATATTAGTAAATATGCATACATAGACTTACAAGAACCAAACAAGATACAATTCGGACAAAAACACCAAGTAAACCAAGAAGAGAGCACACCAAGGTGTGACACAAAAAGGTTGTCCAAATTATATCAAAATCCAAATCAACACATGATTGAGGAAAAATCAAATCAACAAATGATTGATTCCAAAACACATCAACACATGAAGTGTGATATCAAAAGAAATCAAATCAACACAACAAATGATCGATAAGACACCAATTGAAAATAAGATACCAATTAAAACAACAAATGTCAATTTAGGAGAAAAGATACCAATAAGAGGGTGATACTTGACCGAAATCAAGTAAAGAAAAAAAACAAAAAGGTATCAAGACTCCCACAATAAATATCAATTGGAACAAATATCTATGGAGGAGATATTAAATTCCAATTAATACCAATTGAAGGTACCAACACAAGATAAAGAATCAAATGCCAATTGAGAGGATCAATAATTGATAGAAAGAATAGTGTTCTAAATAAAAGGAATGCTCCCCCAAGATTAATGCATTATCTTAGATATTTGCATTTGAATACAAAATGCATGCACAAGGGATCATTACTCTCATATTTTATCTAAAACACTAAACACTACCGATTGAAAGATAGGATCCATTCAAAAGGCAAGGAAGGCAATAGATAAAGCAAATCAACGCAAGAGCCAATGTGAAGATGGTCTACAAAATCCACCACAATTACTAGTATCACTTGTCATGGACAAGGAGTATATAGAGATATTTCTCGGTGGTATAAAGGAATGATGTACAAGACCAACTTCACCACAAACTAGCAAATGGCAAAAGATAGGAATTAAAACACCATTTTTTTTTAAAGAGGTTTGTTGGTAGTTTCAATTATTCGAACCAACCGGCAAAGCCATGGTTAGAATAAAAGGAAACAAATGGTTTCTCACATAATATATGGGAATGCATATTAGAGAAAAACCACACCAAGCAACCTCACACAAAAAAGAACCAAAGGGTAACCACAAAGGAAAAATGGAACTTGTTTGAGTAAACATGCCACATAGGAAATGGATAATGTACAATATCAACTCTAAGTGGCAAACCTCAAATGTTCACATTTTTATGGGATTGTAATATGCACATAGCTTATTACTCCCCCATAATGTGATAATTCATTTTATTTTTAAACAAGAGGCAAATAAGACCAACAAGAGAAATTAATGGACATTGTAGAATTTGAATTTCTCATGAATATGACACACCACATAGTGACTAGATAAGATGAAATATCAAAACTAGGTGGTGTGCTTCATGTACATACATTTTTAGGTTTGTGAGGTGCACTAAGCACATCACTCCCCCAAAATGGGATGGTCCATTAATATCTCAAAGAGCCAAATAAAATCCACACAAGATTCAAAAAGCTCAACACAAAGTTACACATATATGATACACAACTAACATACACCACCTTGAATAACAAGATAAGTAAGAAAGGAGCATATCACATACAAACACATGCTAGGAACAAAACTAACACATGCAAGGGGGCAAGCAACTTTCAATGAATATATGAATTAAATACAAGTTACCGCAAGGAGGAAGCATTGGATATGAGATAGATATGTGATAATCCAATTGACTTGGCTTGAGAAATAAACCCATGAAGATCCCTCAAGTCTTCAAAAGAAACCAAGTCTCCAATGACCTCCATAAACACCTATTGATCAAGTTTGAGCTTGTTGGTCCCCAACCGAGTTGGGTCCTAAGAGGTTAGTCACAATAGGTTTGGGAACCCAAATGGTGCTTTTCTTGCCACCACTTTGAGCTCCTACATACTTGGCAAACACATTGCCAACTCTATCCTTCCCAAGAGAATACACATCATTAATTATGATAGGGTTGGATGGGGTACCGTTAGTGCATGAAGAAGCAAAATGACCTTTGCCACGGCAAAGGTAGCAACACCGACTCTTCTTCTTCTTAATAGGCTCCTCAACTTGAGGAGCAATAACTTGAGTCTTCTTGGGAGGTGGCCTTTGTTCAACTCGTGGTTGAGCACGAGTTTGAACAAGAGGCCGCTTCCCTAGTTGCTTCTCACTAAGAGGCATCTTCTTCTTCATTGGGCAATCCCGAACATGGTGCCCTTCTAGCTTGCACTTGAAGCAAGTGATCTTGGCCGGATTCTTGATTTGAACTTGGCCCTTCTTATTCTTCTCAACCTTGGACTTGTTCTTGTTGTTGGAGTTGAATCCAAGTCCACTCTTGTCATTGGGGGATTGTTGCACACTCAACATGTTGTCAAGTGCACGCTTCCCTTCATGACGCTTTTCCAAGCCTTTCTTCATAGAAGTGGCTTGGGCCTTGAGCTCTCCTCTTTTCTCTACATGGTTAGTGACAACACAAGTACTAGAGAAGGTAGATGCATCATTGTTAGAGCAACAAGGCAAAGCAAGTAATTCATCACATGATGTACCAACATTTTTATTGGATGAACTACTAGGACTAGCACATGGCAATATAGCATTTTTAGTTATGGTTGTACTATTATCCACATGAGGCTCACTAGATGTTACCTTTTTAGTGATGGCCTCATGAGCTAACTTTAGACAAGCATAGGAAGCTAGAAGATCATCATTAGAGCTAGATAGCTTTTTATGACTTTCTTCCAACTCCCTATAGTTGCTAGTTAGCAACTCAAGTTGAGCCCTTAGCTCAACATTCTCCTTCAAAGTAGATGCTTCACAAGAAATGGAGTTAGTAGCACAAGCATCATTAGCATTAGGAATAGAAGAAGGCATAACAAGTTCATCATTTTTAGATAGTTGAGTTTGAAGTTGATCATGAGACAAGACGAGGAGAGAGTGTTCGTGTTCCAAAGCCTTTTGAGCTTTGTCACGTCTCTCTATATCCTCAATTAGTCTAGCATTGCCAACCCCAAATTCAACCTTTTCCTTTTTAAGCATTTTATATTTGGAAATGGCATGGTCACGTTCTTCAATAAGTTTAGCAATAATAGCATCGTGAGATTCCTCAATATTCTCAAGTTTCTCCTCAAGAGAAGCCCGAGTCTCTTGCTCTTCCTCAAGAGCATCTTCTAAAGTAGCCTTTTCCATAGCATCATCTCTTTCTATCTTACCCTTCTCTTCAAGGCTTGCTTTCAAGGACTCAATAGTTTCCCCACGCTCAATAAGAGTGCTCATGATTTCAAAGAGGTTAGCTTGAGCACTATTATTGCTAGGAAGGGCTTTAAGAATCATTAGACCTTTATTTTGAAGCATAGCATTAACCTTTTCCACATCATCTTCTTCATCATTATTATCATCATCATTATCATTATTATTATCATTGCTAGAAGAAGATTTAGCCGTGAGGCAATGATAGGTGGATGAAGAGGGATAATTAATTTTTGAACTATTCAAGTTCAAATCTTGTTCCACAATTAATTGAGTTTCCTCTACATTTATATTCATGCAAGAGTTAGAGGGAACACAAGCATTTTCATCATTGGAACAAGATAAAGCAAGCATATCATCATTAGATTTGTCTAAGCAATTTTTGGATGGTATGCAAGGACTATCAACACTAGCATGTATGACATTTATAGTGCTATGTGTGTTTAGGTCCAAAGATGAAGCATTGCAACAAGATAGAGATAAATGATCATCAACAATGAGCTCACTATCCAAATTGCAAAGCCTATCACTACTCACCATTACATTGGATTGTGGCTTACCACATTTTGGTGAAGTAGATGAAGACGGGGACTCGTCACGGCCGGAGATGGAGGGAAAGCAATCATCCTCAATAGAGTTGGACACTCCATATTTTTCTTCAAGCTTGGTCCATAATTCATGAGTATCCCGGAGAGGCATGATTGACTCAAACACAACTACACTCACAAACTTGCAAAACTCGTTAGATGCTAGAGCATCTAGATATAAGTTTTCCTCATCCTCTAAAGTCGTACTTGCGTAGTCCTTTGGAGGAGAAAAACCTATATCTAAGATACGCTCAATATTGGGGTCCAAGACCCGTAAGTGACTAAGCATATGGAGTTTTCCAAACATTGAAATTTGTGCCATTAAATCTAAACAAGGAATTGTGCACTAAATCCCTAGACGACATCTTTACTCTCTAGGCGGTAAAGCCAAACAAGAGAGACGAGGCTCTGATACCAATTGAAAGAACAACTATGCCCGAGATGTCGCCTAGAGGGGGGGGGGGTGAATAGGCGATTAAAACTTTTTCTATTTAGGGGCTTGATAATTGCGGAATAAAACTAGGTGTTTAAATTAACAAGCCAACAACCTAAAATTCTAGGTTTACCTAAGTGCACCAACAACCTATGCTAAACAAGGCAAGTAACAAGATGATAGCAAGATATAGACTTCAAGCACGATGGCTATCACAATGTAAATTTGCATAAGTAAAAGCTCGGGTATAGAAATAACCGAGGCACGCGGAGACGAAGATTTATTCCCGAGTTCCTCCTTGTTAAGGGAGTACGTCTCGTTGGAGGGGTGTGAGCTCGCCACAAAAGGCCTACTCAAGATGCCACAAAGGCCTCACCCTATTCTCCGATGAACCGCACCCAAAGGCTTGGTTCACCTTCCACTATCGGAATCCTTCGGGACGGATTCCGGAGCCCTTTACAACTTCTCTTGGGGCACACACCCACAACTCAATTGGGGGCTCCCAAACTCGTGCCGAAGCTCCACAAGCCGAAGTCTTCGCGGCACCTCCAAACCGTCTAGGGTACACAATGCACCCAAGAGGCACAAAGCTCTTGGGAACACAATGCACCCAAGAGTAACAAGCTTCCAACCTTCAATCCCACGAATCACCGTGGGGAGCACAACCCGATGCAACAAATGCAAAAGGGGAAGAACACACCAAGTGGTCAAATTCTTCTCCCCAAAATCCAACCGAAGCAACTAATGCTACGGAGGGATTTAGGAGGAAGAACGGAGGAGAAACACCAAGAACTCCAAAATCTAGATCCCACAAGTTCCCCTCACTTAGAGGAGATTTTGTTTGGTGGAAAGATGGATCTAGATCTCCTCTCTTGTTTCCCTAAATTTGGGCAAGAATCATCGGAGGGATTAGGAGGAATCGAGCTCTCAAAATGTTGGCAATGGAGGAGAGAGAGCAAGGGATGAGATCTACACAGAAAATGGGGAAGAAAACCCTTTTATAGGTGGCTCCAAAAAGGAGCCGTTGGAGCTCAAAAAGCTGGACAAAGAAGCAAAAAAAACTTGCCCAGGCGACCCGGCCTGGGGCCGGCCGGCAGCCGGCCAGGCCGGCCTGGAGCAGCGAACGAATCGATCCAGAAAACGCGAGCCAGCAGGGAGGCCGGCCTGCCCCGGCCTTGGGCCGGCCCGCGCGGGGCAAGGCCGGGAGGCCACCAGAGAGCGCCGGCCTGGGCCCAGCCGCGGCCCAGCCTGGCGGGAGGAGAAGGCCGGCTGGCCACCCGAGGCTCCCGGCCTGGCCCCGGCCTGGAGCCGGCCCGGCCGGCCTGACAGGCCTTTTTTTTTTCTTTTCTCTGTTTTTTTTTAAATCTGTCAAATAAACTTTCCGAAAAAGAAAATCAATATCTCTCGCATACGAACTCCGTTTTCGATAAACTTGGACTCGTTGGAATCATCACAACGAGCACAACAAGAATATGCAGAGAAACATCATAGTCCAAGAATATATTATAAAGATAAATGGGGAAAGGTAAAAGCTCCCATTTGCAAATCGGAAATGCAATAACTTTCACCCACGAACTCCGTTTTCGATAATCTTGGACTCGTTGGAATCGTCACAACAAGCACAACAAGATTATGCATAGAAACATCATAGTCCAAGAAAATATCATAAAACCAAATGGGGAAAGTTAAAACTCTTTTTCGCAAACCGAAAATGCCGGAACTTTTGCAATTGACGTCCGAATGAAATAAAACCAATTTTGTTGGAAAGAGGACATCAAATGCTACCTTTGAAAATTGACAAACACGCAATGGAGATTTTGCAAAGAAATGGAAGAGATAAATCTTCCGCACGGATAAACCGGCAAAATCTCCAATACCGAAACCGCAATAGAAGACGCATATGAAAACCGTTTTCGGTGAACTTGGCTTTGTCATGACAAGCACGACAAGCACCAAGACCACACCACGATTCGAGACAAATAAGAACCAATAAAGATGAATGCATGGATGCAAAGATTTGTGCTTCTCTACGGCGATACGATCACGATATTCGGTCGAGAGCCCCTCTTGATAGTACGGTTATCTATCCTATAACCCGGTCTTTCACTAAACAACATGAGACCGGTAAAATAGAAACCCTATCAAGATCATACCTTTGCCTTGCGCATAAATCCACTTGAGGTCGATGAAGACAATCTTCATCTCCTCAAGACGCACCACCTTTCTTCATTGCGCTTCGCTTGGTGAAGATTCACATGTGGCTCCCCCATACACCAAGATGGGAGAAGCACCTCTTCGGCATATCTTCACTTGCCTTTGATCAACACAAATCTTTTCTTCACTTGAGCTTGACTCCAACAAATGGAGATCAAGCAAAGCATCTGACTCCAACACATGGAGATAAGCTTGGTCTTGATCAACAAATGGAGATAAGCTTGGTCTTGAATCAACAAATGGAGATCAAGCAAAGCATCTTGACTCCAACACATGGAGATAAGCTTGGTCTTGATCAACAAATGACCTTGACACAAGATAAAGGACAACCTACACATAGAGCTCAAAACAAATCTTAGTCCATCGAGATTGTCATTAATTACCAAAACTATGCATGGGGGCAACCATGCACTTTCACATGATCGATGTGTTACGTGGGAGCGGTAATTCCATGCTCTTCGATTGTGTAGCATAGCATGTGGGTTACATAGCCTCTCTGTATAATTCCAGGGTCAGGACGCTATAAGTTGGTATCAGAGTAGGACTGCATGTAGTAAACCCTTTCTATTGGTCGATGTCGAGTCTAGTTTGAAAATTATTTATAACCTAAAAATGAGTTGTGAAAACCTTCTTATGATTCTTTTTACTCCTCATCCAACTCGCTCTACTCTGATTTCTTATCTCTATTTGTTTTAAGCTTGGTGTCGAAGTTAGGTTCTCGGGGTTGGGTTCCTACCGTCCAGTGTTCGTATCGAGTCCGTTGTTTCCGTTTGCTATCGCCACGATGACGTGATGTCATCGTGGTTGCCTAAATCTGCTTTGGTGTTAGTGCCATCTTAATTCACTATATCTGGAAAAACTCTATTTATCTCTACTACTATTAAACAAGCGAACATCAATTGGGCTACACACACCCCGCTAAAATAAAAACAGAAACATCACCACCGCCGGATTCGCCCCCACAGAAATACATCTTAACGGTAATCATTAACTCATCAAACCTCCCGTGTGCACTTAGCGATTTACATCGACGGAAACGTACTCCACCTCCGCCAGTCTGCCTCCACGTCTCCGCCGTGAAAACTGAATCTCCAGGAACCGCGTTCCCAATCCCTACAATCAGGACATCTCCACAAAAATAGAAACTGATCACAACACCCTCCCTCGCCGCACGTCCTCCACGGCGCAACCACGCATCATCTTGCCGACGGCGTGCTTGCCGCCCGATAGCACGTCAACTCCGTCCTGGACGACGCCCTTGCTAGCAAGCACCACGAGGGTTTCCTGGACGGCGCGCGCCGCCTGGCGGAAGAACGTGATCTCCGTCCTGGACGGTGCCCTAGCCAGCAAGCACCAACAGGGTTTGTTCGACGGCGCGCTCGCCCACCCGTCAGCACGTAATCTCCGTCCTGGCGTGATCTTCGACCTGGACGATGCCCTCGCCAGCAAGCACCGCGGCGCCCTTGCAGCACTACACCGCGTCGTCGGGTGCGTGGCTGTAAGCTTCATTTACTCTTCCTCCTACTGACAACCTTCCAAAAAAAATAAGGTTGGGTTCAAATTACTTACATCTTAGTGACAAAATACTTCTGGGATATATGAATAATCTGAGTGAGCATTAATTACAAAAATAAATTAAAATAAGACCATATAAATTGTAGCACACGCTATGATCAAAGATTTAGTACTGAATCGGTGATGGTATCAACATGTATATCTGACGTATGATTTTGACTGGGACAGTAGTATGGAAAACTTAAAAAATGAAGCATACTGGTAATTCATTTCATAATAAAGCTGACAAGATAATGCATACTGCATATTAGTCAATATTATATTCCAAAAAACTTCTTTCAAAGCTGAAGAGACATGGGGAGAAAAAACAAAGAAGTATCAGTATGCTCACAGGTTCTATCTTTGCTACCGGTAGGTTCAACAGCTATTAAAAAAACTCCCCACTTAATCTCTGCAACCACTCTATATTCACATGTAAATTACAATTAGATTTATAAATTATCAGATGGTCTTGACATTCAGCATGGTAAATTGGAAAAGGGTGGGTAGCCAGAATGATTTGTTTTGGAGACAACTCCTCAAATTTATCCTTCACACAATTAAGGCATTGTTTATCTTTTTTATAGCAGAAGCAAAAGCACACAGAGTAAATAACATCATTCATAAGGCAACCCAGATTACTTCAAATTTAGTATTAGTGGAAAACCATCATTTATCAAGAGCAATTTCAGTTCACTGAACGTTCCGTCACTTGTGCTAGGCCAGATATTGATCTTGCTTTTGTATTGTTCAATATACACTTCGACCTTTCCAACAGAGAAAGCACACGAGATTAAATATTAGTGGGAGCACAACTTCCTACACAGATCATTATCATTTGCATGAATATTGACAGGAAGGCGACAACATGTCATCTCCCAATGGCGCGGGTGTGCGCACTCCATTTCAGGATATAAGCAACACTAACTTTTTAGGTAACTATCACAAACCACTCATTCCTGATTGACACTGCTATTGCTGATGTTGCTAACTTTCCGAATGTATCTATACAGACCCTAAAGAGTTGAAGAGGCAGAGGGATAGAGAATATTATGCACGAAATAGAGATGCTATTCTGAAAAACGGCATCAAGCCAATGAAAAGAAACTGGCTTCAACAACATTGCTTAATGACGACCAAACTGGACCACATACACCCCTGACCATTTCCCAAGGTTAAAGTGATTGATGATCAGCACACTTCTATATTAATTTTGTGAGATTCTAAATTCAAGTGCTCGACTCGCTAGGCATAGGAATTAACTGCAAAGACCTCACTGCTATGGTAAGTTATTAGTCCCACAGCCCCATCTGTTGATAAGAATTCCTGTTATTTTTCGCTTGTGATGCAAAGACTATGATTCATGCAACAGCTGGAAGGACTGGACATTGTATTCAAGTTTGCATCGCTTCACATGGAACTAAATTCTGATAAGTGGAAGGACCTAAACATCACAAAATGGCCAAGGGAAGAGATTATTAATAACAGACTGCAAACCGATGGGTATACCTCCTAACTCAACGCAATCGACAGTATGTGTTTTTCGTATGTCCCCATTTATCGCAATACAAAGTATGCATATGCACGTCCCAAATGAGAGTGGCATGACTATATCAGAAAGATGATTTACCCCCCTTCTATAGTAGCTGATGTAGACTTCTCTGCTCCTATCATCTTAATCATTATTAGGGCCTTAACTAATTAACTGAGTATCTATTTTATTAAGTGCGCCAGCCAGAAAAGGAGGGTATCTCTTATCCTGTACTGCTTAAGACTACTGGAAGCTTGTTGCTACATATTTATTTAGAAAAACAGCATGACACCATGAGGTCACTCGCTCAGCCAATGAACAAGGACTGAATGTCAAAACAATGCTTTGCACAGAGTATAACATGTTGAATGACTCACCAATGAGCAGTAGATGAAATAAATAAGTATCTGCGCACCCTGCGTCTTCCCACTTTGGTTCTATCCCAGCCTTGAATAAATAAGAATCTGCACTTCCTTGGACGGAAAATCTGATCCTAGAAGCTGCAGAAGAAACAAAGCCATTATGTGTTAATTGCAGCATACAGAAACATATAGGACAATAAAATTTTGCTTGGTTCATAAAGGAGGAATAAATCACATCTAAAGCCGTGTGGTTGTATCTCTGTCTCCACAGATAAATTTCCTTAGTTGAGTTTAGTTTCCTATATATGTGCTGCTAGGGCTAAGCTGATGGTCAGGCCGGACGTTTCTTCAGTCATCAGTGGGCTCAGTGGGATCTCTTTCTTCTCTGCAGTTGGGAAGCATGAGTGTTACCTGCCTGTTTCCATGGTATTGTAGTTTTTTTTTTTTTTGAAGTTTGGTATTGTAGTTTAGGGTCCAGTCTAAACAGTGACAAGACATACTGGAGGCTCATTTGGCACCTCAAAGAAGTTAGTGCTACGATGCAAGTGGAATTCTACGATGCAAAGCTTCTGAGTCGGGGAGGATACCTTCTGTGTACTGGCCTGGAGAGAAGGATATAGATTGTAGAGTGACAGGGGCAAATGAAATGAATAAGTTAGGTAGATCCCCTTGTACCTATGGCATAATAACAGGAAATCAAGAATGTACCCGCATTAGAGAGCAAATACCAGTACTAGCTTGCACAAAAATTCGATCAACTGATCTGTTAGCGAGTGACCTCGCGCGGTTGCAGTACGTCCACTTGGTTGGGGCCCTGGCAGTGTATTTGCTATGGTGGCCATGTTCTTGCCGCCATCCGCGCGCGCTCGCCGTACGCAATATAGCAGAGGGGTATCACGCATACAGGGAGGGAGCGGAGAGAGCTGGACCTGCGCCTTGTCGGTGAGGAGTGTGAGCCTGGAGACGGAGAGGGGCGCATCGTAGACGGTGGCGTCGTTGATGAACTAGAAGCAGAGGAAGCGAGAGAGGACCCGTCGGTCTGCGGTGAGCCCGGCCAGCGGATCCGATCGAGACGACGTCGGTCCTTCCGCCTCCATTAGCCCCTAGCTGTGGTCACCTGGCCTTCCCCAAGCATCCTCCTCCCGCCTGGTCACCGACGCCTCCTTCGGCTCTTCGGGGCGACTGAATCGCGACGAGCGGCAGTGATGTGCAGGGGCCTGCCGCCGGCGCGAGGTAATTGGCTGCACGTCGGGTAGTGCGAGGTCGCCGAGGCCTCGGATTTTTGGTCGCCGGCGGTGGGGAGGCTGTTGCTACGGTGGGGAGAAAGGGGAATGAATTGAGAAGAGTAGATGGAGTGTCGAGTGAGGCAGAGTGTGGGGAGAGGGTGAGCGGGTATTTCTTTAGATTTTTTTTCAGCAGGTGGTACCCGTTTAGGATAGTTGGATCATTTAAACCTTTGTTTCTAAAATTATTACGTGTTGTTTTCTATTAAATATATTAAGGGTTCTGTCATAAAAAATTGTAATTGAGCAGGTCATCATGTGGTTTGTGGATGTTAAACTTCATGGAGTACATTACAGGGGATATTTTGTCTAATAGGTATATTTTGCTGGATATCCTCTATATATGATGTATAATTATTATTTTTAAACTAACCCGGATAACTATTTTGTAGGTTCACATGAAAAACTTTCGGACAAAATTAGCTGCAATTTTGGTCGACTCGGAAATGAATGATGATGATGTGAGAAATCGTAACTTGGACTTTGAGGAAATTAACATAGATCCCACGGATTGTATGATTGTGGATCGTCCCCTCAAAAAGTCCAAAATATCAACCTCATCATTTGAAGATGGGCTCTTGTCGAAATCATTGGTCATTTCATCGTCTGTCAATCCAACTAACACCGACTTGATAGAATCATCAGAAGTTGAAGCTCTTATCGTAATCATCGGTCCTTTCCCCGTATGTCAAACCAACCAACGCTGATTTGATCGATGAACTTTACTTATACATCAGCATGGTTGATGATGTCCCTTTGTTGGAGTAAGTCACCGTTTTCTTGACGTTTCATTTCGTGTCATGGATGTTTCATTGTAGTCACAAATTTCTCTCTTTTACAGGAGCGAATGGGTGATAAGCTCCAAGCCGTATCCTATTAGATTAAATTTATGACAAATAAAGAACATACTGAACATGGCTGAATATATGGACGCAGATTGCTTCAACGTGGCTATGCGCATTCTAGCGTGTCACGATATCAATATTTTCCATGACATTCAAATTCACTATATAGATCTAAAATTGTGTGTAAGTCGATGTAGTTACCTATTATATTTTATAATAATTACATATGACATTTTTTCTCATATTATTTTTTTAGATGATGTCTCATTGTGCACGAGACCCGAGTGGTTGTGAAAGAGTTGATTTTGGTCGGTTAGCACAATTATTTCAAAGCTGGCTTAATAGCAAGGAGTATCATATATCTGAATGTGACAAGGTGAGAATTTATTCATTCGGTCATGATACTGTTTATTTTGTATCAATCTGATTGTTCCAACAAACTCGAACAAGTAGGAAACTTTTCATCTACATATAAATTTACTTGATTTGTTCAACGCTTAATGTGACATTTCATTTGTATGCAGTGCTATGTATGGATATTTGGTTTTCTATTTAATGCACGCATGGAAAGATGAAGCATCATTTTCCCTTATATCCATGGTGAATATTTTAAACCATGCTCATTATTTGCACACTCATTGAACATCAGCTTTATATGACAATATTGTATAATGCATATGCAGGATGATTTTGAGTTGAGAAAGAGATTTTTGGTATATATTCTGAAGTATCAAGAGAATGAAGCGATAGACAATATTCCCCTTTTGGAGCGAGAAATTATTGATCGCATAAAGAGATGTACGGTCATGAAATAATAAATAGTGGAGAAAAAGTTACCTAGAAATTGTTTTTCAACTATTGCTTCGAATTGGTTTTGAATTGTAAGATTCATACGAATAATAACTATTATTTTGAGTCTTGTGGTTTTTAAATGATGCAACATGTGTGGATTGTAATTGTATATTATTCGCACATCTTTACATGGTTTAATCATGAAGTCTGAAAGGAAATTTATATTTAGATACGTGCATTGCACGTGCACGGCTACTAGTCTATCCTAACAGTCGGAGTTGGTTACTAACTATGTCCTTGTTCCAAATCTTCAGAATGGCTCCTACCCGTCGTGGGGAACAAGGCAATCCTGAGGCACCGCCGCCACCCTCAATGGCGGAGGTTCTTTTGGCCATTGAGCAAAACCGCATGCGCAACGAGCATCTGCTCGAGCAGTTGGTGCAGCAAGGGGCAAGAAGGAACACGGACTGCAACACCCTCACGGAGTTCTTGCGCTCCCAACCTCCTACCTTCACTGAAGCCAAGGATCCCCTGGATGCTGATGATTGGCTCCGGGCTCTCGAGCGCAAGTTTGCCGCTCTGCATGTTCTGGTGGCGGAACAAGTCAACTTCGCCACCTACCTGCTGAATGGAGCCGCCGACTCCTAGTGGGAGAGCCATGTGTCGATGTTCGATGCGGGCCATGTCTTCACATGGGCGGAGTTCCGCGCCGCTTTCCGTGCGGCGTACATCCCCAAGCCTATCATGGACCTCAAGAGGAGGGAGTTCCTGGACTTGACCAAGGGACGCATGGACGTCCAAGACTATGGGCGAGAGTTCAACCACCTCTCCCGTTACGCCCCTCGGGACGTGACGAATGACGAGGACAAGCAGTACCTCTTCCGCAAGGGGCTCGCACCTCGCCACCGATATGAGCTCCTGCTTTTCAAGATCCAGTCCTATCAGGAGCTCTACAACCAGTCTCTCACTATGGAGCAGGGTAGGAAGGAGCTAGAGGCTTCCAAGAGGCCAGCTTCCACTGACAACCAGAGCACCTCCTCCTCTGAGGGCAAGAAGCACAGGGTCTTCGTGCCTTTCAGCGCGGTGCCACGTGCTCCTTTCGCGCCAAGGCCCTCAGGTTACTTGCCACCTCCGCCTCGCCCCGCTACTTCAACCTTGGGTGCGGCTGGAAGTGGTTTCCGCCCTCAGCTGCCTCCACCACCACCGAGGCCCACTTGCTTCAGCTGTGGCCAGCCGGGGCACTACTCCAGGGAGTGTCCCCAGAAGGCACCGGCTACCTCAGCACCTGCACCAGCCCCCTCTACCCCAGCCGCCAAGGCCATGACTGTCAGCCGTGGCCGCCTGAACCACGTCTCGGCAGAAGGCGTTGAGGAGGACCCCGGAGTTCTCATGGGTACACTTTGAATCAATGATTACCCAGCTTTGTAATGAAAAATACGAAGAATTTTTCCACTTTTTGCATTCTTGTTTGCATCATGGCATGCATTGGAATTTATCTACTCCTCACAATCCACTTTTGAAATCATTTTAACAAGGGGAAGCAAACCTTCCAAAAATCTCCAACAACAAATGCAATTGCTCAACTTAGCAAACCAAATCAAAATCCCGAAGAGAGGAAGTATTGTGGTTCCTCAAGACTTTCCCTTGCTTTAGTCCAAGATCTTGAACCGAAGGTCCCGGATTGTGCTAGGGCTCCGGTGTAATGATCCATGGGGGTTGTCACCCTCGTGAGCATTATGCTATTGCGAGTCCCAGTGCATGAAGCTGATCTTTAACCCAAGATCTTTTCCGTTGAATCCTGGTGTTAATTGTCGAACCCTACATCAGGTTGGCAAAATTTGAAGTTAGTCTTCAAAACTCGAGGTTGCCGCCGTAATTGACTTGCTCAGCAACGCTCTTCTCTGTCACTAGCCTTAGCTAAACTCTTTGTTATGGAACTATCTGGATCCCGACAATATTGCTCTTAGCGAGTATCCATCAATAATTGTGATTCCTCTGGTAACACCGTTCCTGAAACCCTTTCGGCACTAGTTGTCGGAAGAGTGCTAAACAAGGGCTTCTGCATTATCTTGGTATTGTTGTTAGCCTGTTTCTTACTCTAAATCTGTTGTCCGACCTCTATATGTCTGTTGACAGTCAAGTTTTATCGTGCATTGGGGTGTTCTGATGCATGTTATTCTTGTGGTTCGTCAAGACATTCCACTCCGGGATGTCAGGAGAAACAAACACCGTTATCTTGTCCATTTTCTCAGCTAGGTCAAAGTTTTGTGATTCGCGGAGTAAGAGCTTGACTAGCTTTTGATCCGTTCCACCTTGGAGTGTCACACTCTTTTATATCAAGAGGTCATGCTTAGTCTCATGACGTACTTGATGAAGTGATGCTCATACCCTTCATTATCCATCTACCTCCGAGCTACTCGGGCTCGAGAAGTTTGAGGATGAATATCGTTGTGGTAATCGGATATTCTTAGCAATTGCTATTGCTCTGGAAATCCAAGGACTTTGATGGCACTCTTAGCATGATTGGAAATCCGACTGACAAGCCAAATTGACAGAGCTGCTAAGTCCATTCGTTCAGGTGCACACCTTCGGTCAACGAGTTAGATTTTTGTCGAAACTCTCAAGACCACATCTTTTGCCTTGAAAGGCAAGATTTCCTCTCGCAACCAGTGACATGCGGTGGTTCGTGATAACCTGGATGTCTATCCAGAAGTACTGTTGGGTTGTCCCCTGATCGTGTTGTCGAGTAATAGTGGAAACTTGTCAGAACCATCTTCGTGTCATCACTTAGTATGTGTTCTGGATAATGGAAGTGTTCTTCTCTGGTCCACGTGCAATGGTTAACATATGTCGCCAGGGGTCCGAGTGAAGTTCACTTGTCTCCTCGGAAATAATCACAAGTTGGTTATGCATACGTGCATTATTGAGCTGGTAGGTTGTTACCTCCGGTTCTCTGATTAAGCCATGTATGCACATCAATCCCCTGACAGAGTCGTTCTTGAATAAGAAGAAATTGTCAAACCTCATCATCTTACCGGTGTTTCCCAATCATGAATCAGTTGGGCTTCATTCTTTTGAGTCCATGCTGGTTCACTTTCCTCATCGTAATCGTGACCCAATGGAACTCCCAATCTACCTCATGTTCTGGAGCTTGGCAGTGTAGTCATATCTTGAGAATCTAGTTACCCTATCTATCGGTTAACTTTAGCAAACTCCTTCCTCGGACATTTCAAGCTTGAATTGTCTGTACACCTAACCAACTCGGAACCTCAAGCAGAAATGATGCTTGGTGTTTATCATGAGTATGACCTAGTCCTACCTGAAACCCCGACAAGTCCGATGATGTGGTTCACGCACCTCACCGGAAGGCCTAGTGAAGAAATCTCTTAAATCTCTAACCTCAACCACTATCCCTGGGGATCATGTGTAACTTACCCTAGGAGTTTCCCCTTATAGCCCTTCTCTATTGTTAAGTACGACCTTCGCTTGATGATCGATTGGAGGTTATTCCGAAGCCAGGGTGCGATACCTAGAGCTTCAAGTAGAACATCACAACGGAGTTGCTAATTGTTCCTCGGTCACTCCTCCTACTACATCTATCTTGTGGCAATAACCCGTTTATGAGGTTTTACCTCTCTATCTAAATGTGGATCCGTACTATAACTTCCCCCCGAGGGGAAACTGAAGTTTCAATCAATCACACGTACATTCCGTTAGTTCACCAGACACATTAGGGCCAAGCTTTCAACCTCGTGGAAGCATCTGGTATGTCAAAAGCGTGGAGTCCAGAAGTTGCCCTATCTTCTGCTCGACCTTGTTTGGTCAAGCTGTTCCTAGTTTTCCCCCAATGGTTTATGGTTTTGGGCAAAGTTCCTTTTGTCCGTCACCTTAAGCTATCTTCTGTTCTTTCCGCCCCATCGGCATGTCATGCTTCTTAGCTCCAAGTTATGCACCAAGGAGGATCATCGTGGGATCGAGAAGATCGTGAAGGATACGTGTTGTCGTGTTCCCCTCATCTCTACTTCTACTCTAGAATCTCGGGACGAGATTCCTGTAAGGGGGGTAGAATTGTAACAGCCCCAGTTTGGTACCCTAAAACATGGGCCAATTTTTCACTTTTTGCTTTGCAATATTGCATCATGGCATCCATATTTAAATTGCTCAACATGAAGTAATGTTAAAGCAACAATTGATAAATCAATGATGGTGAATATTATTGGACAAACAAAATCCAAATTGAACTTCATATTTGTCCAGGAAGTTCTAACAACTTCAAATATGTTTGTTGCAAAAATTAATGCAATTGCGAATTCAAATAATTAAATAAAGACCTAAATTGTCTGTGAGCAATTCCAAAATATTTTACACATAAAATGTTTTTCAAATGGGCTGAAAATTTTATGACAGCTTCCTAACATATTATACTTGCTATATGAATTTTTCCAGAATTTATAAAACTAGTTAAGGGCCTTAATTCATTGCCTAAACCCTACTGGAATTAAATAAAAAGGAAAAAGAATAAAACCCTGACGGGTGGGACCTACCTGTCATCCCCTCTCTCCTCCTCCTCCCTACTGGAGCCACAGGAGAAGCCCTGGCGCCATGGCCACCGCGTCGCCATGGCCTCCCCCGCTGCCCCCTCGCTCCCTGGCCCCCCCTTGGAGGATAAGAAGGTTCCCCGCGACGCCCTGCTCTCTCTCCCCCTCTTTTCTCCCGTTGCGAAACCCTAAACCTAACGGCGCCATGGCCGTGAACTAGCCGAGACGCCGCCGCTCGCCGTCGTCGACCGAGACCTCCCAGAGCAGATCGAACCGAGGCAAAAGCTTCGCCTCGTCTCCCTCTTCTTCCTCGTCCAGGCAATCGTGTCGGGGCGCCTCCAATCGCGAGCTCGGCTTCATCTTCTTCCCCTCCGTCCGCCGGCCGCCGAGCGTGATTGCCGTCGCCACCGGCCTCCCCCTTCACCACCGAGCACCCACACGCGTCTAGGGTCAGCACGCCGTCCTTCTGGACTTCTCCGTCTTCCTCCTCTCCCCCTAGAACGCTAGATGCGCCGCAGTCCGTCGTCGGCCGTCCGCCGTCCGTCGTCGCCGTGCTCACTCCGGTGACCTAGAGCTAGCGGCGCCGCCCGTTCTGGGATCCTCGTAGGAAGGCACATCGAACGTGCCCATTACCTCAAGCCCTACGCCCCTCTGTTGACGCATCCGTGCACGGCCGTGCCGGCGATCACCGCCGCGCTCGCGCCGGTCTTGGCGTCGTCCAGGGGTCAAACCGACCCGTGGGCCGCCTCGCCCACGTAGACGCCACCGTGGCCACTGCCCCACCAGTCAGTGGCTGTGGCTAGCCAGCCACTGGGTGAAAAAACGGTTCGGGCAGTTTTCCTGAAATTAAATAAATAGACAAAAATTAAATTAAACTTTGAAATTCAATAACTTTTGAACCACAACTCAGAAAATTGCAAACAATATACCAAAATGCTTAGAAAAGAATATCTACCTATTAGTACCCTTGCCATGATCAATTAAATTTATTTAATTTCCTTTAGTAAATAAATACTAAAATGGCAGAATATAATGGGAAATTAGAAATTGTATAACTTGAGAAATAATTATCCAAAAATTACAAATAAGGTACCAAATTGTTCAGGGAATTAATATCCATCTGTTAGTTCTATTTACATGTTAAAATGAATATTATACTTGCTGTTAAATTGAAATTACTAAAATGGCAGATTTAAATCAAAAATTGTAAATATCATAACTTGGTAAATATTGATCCAAAAATGGAAAATGATATACCAAAATGATCAGCAACTCAAGGTCTATTTAGCTATTCTAAGATCACAGCATGAAACCAATTTTTTACTTTGATGTCATTTTGAATTGGTTAAAATGATCTAAATTGAATAATCGTTTAAATCGCCATTTCTTCATCGTTAATCGAAAAATTGCAAACGAAGTACCAAAATGATCAGGAGAACAATACCTATCTAATAATGTCATTTTCATGCATGTAGGACTCATATTTTAGTACTGGACATTTTGGATAAATGCTTAATTCACTAAGTTAAATATGGAGTTTTAACCCGTTAATTGCGTTATTTATTTTAGGGGTTCCATTTAACTTGTGGGACATGCCCAAGACCTTTTCAGTGCATAATTTGATCATCTCATCATGAGTGTGCATTGCATCTTGTATTCGTGTTATTTATTGTTCTATTGTTATTGTTTGTGTTCCGGTAGATTCAGGAGTCGAGGTTCCACCACAATATCTCGACGATCCGCGCGACCAGCACTATCAGCAAGGCAAGATATAACCTAACCTTCTTGGCATCTAGAATCCATTTGTTTTATAAACTTATTTTTATCCACCATAATATTGCATGCGACTCCACTTTTGATCAAGTTGTAGAGTATCCTATGAATGCATGTTTATCCCCTGAACCGACACATGTTTCCCCTCCTATAAACCCTAGGTTTGATGTGTTGGCCGGAGACAAAGATATAATTGTTGTATCTATATGCTTAGCAATGCTGATGAGGATATAATAGGCGTACATGATGATTATACATGCTTGAGCTGGAAGGAATTATTGAGCCTCACTGATATTCATTATAAGGTGAATTCTTTCCTAGTAATAAATAATGTTTGTGTTTATGAGAATGTTATACTACCTAAGCCTATGAATTTATGTATGATTAGGTTTACTAATAACACAAACATGGATGGAGGAGAGGAAGCAATGAGCACAAGAAGGAGGCGTGGAAAACAAAGTTGCTGCCATGGAAAACAACATCAAGGAAATGATATTTCAGTTCGGACTGGCAGAAGTCCCGAATTTGAAATAGTCATGGATTCTTCATACGGGCTCCAAATAAAGCAAGGAAGCACAATCCGGGAAGGAAATTCGAAGAGCTTTCCAATGTATCCAGCCCCATCTACAGATTCGACTCGTACAAGGCGTGGTGACCAAAACAAGTCACGAATCGTTTTCTGCCAGCTTCCAAATAGAGTCCAATTGGCTGAACCCATGTTGGGCTCGGTTTGTAATGTTTTGGTTGCACCCAACCGAGTAGGAATAGGTTAGGGGGCGCATTGGCTGCCTTGGCCGCACCCCCTCCCCCTTAAATACCTAGGAGCCACGAATTATTAGGGTAGACTACCTTTATTCATAAACCCTAGAACTCCATTGTTGATTGCTGAAGCATTCATCTGGAATTGTTACTCTGCAAGTTTTGCGTGTTATCTGCTATTCCACTGGGAATTAGTTGATACAGGACCACTAGTAGTCAGTGGCTACTCGTGCAAGTGTGTGGATTTACGAATATCCAAGGGATTGGTTGCTGCTGCAATTGGCATCAGGAATTAGCCGGAGAGTTCGTGGAGAGACACAAGTTATCAGATCCTTGTTATCGTGTGAGTTCATCGAGAAGATCGGGCCACCCCTTATCATCTTGGTATCAGATTTACAGGTTAACTCGGTGAGCTATCGTGATCTAGTAGATTAGTTCGTGTTTTCATTACCTATCCAGGAAAAAGCCACAAAAAAAATAGGTTTAGTTCGAGCCATAGCCTTAGATCATCACTTTTATCAAGTTTTCGTTGCTGTTTGTGGTTGATTTTCGTGTTCCTTTTGAGTCCTTTGTTTTCGGTCTTGGTTTAGGGTTCTAGGTGCTCTTGGAGTCCTCCCTATCGTGTCCACAAATTTCCATCCAAAAAGACCTTTCCGATCCAAAGTTCTACTCAATTTGAGTTGTTTTCGGTTTCCTGCCGCGGCACCAAATCGCGAAGAATTCTCTGCCGCCGCCGTGCCCTAGCCGGAGTCGGAGTCCTTCCCGTACGTGAAAAACGGCCCGCGCGCTGGACTTTTTTGCGGTTCGCGCACACCGCGCGCTGCCGCGACAGCGTTTGTGGCTCGTTTCTCTGCCGCGGTACGACTTTCCTGCCGAGAGGTGTGTTTTTAGCTCTAGTTCTTTTTCGGTTTAGTTTTCTTTTCCACTTTCTTTAGGTTTTCTTTTCCTATCTTTGTGAGACTTAGCCACAGCCATTCTACAGCAACATATAGGTATCTTTCCCAAAAAGAATAGCTACTTTTTGCTCACTCCAGGCTGCTCTTTATCACATACTTTGTGTCACATTGATACTTTTGTGTTTCTTTTTGCTCCTAGCTAGTTTGGCCAGTTTTAAAAGTAAAAAAAAAAGAGAAAAACAGAAAATAGAAAAAGAGAAAAACAGAAGTGAGAAAAGAGAAAAAGGCCTTGAGATACTTTGCTATACTGTTTTTGGAGCTGATTCATCACTACTATATTGACACTTTCCTTTGAGCAATCTTGTGCCTGTGATATTTTTGAGCATAGCTAGTGTCTTTCGAGTGCATTGCAATAGTTCCATCCATATAATTGCATTGCCACTTTTGTCTCCACTTTGGTGTGAGTTTCCTCGGTGTTACTTTCTGTCATCACAAACAGCAAATAGGACTTGTTATTGGTGTTGTTAGGTATCCATACCAAGCCCCACTATATATCCTGCTTTGCCTTATGTTAGCTAAAATCCCTGGGTATTCTTTCATTCACACCAAGTCATAGTAGTGCTGTTTACTTGTGGTAAGTATTGCTATTCACTTTGGAACAGTAAGTTAACCTCATTATTTGCTGGTTTTGAGTGAGTTGTGAGAGTTCCACCATATATACATATTTGTTGCTGCACTAATCATGGAAGATGACATTACGGACATGATGGAGATCCGCAAATATCGCTTTCTCCATGGCAAATTTTGTAGTGCTACTTTTTGGGAGGAAGAAAGTGGTACTTTTCAGGGTGATGGGCTTTTCCACCATAGTGTGCTGATTGGTGAGCGATGTGCTGCCACCACCATTGATGGATCCTCTAATCTCAATTTAATCAGCATTGAGGTTATAGCGAAATTGCAGCTTCCTATGAGTGCTCGTACAGTGCCATACCTCTTGCGTTCTTCATATGGCACCTTGCTGATTTCCCACACAGCCGATGTTCCTATTACTTTCGGCGATCATACTGAGGTTGTTCACTGTGATGTATCTCCTCAGCCACTTGACTCTTGTCATGTTCTTTTGGGAAATCCATGGAGCCGAAAGTTTCAAGTTCAACCTTGTCGTGATGTGAAGAAAATTTCTTTCAAGTGGAACATGAAGCGGAGTGTTTTGCTGCGTGCTCCAGCTGACAAATTTCATGCATATCATCTTCTTCGCAAGGAGAGGACAAAAGAATTCTGCTTGTCCGCTAAGTACAAGGTCATCAGGGATGGTGACCTTTCCATTATATGTCATCTTGACCACAATGCGCATCAAAACCCATGTGATAATGAGAGCCACATAGCCAAATTGAGAGAGAGTGTTGAAAAAAGTGAGCTATGTGATTCCACCGTACATGAAGTTGAGAGCATACACTTTGCGAGTATGAGAGAAAAAGACAACATGAGCGTAGTAGATGATAGGACATGTGAGGATATTTCTGCTAATGTAATACTCTCTACTTCTAGTGTTGTTTGTCCTGATATGCAGGTTGCTTTTGAAGAAAGGGAGCCGTCTAATGTACAACCTGCATCACCACATGAGATAGATGAATCAGTGCCTACTATATCTGAGGAGGATGCCATTGCCATTGGTGCTGATTTGGAGCTGTCACTTGCAAGTACAAATTGTTGTGAGTCTACTAATGTGCTAGCTAATTCTTGTGATTTGCATGATGCCATTGATATTGGTGCTGTTTTGGAGCTGCAACATGCAAATTCGAAAATTTGTGAGCCTTCTACTTTGATAGATGATTCTTGTGATTTGCATGACACACATATTTCAGAACCATGTGCTAATTTGATAATTTCGAATTTTGAGCATGTGGTACTGATTACACATAAAGAAGTACTTGCTAAAATACCACCTATTAATACTGTGTATTCCATCATGTTAGATGACTCAATTACTGTGCAATGTGCTATGAATAGGATTTCTGAAATTTCATATGTCAATTCTAGCACCTATGTTCCTGTTTTTACATTTAATCTAATTGGTGACTATAGCATGGCTGAAATTTTTATGGTGGATTCTATATGCATTACTTGTGATAAAATTGCTGAATTGAACATTGTGTTACCTCGGATGGAATGTTTACATTTTCCTAAATCTGGGCATGATCTTGCACATATGTTTGGTTTACCACAAAACTTGATAATTGCATATGCTACTGATTTGGACTTCACTTATATTTGCAAATTGAGTTGCATTTTACATAATGGGAACAATAAACATGATCATATCATTGAGTGTACTACTATCATGAAATTTGATCATAGATCTTCTGTGAGAACACTTGACTTGATACTAAACAATAAGAATTTATATGTGGTTGTTTATCATCATGATTATGATTATCTGAACTTCACTGATACCTGCAATTGTGATTGCTATTTGATGAGATGCTATTTGTTTTCATGTGACAATTATGTGATACATACATGCAAATTTCGTTGCTTCATGTCATGTGAGAATTTTTATCATGTCCACGAAACTAATGCACCCCATTATAGATACATATATTCTGCATACACGTTGTTCTTTTTGTTTCTTCCACGTTCAGCTTACCACAAGCCGAGGACGTCTTGTCTTGAAGAAAGGGAGGATGATGAGGATATAATAGGCGTACATGATGATTATACATGCTTGAGCTGGAAGGAATTATTGAGCCTCACTGATATTCATTATAAGGTGAATTCTTTCCTAGTAATAAATAATGTTTGTGTTTATGAGAATGTTATACTACCTAAGCCTATGAATTTATGTATGATTAGGTTTACTAATAACACAAACATGGATGGAGGAGAGGAAGCAATGAGCACAAGAAGGAGGCGTGGAAAACAAAGTTGCTGCCATGGAAAACAACATCAAGGAAATGATATTTCAGTTCGGACTGGCAGAAGTCCCGAATTTGAAATAGTCATGGATTCTTCATACGGGCTCCAAATAAAGCAAGGAAGCACAATCCGGAAGGAAATTCGAAGAGCTTTCCAATGTATCCAGCCCCATCTACAGATTCGACTCGTACAAGGCGTGGTGACCAAAACAAGTCACGAATCGTTTTCTGCCAGCTTCCAAATAGAGTCCAATTGGCTGAACCCATGTTGGGCTCGGTTTGTAATGTTTTGGTTGCACCCAACCGAGTAGGAATAGGTTAGGGGGCGCATTGGCTGCCTTGGCCGCACCCCCTCCCCCTTAAATACCTAGGAGCCACGAATTATTAGGGTAGACTACCTTTATTCATAAACCCTAGAACTCCATTGTTGATTGCTGAAGCATTCATCTGGAATTGTTACTCTGCAAGTTTTGCGTGTTATCTGCTATTCCACTGGGAATTAGTTGATACAGGACCACTAGTAGTCAGTGGCTACTCGTGCAAGTGTGTGGATTTACGAATATCCAAGGGATTGGTTGCTGCTGCAATTGGCATCAGGAATTAGCCGGAGAGTTCGTGGAGAGACACAAGTTATCAGATCCTTGTTATCGTGTGAGTTCATCGAGAAGATCGGGCCACCCCTTATCAAATGCTTAGCCATGCTTAGTTAAATGCTATATTGTCCGTTGATTTAATTCCATGATGTTGATGTTGATGGAATGTCGGACATGGTGGTTACTTGTGGTTCCTTAATTAAAATGCTAAAAAGGCTGGGATGAGTTGCCATCGGGGATGGTGGGTTGCCTCATTCTTGCCCCTAGGTGCGAGTTCTTGTCTCTAGACTCAAGATCGAGCGTGCTGCCATTGGTGGGGGTATGGGCTCCTTACTGACCAAATAATTTGTGAGGGGCTTGTCAAGGGTCCTCTAGTTTGCTATTTCCATTTGCGCGTGAGTTGTGTGGGTGGAAAAGAAACGATGAGGACAGTGGTGTTTAGGATGTGGCCGCGGGGCAGGGCGTTGGAGGCGCTGAACATGTCCTTCCGCACACTGATGGTCCTTGAGTAAGCCTCATGCATTATAAAGGTCTAACCGCACCCACTCATCGGCCTTCCCCGGAAGAGGGCCAATTAGGTGAGCCGGACGGTACCAATGGGTAAAATAGTACACCCCTGCAGGGTAAATCTTTTCGGAAAGTCGTGTCTGTGGTTATGGACGACTTGGGAATGGATATACGAGACCATAGAGAATATTAACCTAATTAAAATTTGGCAGCTAAAGGTTGCAACTCAACGTGTGGTTAAAAGGTTCATTTCCTCGAGGGTGATTCGTGGGAGTGCCTTTGGTGGAGATGAGAGATGGTTTGGCTACAAGTTGGTTCGACGAGAACCGAAGATGAAATGTTACTCTCTCTTATCCCCTTTATGAAAAATACTCTGAGTAGTCGATGCCATGGGTCATTTCTATCTTGGTTTATGAAAACTAGCTTTATGCAAAATAGCTACTAAACAGCTTTAGAGCCTCCGTCAGCTTTGGGCCTATATCACCCTACTAAACTTGCGAGTACGTCGTACTCAGCCTCTCTTTGCTGCCTTTATAATTTGTTTCAGAGGAGGACGACACCGAGCAACTAGGTGGTTTCTTCCTGGACATCGACGAATAGTTCGGGGTTCCCAGGTGGCAGCTTGGGACCGTGGAACAAGCTGGCCGGGATTGTTTATCTGTAGGCCTCTTAGGCCATATATTTGGATCTTGTTGTACTAGACAACCGCTTCGCTTCCGCATGATGTACTGATGGGTATGTGACCCTTTTGTGTGTAATTTGTATCTTCCTCATATATGAGTTGCTATATGATCTTGTGTCGTAGAGTCTGTGATGTGCCAGTTGTTCCACAAGTCTTGATCTCTGTTTTATACATTGATAGCTATGCCAGTGTTTATGACATGATCGATGTGTTGCGTGGGAGCGGTAATTCCATGCCCTTCGATTGTGTAGCATAGCCTGTGGGTTACATAGCCTCTATGTATAATTCCGGGGTCGGGGCGCTACACCAGCTCGAAGAACAGGCCAAACAATCGATCCCACCCCTCAAGGTGTTATCCGAAGACGTTCCCCAGGTGCTGCAGCAGGATATGTAAGAAGCTGCGAAGTTGGCGGCCGCTATGGGTGTGAGTGTTGCTGAACTGCTAGGTTCTGAAGACGACAAGTTACCCAAGGCTGATGTAGTCCCTACATATGTCCCAGGTAAGCCTTTGGTCAGCAAAGAGAAGTTGAAACAACTGCCAACACACATGCAGAATTTGCATGAATGGTACTTGAGAGGGGTAAAGGGGGACATAATAATGATCGTGGCGAAAGTCCCACAAGAGTACTTCTTCCGAGCCGAAGAGGTCCATGTTGAGTTTTCAGAACTCTTCCAGTTATACAATTTCGACGCCCTCGACAAATCTCTCATGAGTTGCTATTGTCTGTAAGTTGTTGAATTCATTGTCTACATATACGTTGTTCAGTTCATTGCATGTAATTATCCTCGTTATATCCTTTTGTACTCTATTATGCAGAATGAAGATGCAGGCTTGTAAAAGAAGGATCTATAGTGTTGGTTTCATTGACCCAGATAAAGTACATATAGGTACACTAATGACGAAACCCGACGAGATGGTGGAAAACCTTCTAAGGTTTCTAACGGAACAAAATTTCTGTGACCATATACTGTTCCTTACAACTTCAAGTGAGGGTCTTACTCTGTTGTACACATTCACTTTTGCTTACTCGATGTTAAGTGTAATTGATGAGTTACTTACGTATATATAAACGTGTGCAGCTTCCACCGGATTCTGCTAGACATTCGAGTTGATAAGTGAATACTTGAAGTCATGGACCCATTAAAGAGACACCTGGAAGAGTTCCGCAACATGCAGGACATGCTCCAGAGGTAATTTTCGCGCTATATCGGTCTCTTTCGTTGATTTCATGAGATATCAGGTAATGAATAACTTAATTCATTTTCTTTGCCGGGCAGGGTTTGGAACCGGTTCAAGAGTGTGGTGACGGGTTTCTTTAGTGAGGAGCTGACGTTTACTACGGTCTCGGTAAGTAGTACGAGATATGTCCGCGCATCTCTTTACTTATAGTTTCAATACAGTTATGATGCTAGATTATTATTTTGATTGAATTATATTCTCGTAAAGTGCGCGAGGCAGCCACCGGGGACACATCTATGTGGATACTACGTTTGCGAGTTCATTCGCACATTTACCACTGAGCACAAAGATTATAGAGTCAGCGTAAGCAATACATTCACAACATTATTTTATTACCCTCACTTTTGTTATCATGATTGATGTTCATATTGATCTCCTTTTCTTATATAGTTCGAGAGAATGCGGGATCGGCTCCTACCAGAGCAACGCGTAGTAGGAATTGCAGAGGAACTGGCGGGATTTTTAATGAAAGAGATGGTAGATGACGCCGGAGAATTTAGTGTGAATGGGCGCTACTGATGATCTCCGGCCATGTAATCAAATAGACGGGCTTAGTCCCGGTAATTGTGATCTCCATGTAATTGAATATATTTGTATGCTCGATCGCAAGACAAGTTATCTTATATATATGCACGAACGTGTATGCGTAGAAATATACGAAAACTATTTTGAAACGAAGAAAGAAATAGATAAAATAAAACAAAATGAATTCTCTACCGCGGCACAGAAAGTGCTCAAATTTCTGCCGCGGCAGAGAATCATTAGTCGCGGCCCGTTATATGAACCAGGACTAAAGGGGGTGCCCCCAGCGCGCTCCGCGGCGTCCAGGTTGAGGGTCATTTGTCCCGGCTGGTAAGAGGGCCGGGACTAAAGGTTGGGTCTTTAGTCCCGCCTGGACTATCCCGGTTGGCCAACCGGGACAAATGCCCCTCATGGGCCGGGACAATAGACCCTGTCCCCACTAGTGCTATGTTGGGAACATATTTTCAGATTAATTTTATTAACATGCTACTACATGGCACTGGCTGGGATTACACATTGACTCCTCGTCAGTCCAAATTATACAACAATCGACGCATAAAATGACAGCAAAAGAGCATCAGTGATATCGAGCCATTACTTAGCTACCAAACCATATCGTAAACCAAAAGAGCAACGCACATACATACATTCACAAGGCTACTTGAGTGTATATACGAGTACGTACATAACTAGGCATAACTAAGCATGGTTAGACTGCAAGTGGGTTGATTAATAGCACGAACTCTAGCTTCCATGTTACAAATAGTAATAGGTTTATCAGATGCGTGTGGTGCTCAATTTCATATGTACTAAAACATAACCAATAATCGATCGCGGCCACATTCATTAGGAATGTAATAAATAGGTTATAGGTGCCTGTGGTGCTAGGAGCTATATATCTTCAAGTCGAGTGGCATATGCCCATGTGCACGACATAGCATGGGAACCATATAGTAATAACTGAACAAAAAGAAGTTCAACAGTATGACATCGATCATGTCTTGAATCTTACTACCAAGTTGGATACTAAAACACTGAAATTCGGCGAAGTGATTGTATCTTCCAGAAAGAAAGACAAGCAATGCTTAGATAAATGACCTACTATCTGTCATATAAGAAAGATTTGTGAAGAAAACGTATTGTGCTTTAAAAAAAATCAATGCAACATGGAATTGGACAGCCTGTTGACTCTTTGTTGACTCTTCCCAGATGCAATTTGAACAAAGGGAGATGCAATTAATATATGTCAAAACGGAAAAGACTTGCTATCCCATGGGTAGCTACACACCCTAAGTTTGACCGAAACGTATCTGTAACGGTAAAATGAGATTACTCAAGTAGACAAGGGGATGTCACTAGTAGAGTTGGTAGAATTATTAGAAAGTATTTTGAATTTTTTTCGAATTTTTTTCCATCTGCTGTGATTTTTTTAGTAAAGTTTGACCCAAAAGTCAATAAAAAAGTCAACTATGAAAAAAAAGCTAAAAATGACGACAAAAAATATTTTTTTGAAAATTCCGAAACCAGTTTTGTACACCAAATATCCGTGTTTTACTAGAAAAACAAGTTAAAACGGATACATACGGCTTGCATCTCCGTATAACACATGGGTGTGTAGCTACCCATGCGGGTAGCAAATTGTCTCTCTATGTCAAAATAGGAGAACATGCAATGATCGGCATAATAACACATACACATGTCGACAGTAACTGAACAAGATATCACTTTTATTGCAGTAAGTCGATGCAAAATCAAAAAGCTACTTCAGTATCTATACGAGTAGGTAGCGAGGCATGGCTAAATTAAGCATATTTAGCCAGCACAGTGGGGGTTAATTAAGCAGCTAGCACGATCTCTCTAAGCTTCCCGAAGTTACAAAAAGCAACACCTCACGGTAAGTATTTCCTCTGGCGCTCATTTTCATCTGTACTAGAACATAACCAATAATCGACGGGGCTACAGGAGTATAATAAATAGGTTTGTGTGTTGCCTGTGGTGCTAGGAGCTATATATGTCCAAGTGTTCAAAATGCAGAAGTATCAATGTGGGCAGATGAATGATCGAGTGACATTATGCCCGTGTGTGCAAGCAATAGCATGGGAACCATATTGTAGTAAATGAACAAAAAGAAGTTCAACAGTATGGCATCGACGATATCTAATCTTACTAGCAAGTTGGATACTAAAATACTAGGAATTCGGGGAAGTGATCGTATCTTCTGGAAAGAAAGAAAAACAATGCTTAGATAAATGGCCTACGTACTGTCTGTTATATAAGAAAGATTTGTGAAGAAAAATTATTGTGCTTTAAGAAAAATCAGTGCAACATGGAATTGGATAGCCTGTCGACTCTTCCCAGATGCAATTTAAACAAAGGGAGCTGCAAAAATATATGGCACCATAGGAGAACATGCAATGATCAGCAGAGCAACACATACACATATAGACAGTAATAAGGCAATGATGTACTGAACAAGATATCAGTTTTATTGCAGTAAGTCGATGAAAAAGCACCAAGCTACCTCAGTATCTATACGAGTAGGTAGCTAGGCATGGCTAAATTATGCATATTTAGCCAGCATATATAGTGGGGGTTACTTAAGCTAGCGGAACGATCTCTAAGCTTCCCGATTACAAAAACCAAACCTCACCGCCTCATATACTGCGGTAGATACATTCATAGTAGCTGTATACACACGCATATACGTACCTACGTACTTGAGATCGATTCAGAGTATATATATACTAGTCTTTGATGGCAGATCCGAGATTCATTTCGCCGGCAAGCACCTACTGAAGGTACTCTTCAGGCGGCAGGCGCGCAGTCATAGTCGTCATCGTCGTCGTCCCCGTCCGTCTCGGCCTTCCTATGCCGCTGGCCGCACCAGGCCTCACAAGGCTCGGCGGCGTAAACGGCATAGGAGGCAATGCCGCCGTCTTGGACGATCTGGCTCATGACCTTGGTTGCCGGCGCCATGAGAAGCTAGCTTGAGTGATTCACGAGCTGCTTGAAGCTATGAGAGTTGAAGCAGCTGCTAGCTAGTACTGGTGGTAGTGATGAGGCTGACGGGTGCAGTAGTTGGAGCTAATGCTAGCTAGCTGTGTTGGTGTGTGATATCTGCAGAGCATAACCGTGTGTGGTGTGGGTTTTATAGGACGGCAGGAGGAGGGGAAATGTGGCGGCACGCGGCCGAGCGCGCTGCGAGCGTGGATCGGCCATGCCGGTGCGTGCATGGCGCGGCGCGACACGAGCGCCCTCCGGCACAATCAGCAGCCGGGGAGTCGCTCCTAGCCACCCCGCGCCCCTGACAGGTGAGCGCCAGGGGCCACGGGCGGTCTACATGCCAGTGGCCGCCGCGGCTGCGGCGCCGGGTGCCCGGGACCGCCCGACGTGGAGGTAGGAATCGCGAGGATGAGGATGGAGGACCACCGGCAGCGAGCGAGAGGTCGAGAAAAAGCTACTAGGACTGTCGAGTGTCGACACAGATCAGTAGTACTCATCAGTCTCTTTATCACGGGCATCTCGATCGATCTGGTGATATTTCTCGCTTTATTACAGTTTGGTGCGGATATATATTCTGTCGCATGCATCTGCTTCCGGCGAGCGCTAGCTGTTAATTAAACTCCACAACGCGCAATCGACACACGAGCGACATGTACAGTACCTACAGAAAAACAAAGACCATTTAGGGTTGCCGAATGTTGGTAGTGCCGCACGTACTGCTAGTTGTTAATACGCTGGTTAGGGTCTTGATATTTTTTTATTACTAAGTATTTTTATATCATGACATGGGCACGTGCAAAAAGGTGCTCAATTTGTTTAATTTTTTTGTTCCTTTGAGTTACATTTACTGAAAGAGTTTTGGTAGCATGTAAAGAAAAGTAAGAATGCTAAGGACATCTCCAATGGGGTGTATGGGGTGTATGTAGTCTTGTTGGTAAAAATGTCCATGTCATTAACCAACAAGGTATCACACAACTACTCCAATGGTTGTATCTAAATTGTCCAATAAGAAAAGAGAGAATAAATGTTACTATATTTGTTTCACCTTGGAGTTTCTGCAAGAGATGTTGCTTAATTTACGTACAACTTTCCTCTTCCCCTTATTTATTTTTGTCACATCATCATATGTCCTAGGTGGCAAATTTTACCAACATCCTTAGAACTGTTGGAGATACCATAAGGGTGCAGCCACTTTCACATGCACTTTGCACCTTATAATATGGGACAACAGAAAATATCGGAAATGTGTACCTCTTCACTCCTTTTCTTCAGCCAGTTTGTCCGTCTTTTGTCCCTTGTAAACTAAAAAAGGGTATACCACAGCCTTTGCATTAGTTGATATACACCACCATTTATTACAAAATTTATCCTCAAGTTATTATATCACGAAGCAGAAAATATTGATACAAAAATCAACCATCGAAAAGCATATGGCATCTATACATTATGCAATCTATGAGTGGATTGTCATCCACCCTAGTTGAAATCATGTGCACACGTCACCTGACCGTTGCATCCAGTAATAACATTCTCCAACTACCCCAACCGAAGAAGGTAAACCCATAGCTAAATCCAATGCGAAACCATGTTGATAACCTGCAAAAAGTTGGTAGCTCATGTCTTGTTAAACACAATATGGTTTCAATAATTTCACATTCACCAACATAAAGTTGAAACTACTATTTAAATTATAGCTCTGGTAATTTTATCGATCTCATTCAATCAATTCCAGAATCACACACAAATAGTTGCTTGTAATGATGTTTGTCATCTTTTGCCTTACCAAAACAGAAAATCTCACTCTTATGAACATTAATCTTAAGTTCAGATAACTTCTCAAAGATACACAATACTGGCTTCATATTGACAAGTTTTCTCAGGTCATATTCCATATAAAGTCTGTCATCCTCACATTGTAGAATTTATACACTGGCCAACCAGGTGAGGGATGAGGCCCCCTACTTGACCGTCCTCCTTTGTCCTTGCAATAAGGACGACCAACATAAATGCAACTATATTAAAAAAACATTGGGGAGATGAACCACCTTGTCCCAGTCCTTTCCTAGTTTGGAAATAATGAACAACTTTGATGCCTACGCTACCTCCTCCTACTCTACCTCCTTGAACAATCTTTGTAATTCAAACAACTTTTATGCAAATCCTTTGATACACAAAGCTCATTGCAAAAAGAACCACTTCACTTTGTGTGACGGCCTTGCCTTTTAAAAATGGCCAAGATCCCTGTGTTCTGTGCTAGTCCCTGGATCGAATAGCTAGCACCATAGTTCAAGATGTAATATCATGCAAATGCGTCAAATATCTATTACATCGAAGATCCAGAAAAGTAAAACATTACAAGTTGCATAGCACAAGGCTAGCATATTACAAAACTCAGCAGCGGAAAACATATAATAGCATGGAGTCCTCATCATCTTCATGTGCCACAGGCAGACATGTTGGTTGCAGACTCGAAACCTATAGCGTTCCTTACTCATCGTCAAACGAACCTGCAACGATAAAAGCGTTGCAGCCAAAAATTGGTCAGAACCACTTGAATGGATCTGGCAAATGATACTTGTGGACTCATAAAGGCAAACTTCTAACTTCTACATGCATATTTGGCTGGTGGAGTTGACAGGCTCTTGCGCAAAGCAACATTTGTCCTACACTTGTGAAACATTTCTTTTAAAATCAACTATTAACGAGATAAACATGGTATGAAAACCAATATCTCTTCTACCCTTGTTCACCCATCAAATTTTATTCTAAAATTGGAATGAATGAGATTCTTCTGTCAACCACCTTGTTTAGTTACTCAAATTATCCATAACCGGGGACACGGCTATGATCTTAGTTTCATTTTACTCTCGAGAGTTTGTGGCACTTTCCCCACTAGACTCGATCAACCCATTCCATCCTTAACCCTCATTTAGTGAAAAGGAAAGGAGAAGACCAAGACGAGACCTTTCAGAAGCATTTTCCCAACCCAACGGCTTGACCCGTTCCACCTACAACCCCTACATCAGCTTGTCAAGCCGGGTCGAGTCCACACAACATACTTAGTCAAGACAGAGCCCATATGACTAGTGGCTGCACTGAAAGTAAACTAGACATGGAGTGACATGAAATCTCTAATACCCTGGGTGATGAGCACAAGTGCACGTACTCAGGTACCCGCAGAACTGGGCCTGAGCAGCCACTCAACTTTGAACCACCAATAGAGCAACTCCAAATCCACCCAGGCGATTCATTAATTTAGTAGATTTTCCTTAACTCATATAACAACAAAACAATTCATTTTTGCAGCAAGCCAATCTACTAAATTAATATAGGTCACTAGTCAGCTAATTCATGTGGCTAGCCTAACAGGTTTGCATAGCATATAAATTTTAATAAAAACAACCTATCATGCATGCTACTGGAAAATAGTCTACAATGCAATATAGTAAAATAGTAGGTCATTTATGCTGGAGTATCACTTGCCTTTTGAAACTTGTCGTTGCTCACACACTCTTTTCAACGTAAGTCGTATCTCTCCGTTCAATCTATACAGTACAAACAGATAACAATCAACAAACAATACAACAATCAAGTAATACAAACATAAGAGAAAACATGGGTAAAACACAAGGGTAAATAGGTTGATGGTCTAGGTTTTAATACTTGATTCAATATGCAAAAAAAAGAATCAATGCGTTAGGGTTTGTGGTTTTCCATTGAGGGTCAAAGGATGGTCTAAGGTCAAGAATAGGTTTTATGGGTGGCTCAAAGGTTCTAAAGGTTGGTTTTGATCTCTCTGGACTGAAGCAATTATTTGGGTATTTTTCTATTAAGAAAACAAATTAAAAAGGATTTATAGAATTTAAACTATAACAAAATTACTCAAATCGAGCTTCTGATTTTTAAATCATCAAAATATTGTTCAAAAATATTTTATAACAGAGAAACTATATTAGAAATATCTCAAGGTTTCTAAAAATATTTTTCTTGCAATTTTTGGACTTATAGAAATAAAGTTATGTTAAAATTACTCAAATCCAACATTGAAAATTAAATAATTTTAAATTAGCTAAAACAGAGAACTAACAGTTTTAAAATAATCTACAGGTCAAGAGGTTTTCAAAAATATAAAGTTTGTTAAATTTGGCCGAACCATTAAAAAGATATGATGGTTTTAAGGTTCAGGGGCTTTTCTGCAAAACTGCCAAATTAAATCAATTCGGCCGAAATTACAGAAAATGGGGCTGACGTGGATGCTGACTGGACTTGACGTGGCGCTGACTGTGCGCTGACTGGGCGTGCTCTGATTGGACGGTACCGGTTCGGTAAAGGAATTAAAAGGCAGCCGTTGGATTTAGATCCAACGGTCTAGATCTAAACGGGGGTGGCCGGCCGGAGTTAGGGTTCCGGCGGGCGGCGGCGGACGGCGGCGACGCGTCGGCATGGGGCGTTCCCGGCGTTCTAGAGTGCTCCAGGACGCGCGGATTGTACCTGGACGATCAGCGCGGCGAGGCGAACACTATGGCGAAGTGGTGGTCGACGGTGAGCTCTCCTCCGTCGGCGATTGCTCGTCGGAGACACGGGTGGCGGCGGCTCCGTTCGGTTGAACACGTGCGCGACGATCTGGAGACGGAAAAATTAGGCGATGTTGTCCAGGAGATGCGCAACGAAGAGGAGAAGCAAATGGGGGAGAAGAGAGGAGCTGGGGTCGTCGGAATCGACCGGAGCTTTGAGCTCTCACCGGCGGCGATGGCGGGACGGCGAGATCGATCCTGGGCAGCCTGGCGGCGTGGTGTTAGGGTTTTTGGGGGCAAAACGATGCGGGGCTCGGGGGGCTTATAAGGACGCGAGAGAGGGAAACAAATCCCGTGAAAATCGATCGGATTTGGACGATGAACGACATCGTATCTCGGCCGGTTCCTTGCGTGCGCAGGAGGCTGATGGGGATGACGTCAGCCGTTGCATCATCGTGGGTCCCACTGGTCAGAGGGAGAAAAGAAAAATAAAGGAGAGGGCCGGTGCGGGGATGGTGCTGGGCCGGTTGCTGGGCCGACTCGGTTAGCTCGGGTGGGCTGGCTCGGGTTGGTGCTGGGCTGGTCCAGATGGGCTGGCTCGGGTGCGGCCGATTTCTCTTTTTTTTTTTGACAACAAAAACTCTTTCCCTTTTTATTTTTCTGTTTTCAAAACTGAAAATAAAAACAGTCCAAAACTTTTTGGAAAAATTTGTAAAAATACTTTTTAGAGAGCTTTTCAAATATAGAATAATATGGCACTTATCTTGTCAAAATAAAATAATACATTTGAAATATCTAAACATTGCATAAAGGCCTATTTGTCACCCTTATGTCATTTTAAATAAATAGGGTTTTATAAATTATTTTTGAACTCCAGTAAAATCCAGAAAATTAGTATGAGTAATATCATTCAAAATAATTACTCATTTTTCATAATAAAATAATTTAGTCTAAAATCATTTTATAAAAGAGAGTTTGGGAAAAGCATTTAAAACAAATACCCATTTAAACATGGGCTTTACAAATATATAAATAATATTTTATTTCCAAAACTTGAAATAGAATGTAAAGGAATATTTAAAATAAAATACCCTTGAAGATTTCAAAATAATCTTTTCAAAGTATTTTTCTTGATTTTTGGAGACTTTCTTTATCTAATAGTAAAAGTTTTAAATTTTTGTGATTTTTAAAACATTCCAAAGTTTTGGGATGTTACACACTACCACCCTTAAAAGGAATCTCGTCCCGAGATTCGAAAAGGCTAGAAAGAAAGATGGGTTTGGAATCTCCGGCTTAGGCAACTGGGTGGCTACCACCCTTAAAAGAAACTTTTGTGAGTAATCTTGAACTCCTTCCTTCGAGGCTGGGTCGACCGGTGAATCTTGTCGTCACACTGGAGTCAACTAAATTTTACACTCATGAAGTGCTCCATATCTCATAGGTGGGTGTCTCTTTAGATAACTTCGGTTACCGTTTTCTTTAATATGGCTTGACATATTATGTCTTCCATCCATGTGATGTCTTCGGCAATCTTTCTTCTCTAGGTTGGCATCCTTCAGTGCAAACAAAGCGTCAATTCTAACGAAACTCTCATGGTAGGTCAAGACTTTCTATGTTGGATCACTTCTTCTTCACGAGAGCTGGGGTTTGTTCTCACCGAATATCTTACGTTTCGGCAACTTTTGCCTCACATAGGGTTATAATATATATCCTCCTACGGATCAGGCTTATCAACGTCATCTCTCTTATAGGTATGTCACTCAGATTTATCAATCCAAATAGTGAGGGAAATAACATGAGTAGTAGGAATGGTGATCAATCCATCCTGCACCCGTATCATTTCCTCAATATGTAGATAGGTAAATCACATAGTCTATCTCTCGGGCATCCTTACTTGTCTAACAGAAAGTTTCCAATCTGCAGGACAACCTCAACTAAACTATTGATCCTTTAAAACTATTGGGTTGCGTAAACTCCTGCACACGCTAGCTCACAAGCTATAGCTTCTTTGGTGATCCTTCTCAGTGGGAAGCACGCTTTCCATGTCATCTTAGCTTGTCCATTTTAGTGTCATGTCTTCATCCCTGATATGACGAACAGGCTTCACAACAATAGCTATTGTTTCGTTTAAGTTTTGGTATAAGATAGTTGATGTTAGTTTCATTCCTCCTCACATAATATGGTTATTACTTTGACATTACATGACCCTTACATCATAATGCTCATTCCTCATACATAATTCTAATGAAAAATTAGTCGAGCAAGGCATTCACACGACGTCTCTTCCGACTTGGGCAATCATCGGTGAAGTGTCCTGTCTCTCTGCAGCGATGGCAAAATACTGTTGACATATCTCGGGGCTCTTCTGGGCATTCTCTTTCATAATGGCCCATTTTTTTGCAATTAAAACATTTCGCATAGTTTTTGTCTTCCATCGGACATTTATTCGCGTAATGCCCCTTGTCCTGGCACTTGTAACATGTCACCTGACTGAGGTCCCTGTTAGTCTCATGGTTGTGGCACTGCTGGCCATTTCCATTGTTGTGGCCATTTTGTACTTTTCCTTTGGCTCCTCCATTGCTTGATTTGAATCCACCACTATGGCTGATACCGTGATGACGGTGGTCGTCATTAGTTCTGTGATGGTTTACAAGTCCCTTCTTGAGAGGATTTAACTTGCTCTCTTCTTCAGTCTTCCGTTCGAGGCAGTCGCTGGAATAGTGTCCCATCTTCTTACACTTATAACACTGTACGAGAGTAAGGTCCTTCTTCTTCTTCTTTGGTGTTTCTACAGAGAATAGATCCTTGTAATCTTCCTCATCATAATCTACCTCAACGGTTGGGAACCTTGTCGTTCGTTTAAAGGGGCAATCTCGTGAAAAATGACCTTCTTCTTCACATGAATAACAACACTTGGTGGTGACCATAGATGAGTTAGGATGAGTACTAATTATAGCTTCACCTTCCATCTTGTCATGAATAATAAGTCCCTTCTTATACTGTTTTGGCTTGATCCCATCACCATCCTTCTTTGGGCAATCCCATGAATAGTGACCCATTTCCCTACATGTGAAACATGTTATATGGCTAGTATCTCGCTTGAGTTCCTCCTTCCGTTTCTGTACTACCACAGACCTCTTGAGAATTTGTTGCATTCCCGCTTTGACTTGTTGACTGACTTCTTGCACTATGGGATAAATTTGGCATTGAGCCGGAATGTGATTTGTTCCTTCACACAAAAAGCAAGTAACCTGGATCATAGGACATCCTTCATCAGGATAGTTTGTATACAAATGGGGCCACTCATCAGGACACTCCTTGGATGAATGATCAATATCCCCACAGATTTTGCAGGCTCTGGGTCCTGTCATAATATTCTCCTTGGACTCTTTGTGGCCATCTTCCATCTGTGGTAACCTGTTGTTGTTTCTTGCCATATACTGAGCCATCATCTGTACTAATTGAGTCTGGTTATCTAACATTTGTTGCATTCCTATGGGTAACTCATTCTTGGGGTTGTTGGCTTGACTTTCTTTCATCACTTGAGTCATCTGAGTCTGAGCTGCTACCAGCAACTGGACTGCATAGGGCACCTTGAGGTGGCTATCTTTTTCATCATGGTTGATATGTGGGCGAGGCATCTGGTTTGGTTTAGCAGAGATGAGTAGAGATAGAAAGATACTAAGGGAAGCATTAATACCCATACACCGCATATCAAGACAAATCATCCTACAAGCAACATCTATAGCAAGCATCAATCAACAATAAAAACAATCAATAGGGATAAAAACAACTCCTCCTACTTAATTTTCGAAATTATAGTTTGGATAACAAACAAACACAACAAGGTTTTTCAAAATAGACACGATAGTACTGCCATACCACAATTTGGTAAGTCAATACAATATTACGATAACGCTATTCGGGTAAAATGGTGGTCTAGTCTATCTCTTCCTTTAGTGCTTCAGCATTCTCTTCTATTTCTTCGAGTTCGTCGAGGTACTTCTGGTGTTATGAATTCTAATTTGAAGTCTTCTATCAAGGCACTTGATGGCTTCTCATACTTGTCATGTTTATCTTCAACGCCTCCAGAAACATTTCTAAGTTATGGTCATCTATAAATAAGATAAGGTAACTTAGATAGCAATTAGGTGAGAAGGTTACAAGAAGATATTAGGAAAGTTTTTGGATGAATAGAAAATAACTTTATGCCTATGGTCTTTCTTATTTCTAATCCAAACCTAAGGGTTTCGAACCTACAGGCAACACAATGCTCTGATACCATCTGTGACGACCTTGCCTTTTAAAAATGGCCAAGATCCCTGTGTTCTGTGCTAGTCCCTGGATCGAATAGCTAGCACCACAGTTCAAGATGTAATATCATGCAAATGCGTCAAATATCTATTACATCGAAGATCCAGAAAAGTAAAACATTACAAGTTGCATAGCACAAGGCTAGCATATTACAAAACTCAGCAGCGGAAAACATATAATAGCATGGAGTCCTCATCATCTTCATGTGCCACAGGCAGACATGTTGGTTGCAGACTCGAAACCTATAGCGTTCCTTACTCATCGTCAAACGAACCTGCAACGATAAAAGCGTTGCAGCCAAAAATTGGTCAGAACCACTTGAATGGATCTGGCAAATGATACTTGTGGACTCATAAAGGCAAACTTCTAACTTCTACATGCATATTTGGCTAGTGGAGTTGACAGGCTCTTGCGCAAAGCAACATTTGTCCTACACTTGTAAAACATTTCTTTTAAAATCAACTATTAACGAGATAAACATGGCATGAAAACCAATATCTCTTCTACCCTTGTTCACCCATCAAATTTTATTCTGAAATTGGAATGAATGAGATTCTTCTGTCAACCACCTTGTTTAGTTACTCAAATTGTCCATAACCGGGGACACGGCTAAGATCTTAGTTTTATTTTACTCTCGAGAGTTTGTGGCACTTTCCCCACTAGACTCGATCAACCCATTCCATCCTTAACCCTCATTTAGTGAAAAGGAAAGGAGAAGACCAAGACGAGACCTTTCAGAAGCATTTTCCCAACCCAACGGCTTGACCCGTTCCACCTACAACCCCTACATCAGCTTGTCAAGCCGGGTCGAGTCCACACAACATACTTAGTCAAGACAGAGCCCATATGACTAGTGGCTGCACTGAAAGTAAACTAGACATGGAGTGACATGAAATCTCTAATACCCTGGGTGGTGAGCACAAGTGCACGTACTCAGGTACCCGCAGAACTGGGCCTGAGCAGCCACTCAACTTTGAACCACCAATAGAGCAACTCCAAATCCACCCAGGCGATTCATTAATTTAGTAGATTTTCCTTAACTCATATAACAACAAAACAATTCATTTTTGCAGCAAGCCAATCTACTAAATTAATATAGGTCACTAGTCAGCTAATTCATGTGGCTAGCCTAACAGGTTTGCATAGCATATAAATTTTAATAAAAACAACCTATCATGCATGCTACTGGAAAATAGTCTACAATGCAATATAGTAAAATAGTAGGTCATTTATGCTGGAGTATCACTTGCCTTTTGAAACTTGTCGTTGCTCACACACTCTTTTCAACGTAAGTCGTATCTCTCCGTTCAATCTATACAGTACAAACAGATAACAATCAACAAACAATACAACAATCAAGTAATACAAACATAAGAGAAAACATGGGTAAAACACAAGGGTAAATAGGTTGATGGTCTAGGTTTTAATACTTGATTCAATATGCAAAAAGAATCAATGCGTTAGGGTTTGTGGTTTTCCATTGAGGGTCAAAGGATGGTCTAAGGTCAAGAATAGGTTTTATGGGTGGCTCAAAGGTTCTAAAGGTTGGTTTTGATCTCTCTGGACTGAAGCAATTATTTGGGTATTTTTCTATTAAGAAAACAAATTAAAAAGGATTTATAGAATTTAAACTATAACAAAATTACTCAAATTGAGCTTCTGATTTTTAAATCATCAAAATATTGTTCAAAAATATTTTATAACAGAGAAACTATATTAGAAATATCTCAAGGTTTCTAAAAATATTTTTCTTGCAATTTTTGGACTTATAGAAATAAAGTTATGTTAAAATTACTCAAATCCAACATTGAAAATTAAATAATTTTAAATTAGCTAAAACAGAGAACTAACAGTTTTAAAATAATCTACAGGTCAAGAGGTTTTCAAAAATATAAAGTTTGTTAAATTTGGCCGAACCATTAAAAAGATATGATGGTTTTAAGGTTCAGGGGCTTTTCTGCAAAACTGCCAAATTAAATCAATTCGGCCGAAATTACAGAAAATGGGGCTGACGTGGATGCTGACTGGACTTGACTGTGCGCTGACTGGGCGTGCTCTGATTGGACGATACCGGTTCGGTAAAGGAATTAAAAGGCAGCCGTTGGATTTAGATCCAACGGTCCAGATCTAAACGGGGGTGGCCGGCCGGAGTTAGGGTTCCGGCGGGCGGCGGCGGACGGCGGCGACGCGTCGGCATGGGGCGTTCCCGGCGTTCTAGAGTGCTCCAGGACGCGCGGATTGTACCTGGACGATCAGCGCGGCGAGGCGAACACTATGGCGAAGTGGTGGTCGACGGTGAGCTCTCCTCCATCGGCGATTGCTCGTCGGAGACACGGGTGGTGGCGGCTCTGTTCGGTTGAACACGTGCGCGATGATCTGGAGACGGAAAAATTAGGTGATGTTGTCCAGGAGATGCGCAACGAAGAGGAGAAGCAAATGGGGGAGAAGAGAGGAGCTGGGGTCGTCGGAATCGACCGGAGCTTTGAGCTCTCACCGGCGGCGATGGCGGGACGGCGAGATCGATCCTGGGCAGCCTGGCGGCGTGGTGTTAGGGTTTTTGGGGGCAAAACGATGCGGGGCTCGGGGGGCTTATAAGGACGCGAGAGAGGGAAACAAATCCCGTGAAAATCGATCGGATTTGGACGATGAACGGCATCGTATCTCGGCCGGTTCCTTGCGTGCGCAGGAGGCTGATGGGGATGACGTCAGCCGTTGCATCATCGTGGGTCCCACTGGTCAGAGGGAGAAAAGAAAAATAAAGGAGAGGGCCGGTGCGGGGATGGTGCTGGGCCGGTTGCTGGGCCGACTCGGTTAGCTCGGGTGGGCTGGCTCGGGTTGGTGCTGGGCTGGTCCAGATGGGCTGGCTCGGGTGCGGCCGATTTCTCTTTTTTTTTGACAACAAAAACTCTTTCCCTTTTTATTTTTCTGTTTTCAAAACTGAAAATAAAAACAGTCCAAAACTTTTTGGAAAAATTTGTAAAAATACTTTTTAGAGAGCTTTTCAAATATAGAATAATATGGCACTTATCTTGTCAAAATAAAATAATACATTTGAAATATCTAAACATTGCATAAAGGCCTATTTGTCACCCTTATGTCATTTTAAATAAATAGGGTTTTATAAATTATTTTTGAACTCCAGTAAAATCCAGAAAATTAGTATGAGTAATATCATTCAAAATAATTACTCATTTTTCATAATAAAATAATTTAGTCTAAAATAATTTTATAAAAGAGAGTTTGGGAAAACCATTTAAAACAAATACCCATTTAAACATGGGCTTTACAATTATATAACTAATATTTTATTTCCAAAACTTGCAATAGGATGTAAAGGAATATTTAAAATAAAATACCCTTGAAGATCTCAAAATAATCTTTTCAAAGTATTTTTCTTAATTTTTGGAGACTTTCTTTATCTAATAGTAAAAGTTTTAAATTTTTGTGATTTTTAAAACATTCCAAAGTTTTGGGATGTTACACTTTGTTATATGCCTTCTCAAAGTAAAATTTAAAAAGGACCTCATCTTTCTTCCTATGAAGTTCATCAATGGTTTCAGGTAAAATTTGTCGGTCCGACACGAAAATCGTATGGGTAGGTCTAATTACCTTATGAGAAATTCCTACAATACGATTAGTTCCTACTTTAGTAAAACTATTAAACAAACATTGAGAACATGTATAGGTCTATGCTGTTGTATTTGTACCACATTCTATTTTTCGGGGTAAAAGGGTGATGACACCGAGGTTCAATTTAAACAAAGGAAATTCTCATGGTTGTAACCGAACAAACATTGCCATCAAGTAATGCTTAAATTTTGATAGAACTATGCCATATACCCATTGGTCCTGAAGCTTTTTTGTGTTTCATTTGACAAATGGCTTCATACACTTCCTTCTTGGTGAAGTTAGTTGTAAGAATGGCATTCTTTTGGGCCACAACTACGGTATATCATGATTGTTTTCCTCTACCACAGAGAAAAATTTCGTCACCACTGTCCCAAAAAAATTCTTATATTACTTAGTGATATAGACCTTCAAATTTTCTTCTCCCACTATGGTTCCCTTGTCTTGTTATAATTGAGTCTTTCTGCTTTCTTTGCTTTTCATTAGCATTAGGGTGAAAAAACTTAGTATTATTACCAATCTCCTGAACATGTTTCACCTTGGCTCATTGACCCCGTTTGGTCTCTTCCTCTCGTACAAATCGATGATCCTTAATCGTGTGACCCCACAGGTTCAGTAATGTATATACATGACTTGGAACACCTTTCGGTCAATAATCAATAACGGGATATATATGGACACCCATATTGATTCATACTCATACACGAATTATTCAAGTGAACATTTTGTCCTTGTGAACAATACCAAGTTATTGTTATTCTTGTTACAGATTTGTTCTCTTTTCTCATTTCTGTATTTCTTTGCTTCGTGATACTTAACAAAACTCTAGGAGAGACATTATCGTTATCCTTGCGAAGCAACAAAACTTGATCACAATACCGAGTTAATTTTATTCTTGTTACCGGTTTGTTATATTTTCTCTTTTTTTATTTCCGTAACCCCGTGATCAAATCACGTTGTGTCTATCCATACGATGATGGATAACTTAATATTGAGAGGGCTCTGAGATTATCTCTCCGTCGTCGGAGGAGAAACTCCCAATATTGAAATATCGAATCCCAAGACATTCTTTTTTGAGGTACCTGAAAATTGTTGTTATACTCACCCTATTACGGGTAATGTTTGAGAACCCCCAAAGTAAAACATCATGTATGAAGGTACTTGATATTCTCACGGTGTAAGGAAGTGAGTATACCCCCAAAGTAAGGAGGTGACCGACTAAATGGGGTGAGACTTGATTTCTCGCCATGCCGCGCCACCAATTTTTCGTTTCCCGCCATCTTCATGTTTGCTCCCCCACTTACATTTTTTCCGTCCCCTTGTGCTCACCTCAACATGGTTCTGGAAAAAGGCCGAATCGAGCGCTTCCCTCGGGCCCGATTTTTGGTTGCTTTACGTTGCATGCGGGCACCGACTAGCGCCTTACGCGAACAACCAAACATCTCATGTTACATCTATTCGACCTATTTGGAGAGTCTTTTAGCAACCAAACACGCCCTAATTAACCCGAACGACGCGCCGCGCAACAGGTAACTCGGAGAACCACCGAGTACCTCCAAGATGAGCCGTCCAACTCACCCTCGAATCCCGATACAATATCTTGCTGGAGATTCGAAATTTACAGGGACATGTATATTGGGTGATTTTGGTTTGGTTTCCCTATCTTTTTCTTTTGGGAGTGTTGGTGCAATGGTGTCGCCATGGTGACCCACGCACTATGCGGCCACGCTTTGACAGAGCCACTTGCTAATTGCTACATCCTACGATGCGAAGTAGAGCCAGGCACATCTCTGCGGTCCAACGTAACAGTACATGTCCTTTTGAAATTTCGAAAGTGCTGAAATGACAGGGAATTTCGTATGGAGCAACTGCACCGAATTATAATTGCCCATATTTTCAGTAGCGAGCTCAGACATCGCTGCATATGAGCATGAAATGACTCCAGGATGGACCAAGGCTTGACCCATTAAAGCACATTTCTCTTTCAGGACACCCGTATTTGTCCTCGTTCCCAGTGTTCGCGAGCTGTTCGGTTTTGTCCAGCGTAATGTGTCTGATAAAGACGACCCTCGATTAGCTCCGCAAAAAAACTCGTGGATGGGGGCAAGCGATCCGCCTTCTTTGTCACCTTCAACTATGCATCGCTTCTCGATGTTACAGGCCGGTGACATTCAAAATGGACTCAACCAAGACAACTCACAGTATGTTCTGTGCCCGATGGTTCACAACCCACATACACTACGGGAAACGCACACGCCGCCGACGGCCGGATTATACGCCGACGGCCAAATGTCGGGGCCGTCGGCGTACAACCCGAGTTAGGGCAGTCGCGATCCCGGCCGACGGCGTACATATCCCCGTCGGCGTAGATATGCATACGTCGACGGTAGCCATCGGCGTACAAACGCCCGCCGTGACGGAGCGGGGACGGCCGTCTCGCGCCGTCGGCGTACGTTTGAATTTAGACGCCGACGGCCACCGTTGACGTATTTTTTTTTCAACTATTATAACTAAATTTAGATTTATTTATTTCTATATATAATATTTAATATAGTTATAATTTATACATATATTGGATCTATAATTTTCCTCCCAATTTCGGTATCCCACCCGTATAAAATAACGGTTTGAGTCTTCCGGAATCCGCATAAAATAACGTTTGAACTAACTATAATGGTTCAGTAGATATATTGTTTATTTTTGTATAACAGTCCAATATAAATTAGGTTATCTGTTGTTTAGCGAGAACAATGTCTGCATGCCCATTTTATCCACTAATTACACTACTGAATTCAAGGAAAATGTGGTTCAGAAAATACAAAAACAACTTCAGAAGGAAACAAAACGCCAGGAGGAGAAAGAACAGAAGCGTTTTGAGAAGGAAGCTGAACATAGGTACTCAACACACAGTACTCAACATAGCTACTCAACATAGGTGGGCATAAACACACAGTACTCAACATAGGTACTCAACATAGGTGGACACATACACACAGTACTCAACATAGGTACTCAAACTAACTTTGACCGGATCCTAAGCCGCGCGGTGCTGAGCCGCGGGCGCTCTGCCTCCAAAGAGCCGGAACCATCACGGGGTCATAGCTCACATGATAAGGATCCCTCCGAAGTATCGACCAACGCCTATTTGTCTGATTATCCAACAAATACACGTAGCGACGGAGTGCTCGTCCTCCTCTCTGATACGGCGACGTACCACCTCCTCGGGGGCCGGCTCTCTCTACACCGAGTGTGGCCCATGCGAATGCCACCAAAGAAGATCCGGTTCAACGACGTCACCTGGATTTCTCACCAAGCTCCGCGCCCCGGAAGGTAGCACCTCCCAGTGCCAGCCCGACGGAGCCCAGTCCCGGACATCGCCATCCGGGTTGATCAACATGGACATCGGAAAGGCCGGCGCGGAGGAGGAGCAGCGCGTAGAGAAGACACGGCGGCGCGTGGAGGAGGGCGACGGCTTGGCTCGAACCAGGGACGAGGTCGTGGGTATTTATGCCCAATCAGGAACAAGCACACGGATCGTGTGTTTCCTTCGAGCGCTTGTGAGCTGTTGGATCAGCGGTGTGTTTCTTTCTGGCGCTTGTGAGCCGATCGATCAGCGGTGCATGTAGTATGCCCAATCAGGAACAAGCACACGGATCGTGTGTTTCTTTCGAGCACTTGTGAGCCGTTGGATCAGCGGTGTGTTTCTTTCAAGCGCTTGTGAGCCGATCGATCAGCGGTGTGTGTTTCTTTTGAGGGGTGAGCTGTTGGATCAACAATATATATAGCCCACCTCGAGACATCTCTAGCATACTCATTATAGTGTGTGTTTTTTTTTGAATTAGTTATGTCTAACCCTAGCCCGAAACCAAGACCGTAAACCCTAACGATAAACCTAAACCTAACTGTAACTTCGATCCAACAAAAACCGTTAAAGATCTCTAAAGAAAGTATACATTTTGGATCTAAAAGTGATTTTTTCAAAAAATCATGACCAAACTATGCGGCACTCGTAGTTCAAATCAGACCCACTTCCAGCGAAATCGGCAGGAACTTATCTGAAATGTTTGAAATACCCAAATATATTTTTATATCCAAACCCAAGGTTAAATGCACTTATAAGATGGTCTACTATTTTCTATCCATTTGGATGTTCCTCTTTCGATGAGCCGTTTTAATAGCTGCTTCACAAAAAAAACCTGTTTTGACACTAAAAAAATGAAAAATGGGTTTTTTATTCAACGAAAACCCTAAACCCCTTAGTCAATACTATTCTACAACCAAGATACACCAGTGTGTCAAATATTGTCTCATTCCGACATTTTTTGCTATGTTAAATATTATATCCTAGCTCATTTTAGTTGAAAACCATACATCTTTGTACCTCATAGCTCATTTCTGTGAAGGTTTTTTTATAAAAACCTTCATAACTCATGTTTATAATTTTTTCCAGGTGGTGGGTCACATAAAAGGATGTCATGTGAAGGTTTTCCGTTTTTTTGATTTTTTTGAATTAGTTATATCTAACCTTAGCCCGAAACCGAGACCGTAAACCCTAACGATAAACCTAAACCTAACTGTAATTTCGATCTAACAAAAACCGTCAAAGATCTTTAAAGAAAGTATACATTTTGGATCTAAAAGTGATTTTTTCAAAAAATTATGACCAAACTATGCGGCACTCGAAGTTCAAATCAGACCCACTTTTAGCGAAATCGGCAGAAACTTATCTGAAATATTTGAAATACCCAAGTATGTTTTTATATCCAAACCCAAGGTTAAATGCACTTATAAGATGGTCTACTATTTTCTATCTATTTGGATGTTCCTCTTTCGGTGAGCCGTTTTGGTAGCTGCTTCACAAAAAAAGCCTGTTTTGTCACTAAAAAAATGAAAAATAGGTTTTTTATTCAACGAAAACCCTAAACCCCTTAATCAATACTATTCTACAACCAAGATAAAACAGTGTGTCAAATATTGCCTCATTCCGACAGGTTTTTCTATGTTAAATGTTATAACCTAGCTCATTTTAATCGAAAACCATACATCTTTCTACCTCGTAGCTCATTTCTGTGAAGGTTTTTTTATAAAACCCTCCATAACTCATGTTTATAATTTTTTCCAGGTGGTGGGTCACATAAAAGGATGTCATGTGAAGGTTTTTCCATTTTTTTGATTTTTTTGAATTAGTTATGTCTAACCCTAGCCCGAAACCGAGACCGTAAACCCTAACGATAAACCTAAACCCAACTGTAATTTCGATCCAACAAAAACCGTCAAAGATCTTTAAAGAAAGTATACATTTTGAATCTAAAAGTGATTTTTTCAAAAAATTATGACCAAACTATGTGGCACTCGAAGTTCAAATCAGACCCAGTTTCAGCGAAATCGGCAGAAACTTATCTGAAATGTTGAAATACCCAAGTATGTTTTTATATCCAAACCCAAGGTTAAATGCACTTATAAGATGGTCTACTATTTTCTATCTATTTGGATGTTCCTCTTTCGGTGAGCCGTTTTGGTAGCTGCTTCACAAAAAAAGCCTGTTTTGTCACTAAAAAAATGAAAAATAGGTTTTTTATTTAACGAAAACCCTAAACCCCTTAATCAATACTATTCTACAACCAAGATAAAACAGTGTGTCAAATATTGCCTCATTCCGACAGGTTTTTCTATGTTAAATGTTATAACCTAGCTCATTTTAATCGAAAACCATACATCTTTCTACCTCGTAGCTCATTTCTGTGAAGGTTTTTTTATAAAACCCTCCATAACTCATGTTTATAATTTTTTCCAGGTGGTGGGTCACATAAAAGGATGTCATGTGAAGGTTTTTCCATTTTTTTTATTTTTTTGAATTAGTTATGTCTAACCCTAGCCCGAAACCGAGACCGTAAACCCTAACGATAAACCTAAGCCTAACTGTAACTTCGATCCAACAAAAACCGTCAAAGATCTCTAAAGAAAGTATACAATTTGGATCTAAAAGTGATTTTTTCAAAAAATCATGACCAAACTATGCGGCACTCGTAGTTCAAATCAGACCCATTTCCAGCGAAATCGGCAGTAACTTATCTGAAATGTTTGAAATACCCAAGTATGTTTTTATATCTAAACATGTATACTTTCTTTGGATGTTCCTCTTTCGGTGATCCGTTTTGGTAGCTGCTTCACAAAAAAGCCTGTTTTGACACTATAAAATTAAAAGTGGATTTCATTTTTTGAGTATTTTCCCAATTTCCTATAACAATCAAGGTTTTTGTGATGCAAAAGATGATATGGATGAAATATTTGAATTCCTCTTATTTTTCTAATCGATTTAGGTATTTAATTTGTCAAATTTCGATTTACGGATTTAAAGATATGAATTATTCCATATTAAATGTAAAAAGGAAAATAATAAAGTAAAATTCATTTTATTGTTATTTATTCGAAATATACTATTACATAATCATTGTTACTTTACTCAAACAAATTTTTAAAATTTAAACAACGAAAAGTGTAACATCATAACTGAGGGGTTAATATGATTTATAGGGTACTAATATCAGTAAGCTCTAATTTCTCATTTGGAAGGAACTCAAAAGTTAAGCGTACTTGGGCTAGACCAATCTGTGGATGGGTGTCCGAACGGAAAGTTTGACCAGGATAAGTATTTTGACATATAATTAAGTGTGCAATTAAGGATTAAGTATGTGACTAAGTTGAAAATTTCGAAATACAAATAAAAAGAATTAAAAAAAGTTCAAAAAAAATTCAAAAAATAAAAATTTCAAAAAAATAATTCAAAAAATAAAAATAATCGGCACTCAGAGGCCGACGGTGCCGTCGGCGTATGGTGCGCTGACGGAAACGGTCGGATGCCGTCTTATGGGGCCCACACCACATACGCCGACAGTAAGACGCCGACGGCTTCCGGCCGTCAGCGTCTCGTGCGTTTCCCGTAGTGATATACCATGTTAGGAATTGTAAGCTATATATGTTCTACCCTCTATTTCTTGGTCTTGTCCATAGACCGCTCAGAATGCCTCATAAGATCACTAGACTATATAAGGACCACGTTATATACTCCACTTTCAAACGTATAAATATTCCACACCTGTTTTCAGAAAATCCGTTAGACTCCTGAGGGATATCACCAACTGTGATCAAACATGCCATTTTTTTCGTGTCTGGATATATTAGTCCCTATTACACATGTGTGATCAGATTGTATATGTAAAAGATCAATTCCAATCTAATGGTTAACAGCCGTCGGAGCCGAACCTGCAGAACGAATCCATCTCTTCCGTCATGTGGTGTGCCGGGAAATTCCAGTAGACACGATCTTAATTAATTCCTCTAGCTATCATATTCCAGCATAATGTCCTCATCACCAAGAGTATTAATTCCTCGAGTGAAATTCCATCATCCTTGCCACCTTTAGTATTGTTTTCTCGAGTGAAACTTCGACACCTGGAGTATTACTTCCTCGAGTGAAATTATGCCTCACTTATTCCCCATCACATAAATCAATAATATGGATACTTACACACTGAATTAAGTAGATAATAACCATATTGAATAAATTTTGAAAGCCACATAAATAGCCAAAAAAATAATCTTAGAACTAACCTAATTAGGCTCGGTTTGAAGTTGTCGTAATTGTACTGCGATGTGCTTATTTTATAACATGTTGCTGAAATTAGCCAATAAATAGGTAAATTGGATCAAACAAATACTCCCTCCGATCCATAAAAAGTATCACTCATTTTGTATTAAGTTAGTACAAACTTTATACTAAGTGGGCGACATTTTTTATAGATTGGAGGGTGCACCTAAATTTGACAAAAACAAGTGAAGCAAACTGGGTTATGATAATCATCACAAAGCAAAAAAAAAAAAAAAAAAAAAACTCTGGATGTGCAAGCCGCTTTTCGCTTGCGGCTTGCCTAATATGTCAATGGGACCAAAATGTCTAAGGACTCCACATCTGACGAAAATGATTGGAGCCCTATCATGGGCAGATTCGCGTGGTGTGCCATGGCATCAACTCCAAAAATGCAAAAAAATACACTTAGCGCTGTTGGTTTAAATACCTAGACTCCAAAATACCAAAGTTCATAGTTAAAACAACAGCTCAATACCTACTTATCCTAACCCAAAACTCATCAAGCATTGCCCTTTGTCTCTGACTCAATTGTGCCGTTTCGTCTGCATGTGCTCATGAGGATGGTAAGCCACACAAGAAATACAAATTAAAACCATGATCCAAAGACACACCTTAGCAGCTTATCCATGTGGCGTGTCGAGACTTTCATCAAAAGCGTGGTGGTTTATACAGGTAACAAAAAATGTCTAAAATTAACATGTTTATGACGATTATAATATTTATGTATCTGACATACAGACTAGCTAGTTGTATTGCGTGTCTAAAATTCAATAACAAAGTTCATAGACGAATTTTAGACATGCTTTTTGTATTGGTAGTGTTTGCACAACAAGTCTGCTATAAAGAATTGCATCCCCATTGGTAAATTCTAAATTCCTACAGCAAGCCCATTTAGGCATGGCTGCTTTTTTTTTAATGATATCTCATTTTCTGCTATTGCGGAAAACAAATGTTTTCCCTGTGTACCTTGTGTGCACATATTTGGCCAATATGATAAGATAATTGTTTTTTCTTTTTCCTTATATAATACATTTCTCCTCTTGGTTTCAATTTGTTATGTATTGTTATTTACCTTTTTTGTGTGTATCTCCTCCTCTGCGGCCATCAACAACACCGCGACCACGATCAACAGCCACACCACACCCCTGGTTACGTGCACGAACACCCGGTGTCCCCGGTCTCCAGTACACCTCCTCCGAGATCATTCATGGACCTAAATTAAGGGCAGCTTCTTCATGTTCCCCACTGCCACACTCCAGAAAAGTTTGGCCAATCAGCCCGCAATGCTTGCTTGGGTAATTTTTTGTATTTGATTTGAAAGAACATGCAATAATCCCTCTCCAGGGTGAGCGACAGGAAATGTGTCAGAGGTTCGGTCGAGTCTTTTCACTTGAACACGATGGAACACCCATGTCCTGGTTTGCACAACAGTCAGTTCAACAACAATGATTTCACACACCCTCTTAGCCAACTGGGTAAGAGCTTATTTGTTGCGAAAAAAGTTGGTAATTTGTGGATCTGAATCCAGGCTTGAACACCCCTCGGAATCACCATGGGCGCCATCGTTGGTCCATCAAAAGGCTCCACCATTAGGGGACAACCCTGGAAGAGCCAAGGTCTCTCCTAGATTCAACTTTTCTAGTCACCCATACAATAATCCTACAATGCAAAAAAATTGGATTCAACCTCATGGAAGGTGACCTCATTCACAGGGCTCCATGTTGCATGCATAGTTGAATTTAGGGACTCCAAACTGAAAGTTTTCCTTGTCGGAATTTTTGCCACCGCCAACCACTTCACTGTCGGCCAACGTCTGATCTCCTCCTAACCTAACACCACATCATTGGATTATTCTCGATTCATCATCATGTTATTAAGTATCTTATCAAAATCGATGACCCTCCTTGATTTCCCCTCCCTTGCCCGCGAGCTCTCAGCCATGGTGATCACAAGATTTAAATTGTCGCTCCGCAAAACCTTAGTCCTCATTCCTCCTTCCAAGGCCGGGAAGCTCTGAGAACTTTGTAACCCCGAGACGAAAAGAAGATGGCTTGGTTGCGGGAGCGAAGAGATGGTAGACTCTCGATTCTGAGATCGCTATCGAAGTCGTCAACCTTAGAAACCCTAGGTCGATGAATGCTAAATGAACATTATGCATCAATTATCTTACTCTTACACTGTAAAGGTTGACTTGGTTGTTGGGCCTAGTTTTTCTTGCCAAATTGTCCCCTAGTTCAAAGGACTACAAGTTGGACTGGAGCTGGATTCCCGGGTCTATCCTGCTCGTTTTTCTTTTTTGGCACGTGATAAGGATCAACATGATCCAAAGGGTTTTTAGGCCTGATCTTTCATGGCGAACCAAGAACAACAAATAGAAAACTTCGACCGTTGAGAAGATTGAATCTACTCCACTATACGCAATACAGATCCTTACGAATCAGCAAGCATGGAGGTTTTTGGATAGCTTTCTCAAAACTTGATACAGATATCTACCCTGATAAACACATCGTGTTCATAAACTCAAACATAACCTAATTTTACAACTCACTCTCTATGCCTTATATAATAGCCGACCTTACAAGACTTACACGTGTTGGTTGCCCAACCCAATAAGTTGTTTTTGAATGATTCGCGTTAGCCAGGAGTTAGAGATGTACTTTCACTAGTGGGGACTGGGCCTATTGTCCCGGTCCGTGAGGGCCTTTTGTCCCGGTTGGCCAACCGGGACAGGCCAGGCGGGACTAAAGGTCCAACCTTTAGTCGCGGACCTGTCACCAGCCGGGACAAATGGCCCTCAACCTGGCCGTGCTGGGGGCACAACCTTTAGTCGCGGCTCGTATAACGGGCCGCGACTAATGATTCTCTGCTGCGGCAGAAATTTGGGCACTTTCTGTGCCGCGGCAGAGAATTCATTTTGGTTAGGGTTTAGGGTTTACTAATAATTCTCTGTTGCGGCAGAAATTTGGGCACTTTCTATGCCGTGGCAGAGAATTCATTTTGTTTTCCTTTATTTATTTCTTTTATTCATTTCAAAATAGTTTTCGTATATTTCTACGCTACCACATACCGTACACGTTCGTGCATACACAAAATAACTTGTCTTACGATCGAGCATACAAATATATACAACTTTGATAGTTACATGGAGATCACAATTACCGGGACTAAGCCCGTATATTCGATTAGACGGCCGGGGATCATCGGTTGCGCCTATTATTCACACTAAATTCTCCGGCATCATCTACCATCTCGATCATCAAAAATCCTGCCAGTTCCTCTCCAATTCCTATTACGCGTTGCTCTGGTAGGACATTTTCCCGCAGTCTGTCGAACTATATAAGAAAAGGAGATCAATATGAACATCAATCATGATAACAAAAAGTGATGGTAATAAAATAATGTTGTGAATGTATTGCTTACATCGACTGTATAATCTTTGTGCTCAGTGGTAAACGTGCGCATAAACTCGCAAACGTAGTATCCACATAGATGCGTCTCGGGTGGCTGCCTCGCGCACTTTACGAGAATAGAATTCAATCAAAATAATAATCTAGCATCATAATTATATTGAAACTATAAGTAAAGAGATGCGCAGACATATCTCGTACTACTTACTGAGATCGGAGTAAATGTCAGCTCCTTAGAAAAGGAACCCTTCACCAGACTCCTGAACCGGTTCCAAACCCTGCCCGGCAAAGAAAATGAATTAATGAATGAGTTATTCATTACCTGATATCTCATGAAATCAACGAAAGAGACCGATATAGCGCGGAAATAACCTCTGGAGCATGTCCTGCATGTTGCAGAACTCTTCCAGGTGTCTCTTTAATGGGTCCAGGACTTCAACTATTCCCCTATCAACTCGAATGTTTAGCAGAATCCAGTGGAAGCTGCACACGTTTATATATACGTCAGTAACTCATCAATTACACTTAACATCGAGTAAGCAAAAGTGAATGTGTACAACAGAGTAAGACCATCACTTAAAGTTGTAAGGAAACAGTATGTGGTCACATAAATTTTGCTCCGTTTGAAACCTTAGAAAGTTTTCCGCCGTCTCGTCGGGTTTCGTCATTAGCGTTTCTATATGTACTTTATCTGGGTCAATGAACCCAACAGTATAGATCTTTCTTTTACAAGCCTGCATCTTCATTCTGCATAATAGAGTACAAAAGGATATAATGAGAATAATTACACATGCAATGAACTGAACAACTTATATGCAGACAATGAATTCAACAACTTACAGACAAAATTCAATGAACTGAGCTTCTCCCATATCCTGCTGCAGCACCTGGGGAACGTCTTTGGATAACACCTTGAGGGGTGGGATCGATTGTTTGGCATGTTCTCCGAGCTGGGGAACGTCCCTTCTTTTCCCGCTTGCACTTTTACTTGATTTGCTCCCGCTTGCACTTTTACTTGATTTGCTCTTCTCTACTTCCTTCCGAAGTGTGCGTAGATAGTCATCTGGTTATGGTGCAACTCATATTTTGATTTTGTGTTCAGAAAATCACATGCCCACGCTTTTTGCTTCTCGGTGTATACCGGAGCGGGCTCTGTTTTCTTCTTTGCACAATGCGCATCTTTTTCGGCCTTTGCGATCGCTGCGATTTCCTCGTCAGTACGATCGTAAGTTCTGATGGGAAGATTCTTATGAGGTACTCTTGGGAGGGGCGATATTTTTCGTTTTGGGCTGCTGCGTCGTTTAGTACTCAGCGACGAAGCACGCTTCTACTTATTGTCCTTAGCGGGCAAAGGCGGCGGCGAAGACGGCCGACCCAAGTTCGGCGGCGGAGATCGAGATGGACTCGCGCTGTGGTGATCATAGTCTTGGGGTGGGCTTCTTGTAGGTGATGGTGACCTGCGACGACTCGTAGGCGGTGTTGGCCTTGGCGCTGAGCCTTGAAGCTTGATGTTCTTCTTGTCCCATAGAATGATACCACCCAGTACTTCTCCGAGTGTCCTCTCACCTTCAGGTCCAGGGATGTCAAGCTCCATTGAGTCAAACCCCATTACGATTTCATCCACCCCGACTTTAGCATAGCCAGCTGGAATCTCACGGCCATGCCAACATGCCTCAGGTGGACAAGGTAAAGCACATCCGACTGCCACCTTCAGGGATATGTTCTTCACCTTCTGATGGAGCTCACAACATATCTGCTCCTTGATTCCATCCACGGGGTAGCCGGGACCGCCATCTATCATCCATGCACCGTCAGACAGGACCTCCGATTCAGCCACGCGGCTTTTCTACAGAGATGTGCCAGTGGTAATATCGAGTGCAGGATCTTGCAAGCGCTCTCCTCTAAGTTCGTCAATCTGCTGCTGCTGCTTGTCAATTCTTGCTAGCAACTGGTTGAACCTGTCTCCCTCCTCCTCCTCCCATCACTTCTTTGCTCTCGATCGGCTTCTATAAGTATCTTTGTCTTTGGGAAACCCAATCTCCCAGGGATAACTAGGGCCAAGGCCTCGTGTTCGTCCTCATGTTCGGCATTCCCGAGGACCTTTGTCAGCAAGTCTTTCTCTCTACCAGGACGGAACTTTGTTTTCCCCTCTTTAATTTCTTTCACCACTTTCAGCCATGTCTCCCTGGGTACCTTAATCCCGTCACTGCAAACAAGGTCCCCTGTCTCATTGTCATACTCACTCCCATGTGCAAGGAAAAAATTTCTTGCCCTCAATTCCCATTCGTCGCGAATTGGTTCTGGAATGATCCCTTTAGCAAGCAGCGCTTCCTCTATTTTATCCCACTTTGGCATGGCAGTCACGTAGCCCCCTGTCCCGAGGCGATGGTGATATTTCTGTTTCGCAGCATTTGTCTTGTTTCGTGTTGACTTTTCCGTAGCATCTGCTGACTGCTTGTACTTCACAAATGCATCCCAGTAAGCCTTCTGCTTCGCTAGATAGCCTTCGAATTTTGGAGCAATATTGTTCTTCTGGTACTCTAGCCATAATGTTTTCTTCCACTGCCGGTATAGTTCGGCCATCTTCTTAAGAGTAAACACCTTGACTTTGTCCCTCAATGCAGCTGTGTCGTCCTCTTCCTCACATTCTGGGAGGGTGAAATGTGCCATGAGGTCATTCCAAAGACTATCTTTGTACCTTTCGGCGACATACTCATTATCTTCCACCCCTTTGGGCTTATGCCACTCTCGAACGGTGATCGGGATGCGATCCCTAACCATAACTCCGCATTGTTTTACAAATTTCTTTGCAACCTTTATGGGTTCCAACGGTTCGCCAAGTGGTGATATCTTTGTAATTGTATAATGCGCAGATGGGGCCAACTTTTTGTCCGGGCCTCGTTTGGAACATTTGCTCGATGTGGAGGCCTAAGAGAAGAAACACTCGTCAATTCATATATATACAACTCAATTAATGCATCTACTGATCATTGGACTTCATATATATACCTCGCCGGACTTCGTTAAGGGTCCATCATTGGAGCCGTCGCCTTCTCCATCATCAGAGGCGTCGGCTTCCCCCTCAGTTTAGTCGACCTCTTCACCCTCACCGGATGGGTTCAGATACATCGAGGGAGATTCGGGTGGATCAGCACTGGGGGCGTTGTGGATTATGTCCTCGAGAATTTCTTCTTGTGTTAGGTCTTTGCGGATTGGACTAGGTGGATCCATAGTTTCTGCAAAATGCACACAATATCATTATCGCATACAATATTGCTACTAATACATAAAAAATACTACTAAAATAATACTACATACAAATAGTACATAAAAATACACCACGAATAATATCAAAAATACATCTAGAATAATCCAGTTACATAGTTCGGGTCCATTATTTTTTAAACCTAATACATCATGAATAATATCACTAATACATCTCCCATGCATTAACCTCTCAAACTAACTTCGACCGGTTCCTGAGCCGCGGGGTGCTGAGCCGCCGGCGCTGCGCATCCAAAGAGAAGGAACCCTCACAGGGTCATAGCTCACATGATAAGGAACCCTCTGAACAAACGACCAGCTATTGCTATAATGCCTATCCAATAGATACATGTAACGACCGACGTGCTCGTCCTCCTCTCTCATACGGCGATGGACCACCTCCTCGGGGGCCGGCTCCCTCTGCACCGAGCGTGGCCCACGCGACTGCCACCAAAGAAGATCCGGGTCGACGACATCACCCGGATTCCTCACCAAGCTGCGCGTCCCGGAAGGTAGTACCTCCCAGTGCCAGCCCGGCGGAGCCCAGTCCCGCACATCGCCCCTCTGATCTAACAGGGACATCGTCGCCGAGAACAATAAACTAAAAACACTTAAGTCAAAATTTCTATTTCTACACTAAAAAAGTAATACCAATTTAACTTAGCAAAATTTCTAAAGTACCAATTTAACTTAGCAAATTTTCTATTTCTACACTAAAAAAGTAATACCAATTTAACTTAGCAAAAATTTTAAAGTACCAATTTAACTTAGCAAATTTTCTATTTCTACACTAAAAAAGTAATACCAATTTAACTTAGAAAATTTCTAAAGTACCAATTTAACTTAGCAAAATTTATATTTCTACACTAAAAAAGTAATACCAATTTAACTTAGAAAAATTTCTAAAGTACCAATTTAACTTAGCAAAATTTATATTTCTACACTGAAAAATTAATACTAATTTAACTTAGCAAAATTTCTATAGTACCAATTTAACTTAGCAAAATTTATATTTCTACACTAAAAAAGTAATACCAATTTAACTTAGCAAAATTTATATTTCTATACTAAAAAAGTAATACCAATTTAACTTAGCAAAATTTCTATTTCTACACTAAACAAGTAATACCAATTTAACTTAGCAAAATTTCTAAAGTACCAATTTAACTTAACAAAATTTCTAAAGTACCAATTTAACTTAGCAAAATTTCTAAAATTATACTAACCTAAATCTAAAAATCAACCTAACTAATCTAAAATTTAACCTAAAATTAAACTACCCTAAAAATCTACCTAATTAACTGATCTAAAATTAAACTAACCTAAAAATCAATACAAAAAAAACTAACCTAAATCGAGCGGCGCCGGCGCGGAGGACGTACGGCGGACTCGGGCGGTGGCGGCGGGCGGTGGCGGCCGCGGAGGACGGCGGGCTCGGGCGGCGGAGGAGGCGACGGCGGTGGGTGTGGAGGAGGGCTCGGGTGGTGGAGGAGGCGACGGCGGAGGAGGGCGCGGGCGGTGGAGGAGGCGACGGTGGCGGCGGCGCGAGGAGGCGACAACACGGGTGGTGGCGGCGGGCGGTGGCGTGGGCGGCAGGAGGTGAGGCGGCGGCGGAGGCGAAGGACGCGCGGCGGAGGAGAGCGGCGGGCGGGCGGAGGAGAGCGGTCGGCGGCAAGAGGCGACGGTGGCGGTGGAAAAATTGGGCATCCTGGCGGCGCTCTGTTTTCCAAATGGCCTCCGGTGTCGCGATCTGAGCCACGCACCGGGGAGACGGCCAGCTTTATAGCCCCCCCCCCCCCTTTAGTCGCGGGTTGAGGCTTCGACCGGGACAAAGGGGGGAGGGGGTATTTAGTCGCGGGTTTAGCCACGCCCCGTGACTAAAGGTGGGGGCAGGGGCGGGGGCGGTTTCAGATCCCGCGCGCACCACAAGCTTTAGTCGCGGCTGTTGGTACGGGCCGCGACTAATAGGCCTGAAATTGCGCGCGCTGGGCCAAAATTGCGTGCGCGCAGTGTTTTCTCTGTTTTTTCAAATCTGGCATAATTTCAAAACATTTGATTATTTGAATGAATTTGAGAAAACTTTCAACATGAAAAGTGCTTGAATTTGAATAAGTAATCCAAATCCATTTTCTGTTTTATAAAATAATTATTGTAACTCTACAAACTATTAACAATTTTGCCATTTTCAATTAAAAAATGGATTAACTAATTTTTTTGCATATTTTTGAATCTTGGAGCCAATGACAACAGTGGATCATTTGATAATAACTAGTTCATCGACCGAATACAAATCATTTGTCCTAACCAATGACAACAGTACGGGATGACAACAGTGGATCATTTGTCCTAACAATCTTAGTCATAATCCTGCCTAGGCCTATAATACTCATCCTCGTAATCGTCGTCGTCGTCGCTGTCATCGGACGGCGCTCGTGGCTCCAACCTCGACGGGTGAGCACGCCTGGACTGGATGTGAGGGTAGCGCAGGCGGGGGTTATCGCCGGCCGTGATGTAGTCCATGACGCTCTCGAGAGTCCGGCCACCCCACCACAGACGACGGCCGGCCTTGTTGAAGTTCGAAGGAGGCGGGTCGTCCTCCTCATACCTGGCGAGCGCCCTCTCACGCCGATTGATGAAGAAGGCGTCCCAAGTCGGGCGGTAGTCGGGATGCCAGCGGGGATCCATCCGCTGCTCCGACGTGAGCTCGAGGTAGTAGTAGTTCGTGATGGCCGCCCGACGCGCCACACCTTGAGGGACAGGAGGGACCGGCACGCCTCCGGCGCTCAGCCACCAGCCGGCGGGGACGCGGTAGCCAGGCGGGCAGGGGTAGTTCGAGGCGCAAAGCACCTCCGCCTCAGGGTAGGTTAGAGTGGGTACGGTGGAAGCCATGAGAGAGTTCAGAGGTTGCAGATATGAGTTTAGATGTGATATGGCAATGGCGGCCAAGCCTACATATATATAGTGAGAAATGGCGGGAAGACGAAGGCGGGAAGCGGTGGAAAGCACGGGAAGAAGCACACGGATCGTGTGTTTCCTTCGAGCGCTTCTGAGCGTTGGCTCAGAGGTGTGTTTCTTTTGAGTGCTTGTGAGCTGTTGGATCGTGTGCACATGGATCGTGTGTTTCCTTCGAGCGCTTGTGAGTCATTGGATCAGAGGTGTGTTTCCTTCTAGCGCTTGTGAGCCGTTGGATCAGAGGTGTGTTTATTTCGACGCTCCTTTAGTCCCGGTTCCAGCTACCAACCGGGACTAAAAAGGTGAAGATTTGCCCTATATAAGTACCCACCATGAGGAGGAAGAGGAAGAACAAGAGCACGTCAATAGCAGAAAGAGAAGACAGAGGACTCCTCTATGCACGAGCTTCTTGAAGATGTCGTTGGGCAGTGACCTATGACATCTTCGAGGGGCTCGGCATAGAAGCGTTCTCTCGGTGCTAAGAGGTTTCTATCTAGAAATCCTTCAGTTCATCGACCGAATACAAATCATTTAGATTCACCTGCATACGTCCTACGGTGCATTTGATATGCGAGCACTCTCTAGCCATAGTAGGATTGTATGCAGGTGAAACCATGTCTTTTGTTCTATCTAGAAATCTTTCTATTCATCGACCGAATACAAATCATTCGGATTCCCTGCATACATCCCGACGGTGCATATAGTCAAAACATACGGTTTGTATTCGCATATAGCCATTATTACACATCACCAACATCCCTATCTAGTGTTGTGGTTTTCTTCTGCGCCGTAGCCATGGAGAATCTTCATCATTTAACAGGATGTATGGGTCAGTTTTCACTGTGAAGGGCGGAATTTCATGAAACTGATTATAATCTTCTGACATGTCTGTCTTGTCATCCACTCCCACGATGTTTCTTTTCCCTGAAAGAACTATGTGGCGTTTTGGCTCATCGGACGATGTATTCTTTTCCTGATTTCTTTTTCTCGATTTGGTAGACATGTCCTTCATATAGAAAACCTGAGCCACATCGTTGGCTAGGACGAATGGTTCGTCCATGTATGCAATATTTTTGAGATCCACTGTTGTCATGCCGTACTTTTGGTCTACATGTACCCCGCCTCCTGTCAGCTTGACCCATTTGCACCGAAACAAAGGGACCTTAAAAGTAGGTCCATAGTTGTAGCGCCCCGACCCCAGAGCTATACAGTGAAATGTTGTGCAACCGGTCATGCTACACAATCAAGGGTTACTGGGGTTACCAATCCCAGGCCAAAACTCATTGGCAGGCGTGCTCGGAATACATCATCGGCACACAACACCTCGATCGTGCCATAAGCTCAGACATCGGTTTCACGTATAGCAAAGAGACCAAGACTGTGGAACAACTGGCACATCACAGACTCTACGACACAAGAGATCATAGTTCAACTCATATATGAGAAAGATAGCAAATATCACAATCAGAGGTCGCAGACCCATCATTACATCAAGCGGAAAGCAAATATAGTTGTCTAAACAACAAGATCCAAATTATGGCCTAAGAGGCCTACAGATAAACATCCCGTGCCAGCCTGTTCCAAGACGTCCCAAGCTGCCACCTAGGAATCCCAGACTACTCGTCGAAGTCAACGTAGAACCCACCTTCCAGTTCGGTGGCGTCCTCCTCTGAAACAAATAATAATCAACAAAGCAAGGCTGAGTACGACGTACTTGCAAGAATTAGTAGGGCGATATAGGCCCGATGCTGACGGAGGCTCTAATGCTATATAATGTAGCTGGTTTTGCATAAAGCTAGTTTTCCATTTTAAAAGACATCAGGACCTTTTGCATCGTCTACTCAGAATGTTTTCCGAAAAGGGATAAGAGAGTAAACTTTCATCTGTGGTTCTCAACGAACCATTTGTAACCAAAAGCACCTCAACTCCACCAAGGAACTCCCTCGAATCACCCTCGAGGAAATGAACCTATTATCACACGTTGGATTGCAACCTCTAGCTGCCAATTCATTAATTAGGTTCAGGTTCTCTATGAGCTAATCCGCCTTTCCCAAGAGTTTGTCCATAACCGTGGACACGGCTTTTCGAAAAGATTTACCCTGCAGGGGTGTACTAATTTACCCATTGGTACCGTCCGGCTCACCTAGTTGGCCCTCTTCCGGGGAAGGCCGGCAAGCAGGCGCGGTTAAACCTTTACCTCGCGTGAGACTATCCAAGAGTCATCTGTGGCCACAGGGCAAGTTTACCCAGCCTCAGCCCCTGCCCCATCACCACGTCCTAAATACCACCATCCTCATCATTTCTTTTTCCGCTCACACACACGGCAAATGGAAATAACAAACTAGAGGACCCTTGGATACGCCCGCATAAGTTATTCAGTTAGTGAGGTGCCCATACACCCACCAATGGCAGCACGCTCGTTTCTTGGTTCTAGCTAAAAGCACTCTCAGCCTAGGCGGCAGGAATGAGGCAAAACACCATCCCCGATGGCAACTCATCCAAGCCTTTTAGCAAATTAATTATCCACCACAAGTAACCATCATGTCCGAACATTCCACCACCATTCGTAATAATGGAATTAAATCACCGGACAAAATATATTATTTGACTAGCATGGCTAAGCATAGCTAAGCATATATAACAACAAATATATCTTTGTCTCCGGCCAACACATCAAACCTAGGGTTTATAGGAGGGGAAGCATGTGATGGTTCAGGGGATAAACATGCATTCATAGGATACTCTACATCTTGATCAAAAGAGACATTTGAATCGCATGCAATATTTTGGTGGATAAAATAAGTTTGTAAAACAATAGGATGCTAGATGCCAAGAAGGTTAGGTTAGCTCTTGCCTTGCTGATAGTACTGGGCGCGTTGATCGTCGAGGTATTGTGGTGGAACCTCGACTCCTGAATCTAACGAAACACAACAATAACAGGAAACGAAATAAATAACACGAATACAAGGTGCAATGCACAATCATGATGAGATCGTCAATTTATGCACTGAAATTATATTGGGCATGTCCCACAAGTTAAATGGAACCCCTAAATTAAATATAGCAATTAACGGGTCAAAACTCCATATTTAACTTAGTGAATTAATTAATTACTCAACATGTCCATTACTGAAATATGAGGTCTACATGTATGATATTGACATTAGTAGATAGGTATTGGTCCACTGATCAATTTGGTACTTCGTTTGCAATTTTCCGATTAACGATGATTAAATGGTGATTTAAACGGTTATGCAATTTAAATCATTTTAACCAATTCGAAAATGACATCAAAGGAAAAGTTATTATCATTCTGTGATTTTAACATAGATGAATAGCCTTTGAGTTGATGATCAAATTGGTATATCATTTGCAATTTTTGGATTAATATTTAACAAGTTATGACATTTTTGATAATTGAATTAATTCTGCCATTTTAACTATTTTTATTAAACAGCACCAACATTGCATCTAAAATTCCCTCAAATGACATAAACTTGTGGATAATTGTTCACTGAACATTTTGGGAGCTTATTCATAATTTTTGGATGAGTAAAACTCAAGTTATGCAATTTACAAAATTGGATTTAAATCTGCCATTTTAATAATTTTAATTAAACAGCAATTTAAATGTTCATTATTGCATGTAAATGGAACTAACATTTAGATGTTGTTTTCCTGAACATTTTAAGATCTCATTTATAATTTTTGGAGCAATATTCATAAAGTTATAGATTTTATAAATTTCCACTCATTTCTGCCATTTCTGTAATTATTAAATATGGGAAATTTAATTTGACCAAATAATTTAACCAATGGCACTAACAGATAGACATTTTCTTGCTGAGCATTTTGACATATTATTTGCATTTTTTGGATTCATGGTTCAAAAGATATGCAATTTCAAAGTTTGAAACATTTTCTGTTAATTTCTGAAAAAAGAAAAAGAAGAACATTTGACGTCAGCTGACATCATCAGGAGAGCTGCGAGTGTGTTGAGCATCAATCCGTCGAACTGGTTGGAAATTGGTCGCGGGCACGAGCACCAGGAGCTAGAGGAAGGAGAGGGGAGTCGGGGGGAGCGGCGGGACTGACCAAATGGTCACCGGAGGGCCGGCGACCATGGCCGCGACGGAGCTCGGCGGCGGTGCACGGTGAAGTACGGTTCAGAAGGGGAGAGGGAGAGGGAGGAGGGGTGCGCAAGCACCAGGAGCTCACCCTGAGCGCTGTAGAGGGGTCGAGGAAGGACGGGGAGGCCGGACGGCGGCGCAATGATCCACGGACGCGGCGGCCGGAGGCGGAAGGGAACGACGGCGTACTCGCGGGAGAGAGCCTCCCGACTCGATTCCGCCGGTGGGGAGGGAGAGGAGCTCGAGGCGGAGACGACGGCGGCGATGGCTAGCCCCGGGGCAGCCGGAGGCGACGGCACGGTGCGGCGGCCGGCGCGGCGGGCAGGAGCTCCATTAGGGTTAGGGTTTCCAGGGAAGGAGCAGAGAGCAGGGGAGAGAGCAGGGGCAGCACGTCGGGGGAGGGCTCCTTCTCGACGCAGGGGGCCAGGATGCGGGGAGGCAGCAGGGGAGGCCACGGCGGCCATGGCGCCAGTGGCATCCCTGGTGCCACAGTGAAGAGGGAGAGCTGACAGTGGGGGCCCACTGTCAGTTATTTGAACTTTTCCAAATTTCTGTTTTTCCTTTTTAAAACCAGCAGCAAATAGTGATTTAAATGAGGCTTTTAAACATTTTCGAAAATTCGGGGAAAATTCACTGAGGCTCCCCGTAACATTTAGCACCTCCACAAAATTTGGTGTGGCCAAATTAAAAGTTTTGAGTAACATTTGTTCATAGAGTTAAATATGGCCATTTTTGATAAATTCCAAGATGTATTTAATTGGAGCAATTAAGCATCTTCAAAAATAAGGAAAATATTCATGGAGGCTCTCACCATAACATTGAAGCTCCCCATGATTTTATTTTGAATTTTGAGAAGTTGACCTTGGAGTCAAAATTCACCATTTGTTTAACCCAATTTTGAATTCCAAATATTTATGACTTTGCTTAACAAGCAATTGTCTTTGACAAAGATTTAAACAAATATATTCTTGGAACTTCCTGGACAATTTGGAAATTCCAGAATAATTTGGTTTGCTAAGTTGAGCAAATGTATTTGGGTTGGGAAAATTTGGGAAGGGTTTGATTCCTTTTAATGATTTCCATTGTTTGCAATATTTAACTTAGCAATTTAAATATGTATGCCATGATGCAAAGCAAAGCAAAAAGTGAAAATTTGGTCCATATTTTAGGGTACCAAATCTGGGCTGTTACAATAGTCAAGTTCCCATATCTCCTCTATATACCCATAATATGTGTCCTTCTACCCATTGTCGTCTGTTCCATCAAAGCAGACACCACTGTTCTGGTTGGTGCTCTTTTTATCTTGGGAGATCGTGTAAAATGTATTCCCATTTATCTCGTACCCTTGGAAAGTACATATAGTCAAAGATGGTAACCTGGCCAACAAGTACAGCTGATCTCCAACAGTTGTGTTATTCATGAGATGTGTCTGCAACCAACTGCCGAAAGTCGCCTCGTGTTCCCCTTTAATCCAGGAGTCAGGCTCCCCCGGGTTTTCGGCGCATAGAATATTCTTGTGTTTCACGATATACGGAGCAACCACGGTGGAATTGTGTAGAACTGTGTAGTGTGCTTGAGTGAAAGAAAGCGCGTCCCTACATACCGTTGTTTTCCTTCCTAGTGTGCCTTTTCCAGTCAGCCTCCCCTCATACCGAGATTCAGGAACACCAATCGGCTTAAGATCAGGAAGAAAGTCAACACAAAACTCAATGACCTCCTCTGTTCCATAGCCCTTGGAGATGCTTCCTTCTGGCCTAGCACGGTTATGAACATATTTCTTTAAGACTCCCATGAACCTCTCGAAGGGGAACATATTGTGTAGAAACACATGACCGAGAATTCTAATCTCTTCGACCAGGTGAACTAGGAGGTGCGTCATAATATTGAAGAAGGATGGCGGGAACAACAACTCGAAGCTGACCAGACATTGGACCACATCAATCTGTAACCCTGATAGACTTTCTGGATCGATTACCTTCTGAGAAATTGCATTGAGTAATGCACATACCTTCACAATGGCTAGTTGAACATTTTCCGGTAGAATTCCCCTCAATGCAACCGGAAGCAATTGCGTCATAAGCACGTGGCAGTCATGAGACTTTAGGTTTTGGAATTTTTTCTCTTTCATATTTACTATTCCCTTTATATTCGACGAGAAGCCAGACGGGACCTTAATACTGAAAAGGACTTCAAAAAATATTTCCTTCTCTTCTTTGGTAAGAGCGTAGCTGGCAGGCCCTTGAAACTGCTCTGCATGCATGCCGTCTCGTCCTTTATGACGTTGTTGGTCCTCCCGTGCTTCCGGTGTATCTTTTGACTTCCCATACAAGCCCAGGAAGCCTAAAATATTCACGCAAAGATTCTTCGTCAGGTGCATCACGTCGATTGCAGAGCAGACCTCATGGACTTTCCAGTATTCTAGCTCCCAAAATATAGATTTCTTCTTCCACATGGGTGCGTGTCCGTCAGCGTCATTCGGAACAGGTTCTCTACCAGGACCCTTTCCAAAGATTACATTTAAATCCTTGACCATACCAAATACATCAGCACCACTACGGGGGACAGGCTTCGTCCGGGTTTCTACCTTGCCATTGAAATGCTTGCCTTTTTTCCTTAAGTGATGCCTGGACGGAAGAAAAAGACGATTGTACAGGTACACATTCTTCCTACATTTATCCAGATATATACTTTCCGTCTCATCTAAATAGTGCGTGCATGCATTGTATCCTTTATTCGTCTTTCCTGAAATGTTACTAAGAGCAGGCCAATCATTGATGGTTACGAACATCAACGCTCGTAGGTCAAATTCCTCCTATTTGTGCTCATCCCACACACGTACACCTGGTTCGGCCCACAACTGTAAAAGTTCATCAACTAATGGCCTTAGGTACACATCAATGTCGTTGCCAGGTGGCTTCGGTCCTTGGATCAGCACTGGCATCATAATGAACTTCCGCTTCATGCACAACCAAGGAGGAAGGTTGTAGATACATAGAGTCATGGGCCAGGTGCTGTGACTGCAGCTCTGCTCCCCAAAAGGATTCATGCCATCTGTACTTAGACCAAACCATAAGTTCCTTGCGTCACCTGCAAAGTCCGGGAAGTCTCTCTCGATTTTTCTCCACTGCCGACCATCAGCGGGGTGCCTCAACATCCCGTCTTTCTTACAGTCTTCCATGTGCCATCGCAACAACTTGGCATGCTCTTTGTTTCTGAACAAACGTTTCAACCGTGGTATTATAGGAGCATACCACATCACCTTGGCAGGAACCCTCTTCCTGGGTGGCTCGCCCTCAACATCACCAGGGTCATCTTTTCTGATCTTATACCGCAATGCAGCGCATACCGGACATTTATCCATATTCTCGTACTTCTCACCACGGTAGAGGATGCAGTCATTAGGGCATGCATGTATCTTCTGCACGTCTAATCCTAGAGGGAAGACAAGCTTCTTTGCTTCGTACGTACTGTCGGTCAATTCGTTATTTCTTGGAAGCATCTTCTTCATTAGTACCAGCAACTTTTCAAATCCCGAGTCAGTCACACCGGTCTTTGCCTTCCACTTCAGCAATTCCAGTGTGCTACCCAGCTTTTTCTGGCCATCTTCACAAGTTGGGTACAACACTTTGTTGTGGTCCTGTAACATCTGCTCGAACTGCAACCTCTCCTTTTCTGTGTCGCAGTCTCGCTTTGCATCAAAAATGACCCGACCAAGATCATCAGCGGGCTCATATGCTGCCCGTTCTTCACTTCCTTCTTCTTCATTGTCTTCCATTGCGGTATCAGCGTATTCAGGGAACATAGATCGGTAGTTGTCATCATCGGTCTCTTCTTCATCGCCGTCTTCCATCATAAACCCTCTTTCTCCGTGCAAGGTCCAAACATTATAGCCGGACATGAAACCGGACCGAAGCAGGTGGCTCTGAATGACTCTTGAGGAAGTGTAATCCTTCTCATTCCGACATTCAACACACGGACAACACATAAAACCATCCCTCCGCTTATTCGCCTCGGCCACAACGATAAAAGAACGCACGCCTTCTCTGTAAGCACCAGAGCGTCGGCCACCGTACATCCATGGATGACCCATCTGCATCATGCAACTATATATCAAACGCAGTCAGGATGCTAAAATTAGTACCGCGTGGTCTAAACGAGAAAGTAGTTGCTAACCTTTTAGGAAACTTGGAAACAAAGAGGAGGAAGCTTAAGTGTGGCTCGGGCACCTCATATCATGTTTGTCTTCTGTGAACTCAAGTGTCATCGCTCTAACAGGCATTTCACCGAACACCTCTAGTGCATATGAAGAAAAAAAAACTAGCACACCCACACCACCTCCAACCAGGAAAGAGAGAGAGAGGGGGGAGAGGGGGCGGCTGCAGCCATATATATAGGGGCCAGCCTTTTGTCCCGGTTTGAGATACAAACTGGGACAAAAGGAGGGCACTACCCCCCCCCCCCCTGCAGCGCCGCAGACCCCTTTAGTCGCGGCTCGTATAACGGGCCGCGACTAAAGATTCTCTGCCGCGGCAGAAATTTGGGCACTTTCTGTGCCGCGGCAGAGAATTCATTTTGTTTTCTTTTATTTATTTCTTTTCTTCATTTCAAAATAGTTTTCGTATATTTCTACGCTACCACATACCGTACACTTTTGGAATAGAAGAGAGAGGGATCGAGAGAGGGAGTTTTAAATCCTTAACTTTCGAAATTCCATAACTTTTGATCCACTTGGCCAAATTCAACAAATTTGTAGTCATTAAAAAATCCTTAGAATGTGTAGAACACTTTATAATAAAAAAATACTTTTGATACATGCACAAACTTGCTATTGCTGAATATTAGTATGGACCAGAGATAATTAACAATATAAAGGGAAAACAAGGGCTAAATAAATCCAAAGATCACACAACGTTTTATTTCAATCAAACGTCTCACATATGACAATTATTGTTGAGATGATCTAGATCGACACATTAAGACATACGATCACATAGCACCGAGACACCTCCTAGCAATCTCGTAGCCTAGGCGAGCGTCCAGAGCGGCATACTTGATGCGATAAAAGCTGCCCCAACCTGATGTGAGGTCCTCTTCTTCCTCCTTCTTCTCGTCCTCCTTCTTCCTCTTCTTCTTGTTGATCTTCTTCTTCTTCTCAAGCGTTGTGCCAATAGTAAAATTAGCTAGAGTATAGAGACTCGGAAGATTAGGGTACGTTGGGTTAGGGTGAACGGCCCGCTGGAGGTCGACGGCGGACGGAATATGAATTCCGTAAGGCCCCAGCATACGCTGATCGTTGTTGATAGCCGCGCCGCAGAATTTGATGGTTTTGTCCATCAAGAAGTCCTTGAGGGCCCGCGGCACCCGATCAGCGTGGCAAATATGGAACACCAACGTGTCGGTCGCCATGGAGAGTTGCAGGATAGCGGCACGCTGCCTCTCCTCGGGTGCGGCGTCGGTGAACTCGCAGTCGAGGCCCACGATCTTCAACAGTGTGGCGTCGAGGTAGCGCCCCTCTTGACGTCGCGGATCCATCTCTCCATGGTTGATGCGCGGAGAGTGACCACGACCTTGAAGTTCATGTTGACGGCGTCATCCTTGTAGTGGTACACCTGGGATCGAAGTGGCTCCATGGCGCGCGGCAGCGATTCAAAAGAGAGATTTTAGAGTAGAGATTACAGAGAGGAGATGGCGCATTTGGCAAATGGCACTGTAGCTCTCTTATATAGAGCTAGCAGGGGAGATGAGGAGGCCGTGGTAATTAATCCAACCGTGTTGATCAACTTCCCAAATCCATTAAGATTTGATCAACCTCTTCATTTCCCCGTGTGATCAACGACCAGCGCGGGAACTCAAAGGCCTTCAAACCACGAACCATCGCGGGAAGGCGCGGACTTCTAGTCCCGGTTCGAGACATGAACCGGGACAAAAGGGGGGGGGGGCAGCGGGCCGCAGACCCATTTGTCCCGGTTTGTATCTCAAGCCGGGACAAAAAAAAGGGTCCTAACGAACCGGGACAAATGGGCCGCCGATTTCAGGGCGACGTGGCCGGACCTTTAGTTGCGGGTTGAGACACGTCCGCGACTAAAGGCCCGGGCGAAAGGCCTGTTTTCTACTAGTGTTTCTATTTCAATGAAGTAACCAACCAAAAGAGAGTGTTAGGTATGGGCTAATAAATATTCCTATTCGTACTGGAAAACTGGAAAGAAAAGAACAAGCTGGTAACGAGTTCCGGTAGAAACTAGAGGATTTGCCGATTCCAGCAAGTAGCAGTGGAAGCAAGCTAAGCAAGTAAAGCAATCAAATCCGTAGTAAATCCTCTCTTTTTCACTAGTTCCATGGGATCTATAACGAACGGATCTGCCTGTTAAACTACTTGTGTAGTCCTAACTTGGTAAACAGATTCCAGGTCAACCGGCTTCACTTATCGCCTTACTAAAATGGTAAAAGAAGAGTCGAGATGGATGTCTGTCTCTGCTTTCCGTCGAGGACTCCTATCTCTTGATCGTTCCACTTCGATACGGCTTCCTAGAAAAACACTCGTGCATGTACAAACTGGACTCTATAAGGAAATAACATACGTAACTAGTACAAAATAACTTGATTGATTTGGTTGGCCGATGCATACGGTTGGACCCCATCCTGCTGCCTTCAAAGAAAGAAATCTGCACCATAAGATCTCCTTGCTCCTACCGTCTTCTCGTGGTGACAAAGCTCTACGAGCTTCCCGGCCTTGGAAGGAGGAGTGACAAAGCTCTCCGAGACCTCCCAAGGTTGGGGGTGGCTTGGCGGTGTCGGACACGATTTGGGTCGGACAAGAGCTTTGGGGCCCCCGATATGGCAGTTTTTTGTGTCCGGCACCCCAAAGAGACTTTTAAGACTCCCCGGTGGAGATGCTCTTATATATCTATTCATTGGTTAGCTGCGCGTATACGTACAACTCCTGGCCGTAGGCGATATCTGCCGGCTCATCTCTAATCTGATTAACTATGTCATTATCATATAACATAGTCCGCTGATAATATCGACAACCACAGGTTGGACAACCATATCATGTGATTCATGTTTTTTGCATAGGATTATCCTCTCTTTTCATTTCTGTAAGGTCGGTGTTTACATGTGTTGTAACTTGATCTTTATTTTACAAATGAGACACGTATTATCATGTGCTTCATATGCAACATCAAATATAGGGAGCGCCAAATCAATATGTGTATATGTTGTCGTATCAGCTTGTGCGGTGATCGTTTCCTATACAATGCTCGTTGTGTCATGTAGGGAAATGCATGCACCCCCCTCCCCCCGGGCAGAAGAAGACTGGACCGGCCCAAGTCCTTTTTCACTGTGTTTATTCCTGTTACTTTTCCTTTTTGACTCTTTGTTTACCTTCTATTTTCTTTTACGTTTTCTTCATATTTTTTGTGTCTACCTTTCTTTTGTTTCTTTTTAGAAAATTAATTCTTTATTTCTGTGTGTAACACTTATCAATTATTATTTTTGAACAATATGTACTTTTGTAAACCATTGAAAAATAGTTTTGAACTATAAGAACATTTGTTTGGACATGTAAACCGTTTTTCAAACTAGACAAACCTTGTTTAAACCCGTAACAATTATATCGAACTGTGTGAATATTTTTTGAATTTGTGAACTTTTATTTGGACTATGTGAACATTTTTTGAACAAATGAACAATTATGTTTTCACCGTTCGAACATTTTGTAAAAAAAATGAATAGTGGTTTTGAATTGTGTAAACATTTTTTCTATCGTACAAACTTTTTTGAACTCGCAAACCGTACGAATATTGTTTCCTCACATGAATAGTTTTTTTTCAACTCTACAAACAGTTTTTCTAATTTTATAAATGTTTGCTCATAAAATATATATTTAATTTTCATGATTTATGTAGAACATTAACATGATAAAAAAAACTGAAAACGAAAAAAAAATCTAAAAAAACAAAAAAAAAGGAAAAATGCTTAGCTGGGCCGACCCACCCACGCCGATGTATAGGAGCATCCGCCGGTGCCGGTCTCGCATACGCGTTCTTTTGTACGTAAGGCCTTTTTTGTCCGCTCAAGGCTGTTTTACCTGATTGGCTTGGCATTGGGCCTGCTAGGATTTTAAGTCTAGAATGAGCAGCTCTTGCCGGACAGGACAAACTTGCTGAAATCTTTGCAATCATCACCGCCTATCACGGACAAGAAGGTACCAGAACAGCATACGTACGTAGGTTGTCGGAAACTTTAATTGAGCCAAAAAAAAAAATCGAGGATTCGTATCATTTCCCTTCATCATTGGCAATGAGCTGCAGTCGTTGCACCGGAGCAGAGAAGATTCCTACTGTTCAAGCTGTTTTGTTCGTATGCAAATACCAGGGGCCAACACTGGTTCCACACATACCCGGGTTTTTGTGTGTGTTATGAGATTTCATGATTGTTTCTCGTCTACTCGAATAAAAGAAAGGGTGGTGCTATCCATATTCCTGCTTGCTGTTGCCTACTCCCTCCGTCCGCGAATAAGTGTACACTTTCTATTTTTGGAAGTCAAACATTTTTAAATTTGACTAAGCTTTTACGTAAAATTAGCAACATATATGACATCAAATTACTATATTATTGAACTACATGTCAAGATGAATCTAACGATATTAATTTAATGTCATAAATGTTGCTACTTTTTCTAGAGAGTTGGTCAAAATTAATAATGTTTGACTTAATACATGCACAAAGCGTACACTTATTCGAGGACGGAGGGAGTATGAGCGTCGTTTTGGCTGCGTCCGTCAAATGATCATGTTAGCAGCAAGCTTCAATGTCAGAGTGTAACAAAACATTGCCATGGTAGAGTAATAATCTGAATGACCAGAAAAAACAGGAGCGCAAATACATTCCTTAGTGTTAATGTGCCAAATGGACAGTTGGTATGTTTTTTTTTATCTCGTTCCCGTTGACATTTTGCCCACATACAAGAAGCTCCGTTATCAAGAAACCTCTTGCTATCTGCTCAAACTCTCCTTGACAGTTGACATATCTAGGTTCAAAGCATGCAACTCCTGATTTGTAGGCCAAATAATGAGCGTCATGGCTTGGGAACTAAACAAACCCGGCTCTTTCCTGTGAAATCTCCCACAGCCACGGCGCATGTGGATGGATGCGGCCAAAAATTCTGGCGTAAAGCTTGTGGCATTCTTGAGCGAGTAGAGTGCCCAACAGCATATCATACGAGGCCATGTGGAAAGTAGCCACCCTCACCTTAATAAAACCTAACCTACCACACGAATCGGTTGTGTGTTCATCCTCTTGGAGACCGTCGGGAAGAATTCGACGGATACGTCTAGCTCTAGCACATGAGAGTCGTTAATTTCGAAGCAGCTAATGTACAATATTTACGGCATGATGATCATCGATGGTGCATGAGTCGTGGGCAGGGCAAAAGGCTTCGCTTGTATGTATTGGCGCCAATTGGAGATTCATGTGTAACCTGTGTTCAAGAAGCTCCAGATACTACATACATCTTTTCTAGTGTGATTACTTGACGAGAAAGGCGATTTTTGGGCGAACTCCGTCGATCCGCCGCGCTCGCCGCTGAGTCGCGGGATTCTCCTCCTCCGTCGGCCGCTCAAGCGGCGGGAGGGTGGGGATCCCCGGTTCCGGCTTGTATATACGGTAGGGTAGGGTGGAGTTCTCGCCGGCGGCGCCTAGGAGGAGGTGGGGCTGGCGGTGGGTGGTTTGGTGTTGAGGCGGCCTTCTCCGGCGGTGGAGCTCCTTGGGACTCATCGTCGTCGCACTCGACTTGCGGCGTGGTGCTCGAGTTCTTCGTCCTCCCGTTCGATCCGTGGTGGCGGCGGATCTGGCGGTTGGATCTCAGCGCTGGGCTTGCTCGGTGGATCCTGTCTGCATCGACGTCGAAGACGGCTGCGGTAAAGTGGAGAAGATGGAGCGGGTGGGCACTCGCCGTGCTCGTTCATCGGCACAAGTTCCGCCGCTGCGCGGCGGACGGGCTCTGCGGCAGTCTTCAACAAGAGAGGTGCTCTCGGGGCGCGGTGAGAAGGGGGACGGCGGCCTTCGTCGTCGACGCCGGAGGTGATGCTGCGGTTTGCTCTGGTTTTGCTTCCCCTAAGTATGATGTGGTGTATTTCGTTTCTGTGCTATGTACTCTGTATGTGGTATTATGTTGAATTATACGTGGGCTTTCAAAAAAAAAAAAAGCTCGAGATACTGGAGATGATCAAATTCAGTAGGATACTCTTTCCACAGAACAACATTGAATTGAAGGTTCTCGTCAATCACACGGGGCCGTCGCTGTTGATGTCACTCCGAAAGGGAAATGCTGACTCGAAGCAAAAGTCAGAAAGTGATTATCCAGCGTCAACTCACCGATCTTCTTAAGATCATTTGATTTGAAAAAACGGGTCGGTTGAGCCGGATGCACTGGCCACCTCGTTGGCGCTGACGCTGCATTTGATTTGAAAGCATGTTCCATCAAAAATATGTAACCCCCAATTGGTGTCCTTGTGCATAAGTTGATGGCTCCAAAAGGATCTGCAGCAGATGCATCATTTCTTTTGCACAAATTCAAGTTCCATTGCCAGGGACAATTCTCTTTATTAACAGAGAACAACGGAAAAGACAATTCTCTTCAAAACAAACTTCACTATCCCCGGAAAGAATTAAAGATGAAACATGATACTACTCTGAGTTGTTCATGATGGATGGATGCACGGGCACCAACCAGCCTTAGGGCATGTACAACGCTGTCTAGTCAGACGTCTGTAATGCTGAACACGTATAAAAATAGATGATGTGGGGGAGAGAGAAACTGAAAACGGAGCGAGACTGTCTGCAGAATTAGCGATGGTCTAATCGTCTGCTTACCGACGATAGATTTCCCGTTGTACCGATCTCATCCCACATCGTGCGCCCGAAAAGATCGGACAGAGTTCTGCGCCCATTAATTTGTTAACATGATTTACGGGAAGTTGGGATCTTAACAGCCGGCCAAATAATGCCTGCACTGTACGTGCCGTCTACACTACGATCTGTACAAGACGTGGAGTCGTGCTACAGACGCGGGCCGACTGAACTACTGCACATGCCCTTAGTGGGCATGACAGGGCACGAAGATCCGGACACAATCTTTTCTGAGCTGTTCGCCCTATCCGCGTCGACCATGACAACAAATTACTACTCTATCTAGATTAGTATAGGATGGACCGGCTTTAGGGCAGATTTATGCTGTCTTGTCCAGCGGGGTTGCTTATTTGGCAGGCACCTAACCTGAGTTTTTCTAGGTACCGGATTATGTGACCTACGCCTGAAAGGCAGAGCCTTGTAATCGAAATCAACGCAGGCATCGCACAACTAGACCGATTTCATGGAAAAGAAGGCACTGGACTGGAGACTCGTTCTGTACAAGTGTGCTCGATCGGCTCGAGAGTTAATCCGCTTATAGCGTATCTACAGTGCTGGGGTGTACATTAATAGAGCAGAGCAGAAGTGTCTTCATTTTGGAAGTGCAGGGACAGAGGAAGCACTGCCAGCTAGTACTAGTACGATAGCTTGGTCTTTGAAATCGTCTGCTACTACATTGGCATTTCCATTCACGAAAATGGGAAGAAGTTAAATTCGACCGAGCAATGAATGAGTACTCCGCCACTTGACCCTTTAGAATTTTTCTCGTCCAGTGTAGACCGATGCAGCATTAAAGCACGGCCAAACAGATCTGGCCCGTCAGACAAACCAAGCAAGCATGCGTCGGTTTCAATTCGAGCCGGCCGTGGCATCTACTCTAGTCTAGCACTGACGATCGACTGACCGCCGGTACTGTATTCGTCGTACCACGGAGTACACCGATCTGTCTGTCTGTCCACCGCGGATGCGCTGTACACGAGATCCATGGGACGGTCTCAGCTTGGAGACGGCGACTCCGATCCCCTCCCCCGCATTATGGTGCTGCTACGGCGCATGTGCGTGAGTACGAGGGTACCATATGTGCATGTCATGTCTATTGTGTCCAACGTGTGTAGATTGATAATTGACCTCAGTGCCGGCTTTATGATAAGCTAAACCGTGGTGGTAGTACTTGGCAATTTGGACTTGCTTAAACCTGGGTAATCATCGGATTCCCCTTTTCAAAATTTGAGCTTGTTTATTTATACATTTGAGCCAGGAGGGAGGGAGGGAGAATAAAATCTGGATCTCATGCGTGCATTTGACCAGCCGCGCGCGCAGGCATGTGCCATTTCGCATCCATCAAAAACGAAGTAGAAAAAAAACGGTCCTGTTGGTGCGTTCCACCCTGTATCTCAGTCATGTACCCATGTTGGTGCTTGCGGAAATAGTGGCTGGTCGGGGACCTTATGTCTAAGCAGCTCCCCGAAGAAGTCGGCCATCTTGAGGCCGGCGTTGACCTCGCTCATGTAGAGGAACCCGCGGTAGGCGCGCTTGACGACATTGTTGCACGAACGCTAGCACGCAATCAACGGCGGCTGCGTGGCCGGGCCCGTGCGGTGCTCGCCGGTGCCAGGGGAGGCGCGGACGAAGGCCACGACGGAGATGAGGGTCGGGCCTATGCGGTGCTCGCTGGTGCCAGGGGTTGCGGGGACGGAGACCACGGCGGATCGGAGGGCGAAGATGAGGGTCGGCTCAAGATCTACGGTGAGCTCTAGCCCACCGATGCTAATTTCCCTCGTCGCACAGGGATAGGGGTCCCTTCGCTGACAGAGATTGGACCGGGCGGCGCTGCCTTGTCGGTATGAAGGTGCTCAACCTCGTCGACGTCTTTTACGCTTCAAGTGTTTTATGTTTCCGTCGATCCAGTTTGTAGCTCTGGTTCCATTGGTTTCCTTATGCAAGTCTTTGACTTGATCTTTTATTTATGTGTGTATATATAGAGGTGTTTGTAAGCTGGTTCAACACTTTTATATAATATTTGGGCATTGTGACGTCATTAATTTAACGTCCCTGGAGCATTCTGTCTTAAAAAAAGAACAACTAGTAGGAACCCACATTTGGGATCTCGACCAAGCAACCCGTGAGAAAGTGCAGCAACAGTAGTAAATGCTGAGTGGTGAATTATTTTTTGGTTTCACCATGGGCGACGAGGATGGATCCCCATATATATACTAAAAGCTTCACAGGGTCCTGGCGCTGTCAGCCTGTCAGGGCACCCCTCTTCCGCGGCAGCTTTCCTCCACTTTTCTATTCTACCCACGCGTGACCACCCTCCTGTTTTACCGCATATACAACCTGGCCCACCTACCGTGGTCCCCACGCGTCAGGCTCAGTAGTAAACCTAAGCGCGCACACTACTTCCACCGGCCACCCATGTGCGACGCCTTGCAGTACAAGCGGACGTCGTTAAATTTCCCAGCGGGTGGGTGACTTGACTCGTGCGGAAGGGAGTCGGCTGTGGGGCCCGCACGTCAGCGTGACCTGGCCCGAGGCCTCGTAACTGATGAGGATGCCTTTTGGCCGTTACCCGTTATTACGACGCTTTAGCTGGTCCCGAGGAAGGAGCACCTTTCGGCCGCGCGTCCCGATTCACGCGCCTCTGCCACTGGCAGGTAGGTCCACGAGGGTAGGGGCCCCCACGGAAGTTGCAATAGCGCAGGTAGTGGCTCGTGAAAAGGCGAGCTCGCCCTTTCTTTGGGTTCTGATCCGGCTGCGATTCCACCCGCCAACCCACCGCCGGATCATAGTATAGGTTGATTCAATCACCCTTGGAGTACGTCAAAATGACAGAACCAGCTCTTTGCTTTTTGCATGAAAATACTATTGACTTTCACAATCTGCATTTCCGGGACTTGGTAGTTTTTTTTTTTTTAACTCAACTGCTCTCTATCAGGATACTTGGACAAGTCTGCATTCGTCGACATTGGGGAACTTTATTTAGCATGCGTAGATAAGTGTGTATTAGTAAGTACTCCCTCAAACACCTGATGCTTGTAACATGGTCGTGTACAATCCATTCATAAGTTCGATTTGCCTAGGCCGGTGTAAGAGCAACTCTAGCAGATACTCCAAAAATGTTTAAGGTAACCGTTTTTGCGATATGGCGCGGGTACCGCCAGAAGAGATCCCCTAAAAAGATGTGTATCTTACGTGTAGGATCCAAATGTCATAGGATTCCCTTTTTTCCCCTCTATCTTCTTCCTCCCCATAGTCCTATATCATCCCTTATTACCCCGATTCTAGCTCGCGCCCCTGGACCCTGGCATTGCAGTTGCACCAGCTCCAGCCGCCCTTGTCACCTCGGCAACCTACTACCATGGAAGCCCGTCGTGGTAGCCATGGAAGACCCCACACGTAGCCATGGTCGTCGGCCAAGCTCATATAGCTAGCTTGCCTAGGGTTGCATGACTTGCTGGCCTCGCCCCACGTCGGCCTCCCTTGCATCGTCCCGTGAAGGCGATCGGTCTGGAGGTGCTCCCGCTCGGTCGTGGAGCTCCATGGAGACCAGCTCGAAATTGACCGCAATTTGATCCAACCAGTTTTGTTGAGAATCGGTCGAAAACAAGGTACTTCACCTTAAATTGGCAAGGATTTGGCCAGAAACGAAGCATCGTGATGGAATTTATCTTGGCACATGACACGAAAATGTCTTTGTCGATTTCTTTGACATTTCAGAATGTGTTTAAAATGGAATAAAAATACCAGGAGCATATGATCCCGGGTGCCAAAACACGTCTCTCGCTACACATCGACAATGTAACTGTGGAGGAAATTTGCACTACTTTTGAGATGTTAACTAGAATTCTAAGAGGTTTTTGATAGAGGTTGATCTTAAAACAAACACTAATGGCTATCTTGCTTCCCCTTTAAAGGTTCCTATTTTGTTTTCCCAAGAAGCTCTAAAAGGTGCTTCTTTGTTATCATTATTGCTGGATACCAATGATGAGTTAGAATATTGACCTTCTTGAGCCAGACATGCAGAGATTCCCAACAAAAGATTGTTCTTCCCTCCAGCAAATACCACCTACCCAATCAATCCGAGTCAAGATAATCTGGCCCCAAATCGTAAACTATCGCAAGGAAGAATTATTGTTCATCATGAACGCACTGCCTAGCTGTCGTGGCACAGTGGTTAGCTCATGCACCCAATCCAGACATTATTTCTGGCACAAATCTCACGGCTGAACTAGCCTGTTCAACAACGCAGACGGACAGAGCATCGGACTCCCCTGTCTCCGAGGAAAAGAAAAGAAGACCCACGCGTGAATCACTCCACGCTGGCCGTAGGGGCCGCGCATGTGCTTTGCCGCTGGGCCGACGCTACGCTGGAGCGGGCCCCGCGCCGTGCGTGGAGCAGCGGACGGCTGTGATGGAGCATTTGGGCCCGACGCGTACCATGGTGCTGCGACTCTGCCGGGGTAGTATTGGCATTCCGGGTGGCTCATAGGACCGCACTCCTTTCGCCGGTACACACTGCGAAGTCTGCGATCGCAGGTGGGGCGGCCGGCCGGGAGGTTTTTCCGGCGAGCTGTCACTTGTTTGTATGACACTCCCTTTTACGGTTTTACCATGCACATTCCTTTGACACGCCCCACTAGAGATTGTTCTACTAATAAGCACATTCACGAGTTTCTAGTTCTACTTACCCCCTGTTCAAAAAAGGTACAATATGAGCTCAGGCGTTTCATACCCCGGGGCAGACCACCACACAACTTCATCATTATATCAGAGACAAAATTCTTGATATAAAAAGTGATAGAATCTGACAAATGACTCCTCAGCTCTAGGGAGCTCGTTTCTGGCGTATGAAAGTTTCAAAAAATTCGGGAAAAAACGTAGATGTAGGTAATAATGATTTCTTTATATTTTAGTCTGAGCAAAAATGAAAAATGTGTGGATCTGGGTGCGGTGAACAGTGCGTATTTTTAAAACTTGAAAATTGTAAGATCTGTCATCTTGTGTATAGGATTTTTGTTCTGGATTTCTAAAGCTTATAACTGCTGATTTAGAAATTAAAAAATAACGACCACCATGGAGCTTAGGGGGATACCGTTTTGGCACCCGAGCTCAGCTGCTCCCAATATCCTGTCCGCTTACATGTGCTGGGGATCTGGGCCAACTCGATTTTCCGTTGAGATATGGTCCTTGGAAAAATATGTAGAAACAACAGGGTATACACTACGTAGGCCAGGTTCGTCGTTAATGCTCGCGTCAGATCACGTAGTGCCCGAAGATTTAAGTACTGGACCGCTGGCCCAGAAACTCTTGTGTTTACATGTTCCGTGCGCCAGAAACACCGATGGGTCTATTATCTGGTGTTTGCGGACAAGTAGTTGATGACTACACAACTGAAAATACCTGGCTCTTTCACGAGTTCTTTCTGTCCAACAAGTCGGAAGAACCAAAATTTGCTGCTCGATTTTCAATCAATCAATACATTTGCACTATATGAACAGAAATTATTGAATCAATAAACGGTGATTTTGCACAAAATGAATAGTTTATAAAGACATTGATCTTAGGGCATGCATCGCTGCAAATTGAGCCCACCCACCATGAAAGACGAGCTTACCGGAAGCCACCACAACTACATACAAAGATCACCCTTGGTAGGTCTTTAGCCTAAAGGATCCGGTAATCAAGACCTTGATCAACGACTGAACATCATCGATGAAGTGATCGATCCTCCGAGGTCGGGCTGGCCCTCTACCTTTTTCCGTCACCACCTGCCTACCCGATGCTCTTTCTTATTGGCCCGACCATTCATTGAAATGATGTGGTCAAGATCGTGCCGCCGTTTGGTAAAGTTGACTTGCCTCTCCTCTGAGAAATGATGACAAAGATTGACGGTTGCTCGAGGGGGAGAGAGATGCGAGCGGTATATTAGTATGGAGCAAGGTGACAAAAGAGACAATGTAGAAATAAAGGCTTCAGTTCCCAAGCAGTCGCGTCGGCTCTCCCCGCGTAATCGTCTCATCCCCCCTCCCCACACATTCCCTTGTGCCCCAACGAGTGTGGACCTGGCTACATGGTGCTTTAACGAGTGTGTGGCCTGACCAACCCTTTATAGGTACAGACATCCGAGAGTTGTATTTGATGTATCTGGTTGAACGTGATGCAGACTACCAAACGCGCACACCGTAGTTGTTTGCTACTACCTCCGTTCTTGAAAACAAAGAAAACAAGGATTTAATTTTTCTAAAGTCAAACGATGTTAGCTTTAACCAAGTTTATTGAAAAAACTAGCAAAAAAATATAAAATTATACAGATATAATTTGAAAATATATTTAGTGATGCATCTAATAAGATTGATTTGGTAGATGCTGATAGTTTTCTCTACAAACTTCACATGGTTTGACTTCGACTAAATTTATATGCTGTTTTTTTACTGAATGGAGGAAGTATCACTTCCTGTGGACCAACTGAAATACATACGTTATTTTACACAGAAGTCGCCGGTTTATCTCAGTATATCCCCGCATAGTCACTGCCAAAACAAGACAAACATCTCAGTATCTTCGCTGCTAAGCAACAGCCTCGAACCGTGCTGCTGTGAAGGCCAACAAAAACACGAAAACTGCGCAGGTAAAACAATATTTTGAATCGCCACCTTACTTGGCATATATATACAGACAAACAAATGCAACTGGCTCCTCCTCCTCCTTCCTGCCGTTCAGATCACAGCAACTACTGTAGCAAATTGACAAACTCACAAGCACTGTGCCATAAATACCCCTCCGCTCCTCTCCCCCCCGTTTCTCTTCTTCTCCCTCTCCCTTTCGCCGGCCGCTTCCTCCGCTTCTTCTTCTTCCTCACACCCACCTCCTCTTCTCTCTCTCCCCACCCCCACTATCCCCAGCAGCCGAACCCTAAACCCACGAAGCGCCAGCGTGCCCTCCTCCGCCTCTCGCATGCGCGCTGCTTCGTAGCCCAGGCCGCCGGCGATCGCCGGAGTTCAAGTGAGCGGGCGCCGAGGTCCTGCGCGGCCGCGGGAAGATGGGGTCGGGCGGGAAGGGGTGGATGGAGACGGCCAGTCGGGGGGTGAAGACCGCGTGGTTCATGGTGGTCATGGTGGCGTCGCTGCTCGTCGCGTCGGCGCCCGTGGTGGTGGCCGCTGCCGACGTGGCCGTGGCGCTCTGGCTCGAAGTGCGGCTCGGGTGCCTGCGCTGCGGCGGGCTGCGGGACCACCTCCAGCGGTACGGCTTCCGGAGCTCGCTCGTGGACATACCGCTCGTCTCCGTAGTTCGATCTCTCGTCATCACCTGTAAGCTGCCATTGCTTCCTCAATGCCTTTCTAGTGAGCGCAAGTGCTAAGAAATCGGGACCTACGGGCCGGGTTTCTTTAATTTCCCCCCCTCCCCCCCTAGCGCTTTGGATAATAAGTATAAAGCCTATTTTGGGATTTGGGCGTTTTGCTTTGGATTTTCGTTCTTTTGTTGCATCTATGTACGAGGATTTGGTGATCCGAAAGCTACATCTGTGCTTGTCATCTTCCGTTTGGGCGAAATGACGAAACTTTTGGTGGAAAAAAAGAAGGGAAACTGCCCGTTTCCGCAGTCATTAATTAGAGAGCATTGTTTTTTTATAACTAATTAGAGAGCATTGTTGTTTCATTGTATGTCCCTATTCTCTTCTTCTCTTCTGGTACTGATAATTTTGTTAAACTGTGGTATTTGGCAAGTGGACTGCTTGAAACTTAATGAAGGAAATTTGAAAATTTCAGAGCACTTTACAGTAGGAATCTGCACCAGCATTTGGAGGAGAATCATTACCAGATCCCACTGACCTGACAATGTGCCTGTGCAGGTGTGTACCTTGTGTGTGATACTTCTGGTCTCTCTCATGGCCCATACCTTGGAACGACAACGTTCTGTTCCTTGGCTTCGCTGCTAATCCTGCTGATGAAGGCCTGCGTTTACAGTCCGGCACAGGACATTGGGCCTGAGCTCTCACCGTCGTTGGAGGATCACAAGCTAAATATGAAGATGCTATGGGGAATGCCTGCGCTGTTCTTGTCGTCCTTGGTTTTTGCTCTCGGCCATGTTGTTGTTGCTTACAGAACAAGCTGCAGGGCTCGACGGAAGCTTCTTATCCATCGCATTGACCCTGAATCGGTATTTCGTGTTCTCTTGAATCTCACAGCGTATGATGGATTGTACAAATCAAGCTTGTATACTTGTTTCTCTTGGTATTTATGGTTTGTTCTGCTACTTTTCAGATTCTTGCATACAAGAACGCCTTTCCTGGATGCTACAAGGTCCCTCGATCGCCCACTCCACACAGTGGGAAATTTTATTCGAGGAGTGAAAGTGAGACAAAGAGAAAAACTCTTGTCCACGATGACAGGGATATTCCAATCAGTTTTCTTGCTGATAGTGATAGCATGTTCACTGTTTGCCAGGGGATCACTGTACATTACAAAATGTCCGATCCATCAAGTTGTGTATCTCCAGCTCCTGAATCATTTCCAGAAATCAATCGTGATGTAGTTTCATCAAGCATTTCTCCTAGAAGACAGAGGCATGAGAGTCCGCCCTCAGCTACCTCTAGTACTCGTCGTCTTTTGAATAGGAGCTTTAGTCATCAGTATCACCAAACCTCGCTATATGCCCCACTGTTGGTAGAACCATTGACCTCTCCAACTTTGTCGGATGGCATCCCTCTTATGAGTCTTGATGATGGGACCTTACAGGTGTGTTTGAAACCTATGGGCTTTGATCTCGAGAGTGGTGAGCAGGGGAAATTTGCCGTTGTTCTGGTGCATGGGTTTGGAGGGGGAGTGTTCTCCTGGAGGCATGTTACTAATTTGCTTGCTCGACAAGTGGGTTGTACTGTGCTGGCCTTTGATCGCCCTGGATGGGGATTAACGTCTCGACCTCGCAGAAAGGACTGGGAAGACAAGAATTTGCCAAATCCATACGAGCTTGAGTCACAGGTGATCCTTATTACCATCAACTCATAGATTGTGTCACATGAACTTTTTATTTTATTTGGGAAGGAGCTCCTAATTGAGTACCTCCAGCATTTACCCGAAGAATTTATTTTTCTAGTACAAAATAAACATCGCGTTATCATTTCAGTTGCATACTTTCAACGAGTGCACTTTTTGGATTAAAAGTGTGACTGAGATTATATCTTACTTGTAGGTGACTGAGATTTTTGAGAATTTCATCCATTTGAGGATTAACAAAAGCGTTAGTTTGTAGGTTACATATGGAGTTAGTGGGAGATAGGAATGTTTGCATTTAATGATCCAAAGGAATAGATATCCCTTTTGAGAATACCCCTCGCTTCATTGATAGCTATGATTAACACTTTTCTTTTTAGGTTTTGAAACGTATATCATAATGTTGTGATATAATTTCCTAATGGTAGCGGTGTGGCCTGAATGAATTTTTAAGGTTCCAGTTCAGTTACAACCACCAAACATTGGCCTGCATGCTGTACTTCAAACAGAGAGATCATGTTTAACAGATAACTTTGTGTTCCCTTCTACAGGTTGATCTTCTCATTTCATTTTGCTCAGACATGGGCTTGCGCTCTGTGGTTTTAGTTGGTCATGATGATGGTGGCTTGCTTGCGCTAAGAACTGCAGAGAAGTTACGAGCGTCTAGAGATTCTACGAAGGTAGCTGCATTGTCACCTTTTTTGTGTGTTGTAAACTTCGGTGACCTATCATATTATTGGGATGTAGTTTCCCCATAATAATCACATAAAAGCAATTGTTTCCTTGTGTGCTGCCAGGTTGAAGTGAAGGGCGTTGTTCTTATAGGTGCAAGCTTATCAAGAGAAGTCATTCCTGCATTTGCTCGTATACTCCTGCATACCCCTCTGAGGAAAAAGCACATGGTCCGCCCGCTTCTGCGTACTGAAATCACTCAGGTGATCAATCGACGAGCATGGTTTGATGCCACCAAGTTGACAACAGATGTTCTGAACCTATACAAGGTAAAGACTTCCAGTGGTTTACATTTCCCTTTAAACACTGTCCAACCCTTGATGTCCAAGCTAGTCTATATCTCTTATAAGACATAACCCCACTAGATGCATTAATGAATTTTCTATCTCAACAAGCTATCCACATCATCCATTTTCTTATCCAATCAATTATCCATGTCATCTACACAAATATATTTATTAATTTATACATACAAACTCCAAATCATCCATCTTTTGCGTTGAATAAATTTAGGATCTTAACTATTAAAAATTGAATTTTGCATATTTACTTAATGTATCACATTTTTATACTTTTTTATTTATGCAATATAATTTTTAAGGGGCTCCCGCTGCAACGCGCGGGGAAACGAGTAGGTCATTTGTTATTATTTAAATACTGTTACAGAGCTTTAGTCAGGTAAAAAATAAAAATTTATCGCCCCACCGTGTTATCTTAACGTACAAAAGCTGAAGTATTCTTGCATGCTACTACTCATATATAGGATATAAAATATGTTTCCGCATATAAAATAATTGCAATTCGACCATACATGTTTTTGCTCATAACTTGATCCTGTGAGCATTTAACTATTGATTGACTTTAAATGAACTTTTGCATTCAGGCTCCACTATTTGTTGAGGGCTGGGATGAAGCACTTCATGAAGTAGGCCGTCTTTCATTTTCTACTGTCCTATCATCAAACCGAGCTGCAGAATTACTAAGATCAGTAGAAGACCTCCCTGTTCTGGTGGTAGCAGGTTCGGAGGATGTTCTCGTACCTCTTAAATCAGCGCAAACTATGGCTTCAAAACTTGTAAATTCTGTAAGTTGTCTACGATTTCATCTTGTGCACCTCAATAGCGCGTAGTTTTCCCATAGGGTATTCTGTCATGAATTCCAGCTCGATTTTACCTGATTGCTGATCTGAATAACCTGGGTTTTTCCTTCCTGTGCAGAGGCTAGTAACCATATCAGGATGTGGACACCTGCCACACGAAGAGTGCGCCAAGGCATTGCTCTCAGCTCTTTCTCCGTTCATCTCAAGATTGGTATCATCGGATGACTCATTGCAAAGATTGTAGCATACAACCTGTCCATCTTTCTTTCTGAATTTTGCCCTCTACACTGGTAGATCACCTCTAGTTGATGTGAGTTTGTGTGAGCCGTCGTTAGTTGCAAAGTAGTGGAGCCTGACCCACAATCTCGAGGGTCCTAGAGCTCCAAACTTTTTTTTTTGGTCACATGTAACGGTGTTCCCGAATTGTTTCAATCAAGCAAGTTGAATCTGTACAGCACATGCTTGCTGTGTTCTTGTTCCACGTCTACCGCTGCTCCAGTCCGGATGCCACTTTATCTTATCCTCTACAAGAAAGAACTGAGAATAACCATTTTTTTTTTTGCGCTGGAGAACTGAGAACAACTTAAGCAGAGAAAATTTTAGTGCAAAGTTTACTTAGTTACCGGATGGCCAGGGGAAATGTCCTTCTGGGCTGGGGGAAAAAGAGCTTCTGGATGGCTCTGTGTTGTCTCCTCGCTGGCTTGTGTCCTGTGCCAAATGCCAGTCGCCATAGGATACTGCCAACATTTCTTCCCTGGACTGAGCATGAGCACAGCTGGTGGAAGGTGAGGCGTGTAGACATAGATGTTCCTGGAACAGCCTCACGTGGCTTGTGTTGCTAACAGAAAATACTTACCTTACACCATCAACTTAGTACACATCCAATTGTCACACATCTGCCTACAAAATGAAAAAACAAAATAAAACAGACGAGCAATTCTTATACAGCTGCTCGCGGTGCGCTATACAGCCGTTACCATTTGTATGTTGTTGTTTACAGAGACAAACAAAATTTCAGAGACAAGCTGTCCGAAAATGTTCAAGCTCTCGAGCACTAATAATAATAGCTAGATAACCCTGTACTTTCCTCGGACAGCTTTTACAACGAAAGAGGAGCCTGTACAAATTCTGCATGCCCAGCAGACAACAAGGTATGCCTTCAAAATGATTATACATTTCTCTTGGTGGGCATAACCCACGTTCACCATCTGTTTCATGGTGGAGTAGCTAGCTATTGGTGATTTCCAATTATTCTTTCACCATTGGCTATTGCTACAAGGGTAGTTGAACATTCCCTCTTTACCCGAAAAGTAGTAAACCACAAAACCGCGATTCTCTCACTAAACATTCATCTTGTTTGCGTGACATCTGGCACCCAGTCATCGCTGGCAAGAACAAGACGATCTCCATCTCTGATGAGCTCAACCTCGTCCACCTCAGCGCCCTCGATTGTCAGGACCTTAGTAGGCATCATGTCGAACTTCTTTGCACCGAGTTGAAGAAGGTCCTGCATCGACCGCGGTAAGACCACAAGCTTCCCAGCTGTGTTCCCCTTCTCAGGACAGCTGATTATCACCCTGATGAGTGGCTTGTGATGGTCCTGACGATAGCTCGGAGCACCTGTTGCTGCAAGACCTCTTGAGAGCAGATGGTCAGTGTCTCGGTGTGGATTAGGCAAAGAGATGACCCCGAAAAGGGAGTTCTGAAAGCTGACTTTCCTCCTGCCTAGCTTTTGTGGAAGGACTTTGCTGGGTAGCTCAGTGTCTTCACGGATCACATTTCCCATAGAGGGATCACTGCTGAACCTGCCTAGCAGCATAGGTGTCGCCCTGCCATTTGGGGTGTACTTCCTTGGTGCTGCCAGCTGTTTAAATAGGGCTTGTATTTCTTCATGGCCTTGTTGCTCAGCTAGAGCTCTTGGGGTCCAGCCGTTGCCGTCCTGCTTGTCAATGTCAGCTCCGTGTTTCAGTAATAACGTAACCATCTCAACATTTCCGTCACAGACAGCACGGTGCAGCGGAATGTTTCCATCTTTGGATGGCCTGTTTGCATCATGGATGCGATTGAGTATTTCTTCGAGCAGTTCTATATTGTTTTGCTCAATTGCGATGCAACAATATAAGCCTGTATCCCCCAATGACAGATCTGCACCACCCTTGACTAACAGCTGCACAACCGTATCATGCTTTGCATACATAGCCTCCCATAGTGGAACCTTTCCTTCCGAATCTGGATATTGGAAGAATTAAATGCACGTCAGATGGAGGTATGATCAAACCTACATAAACTTAACAGTTCTTTGCAATTAATATGCACAATTAAGAAAACACTCTTGTTCTAGCTCGTCAAGAGTAAAGAGTTATGCACGGATGTCTGGCTTGGCTCAGGACCGGAGGTTTTGTCTCCGATTCTTGACCGTGACCTGCTTGTAAGCCCTTTTGTTTAATATAAAAACACTTTTACCCACAAAAAAGAGTAATCTTTTTCCTAAGTGATACATGGTAATAAATTTAAATTTCAGACGAATTCTGGAGACCAAGAAGTAATTATCATATAATTCTAGCTGTAGGCTTACCCCTGGCATTTGGATCCGCTCCATAATCTAATAGAAGCTTGACACACTGCTCATTTCCTGTGGAGGCAGCTATGTGCTTTTGATCATGAAAATGAAGATTGTCATTTTCCTTCTTAAAAAATATAGAATGAAGAACATAGTTATGCATTGATGAAGATACTGACCAATGCTGTACGTCCATCTTGATCCGACTCGTTTGGGTCCAGATTACGTTTAAGTAGTTGATGCACCAAATGGTCATCTCCTCTAGTTACTGCAAAGGACAGTGTAATTGGCAAATCCAGACGACCTCGAGCTAGCATGTTCTCGATCTCCTTCAGCACACCTACCATTACACCGTTGTCTTTCTGATCTTTTAGTAACTGTACCAAAAAGAGGATCTTAAAATGCGTACAACAAGCATTCATGGTATTACAGTTGTTCATATGCAAACAACATTTTGTAGAACATTTTCAGCATAGTTGGTTATAGTTGAGAGCATCCACTAAGAGAATAGCCCGCATGAATGTAATTTAAGGATCTAAGGTGAGCTAGTGAGTATGTGAGGATTGAACTTTCAGTTTAACATAATGTCATGCAAGGTGAATAGAAGGGGTCAGATAGGTTACTAAAAAGCTCCAGTAGTGTAGCTCAAGATCTTAACAATTAAAATCTACCAGTCTATGTAAATGTGCAATTTCCATAGGAGAGAAGATAATTGTGAAGGGTAATATGGATAGTAAACCTGAATAAGGTTGTTCATTATGATAGTTCCATCTCCAACATTGGATTGAACAATGCTGAGAAACGCCGTTCGGTTCATGCGTAGAAGCTGACACAAGGATTTTGTCCGAACTGTGAATAGTTGAGGCCGATAGCAAAGAACCCCAATTTCTCCAATAACATCTCCAGACTTAGCCACTCGCACTATCTGGAGATTGCCGAATACCAACATATTATTTTAAGGATCGTTTTTTATGCATAAATTTGCTTCAAGCTAAGCATCAAAGCAACATAGGACTTACCTGTTCTGCACCATGTTCCGCACCATTTTGCAGCTCAAGTAACTCCTGAAAAAGCAACATGTTTATCAATTGTCAGAATGAAACACTTTTTGTGTTAAAACTAATACCAGTATAAGTACCTTCTTTATAAGAACTCTTCTCATAAATAACTATATTAACTAGGAAATTAGAATAATTAAGAAAAAATAGCATTCTTACCGCACTACCAGAAACTAAAATGTAGAAGTCAGTGGGAGCTTCATTCTGCAAAATCACATCCTCCCTAGGTGGAAAGTATTCAGCTTTCATCTCTGAAACCTTTAAAAGGAATCATGCAAAATGACAAGATAAGCATATGTTGGAGTAATAACTAGCTTAAAAAGACTAAAGAATCACCACAACCTCACCAGTTGAAAAATTAGATCATTAGATACACCTTTAAATAGGTAAATGTTCTGAACCAGATGGAGAAAGAGATAGTGAGAAATGCTAGATCTAATGGCCTTTGGCAGCACATCAAGAGTCTCTTGTTGTTGAAGACCTTCTGAGTCCGTCCTGAACTTTAAGCTAAGATGTGATATCATCTGATCTTGCAACCGAGGTGGTAGCTGATTCCTAAGTGCAAAGCTTGTTGCTGCTTGAATTGTATCTCGCTTTAGTCAAAAGAAAAAAGAAACAAGATCTCAGAGTTGAGTACTAAAATAACTATTCGATGTAGATATAGACCAAAGGTCAGTCAAACAACACTCACATATTTTCGAGTACGGCTGGTGCCATGGACAACCAAATTTGTCATGTTCCCAATCAAATAAGCAGTTAACCCAAGGTTAAAGAACATGTAAAAAATATTGAAAATCATCTCCCTTATGTTTTCCGCATGAAAATCCCCATAACCCACAGTGGTAAGTGTGGTGATTGACCAATAAACTGATGTTACATAGCGAATCCACAAGCCCTGTTGATGAAAATCTTCCATGTTATTGCCAATCCACGTTTCCTTTGGGTTTGGATACCTATCAGCAATAAGATAGTAGAAGCATGCTGCACAGTGCACAGCAAAAAGCGTGACCTACAAGATGAAAGGTAAGGAAACATGATATCATTCGTTAATAATATTAAATCTACAGGAGAAAACTGTAATGTTCAGATCGCTTACACAAATGAGCTTAGCACATCTGACCCAGAAGTAATTGAAGTGTCTATCCTTCTCCAATCTATAAAATGAAGAAACATATGTTAAACATGGCAAAAAGATAATAGCCCAAGTAACAAGTTTTTATAGTATTCGGTCAGATCTAGAGAGAGAGAGAGAGCAGGACAGAACATAATTTTTTATATTCATCCGTTACCACAAACATACCTAGCAAAGAGAGAGCTGACTCTTCGGAGACGCCATAGACGAAGCATGTTGAAGAATCCATATGACCTGAGCTTTGAAGGCAGTATCCTGCGAGCAATTTCTGATGGGATTGTGGAGGCAACGTCAAGAATAAACCAGCTGGTAGTATAACGCCAAGCAATTCTCTTTGGATCATCTTCAAGCAAGTATGTTAGTCTGTCCAAGTAGGCTACAAAGAAGGTCAGGATGATGTCAACTGCGAAGATTGCATTCACGGCATTGTCCGTCGCAGCTAGTGCCCCTGTAGGAATCCGAATGAAGCCAAATTCGAATGGGGAGACCCATGCAGAGTAGACTACAAGAACTATGAGGAAAATCTCCCACAATCTGCATAACGTTAATAACACGATATCAGAATTGATGCATGTCTTGTGTTTGTATAATATAAACACAATTGCATACTTGGACGAAAAGGCAGCCTGGCCTGCTTTTCATTGCAATTAGAAGGAGTGTACAAGAGTACAAGGTGACCAAAAAAGAAAACAGAACCTAAGAAATAAAACAAGGGTCTAGGTCCGCAGCGAGAGGGCTACAGACTGGAAAAAAAGGTACAGGAAAAGCTTTCAGTCCGGTTCCCTTGGTCTCAGGATGAGGTCTGCAGCTTCTGAGCGCCCAGCGTCGCGCCAGCATTTAGCTTCTTCAACGATGTTTGAGTGTATCCGGGTAAGGGATTCAGCCTTGTTATTGATTACTAGGTGTAAGCATTGCTATCTGCTGGCTACTAGAAGCCTAGAAGCGATTCCCAGGGCTTCTCAATACAGCTTCCTATTATCGAAAAAGTCTAGCACCCCCAGTTAAGTCTGGAATTACCGACGACTAAAGTTACCAATTACTACATAAAAGGAGCCATCTGACAAAAGGAAAAGACTAGAACTCTAGAAGCAAGGAATTTCTTGTATATAAAACCCTTTTCTTTCTTTAGTGCATTGGCAGCGCCTACCCTTTTCCTGTTTTCCACCACAAAAAACACACAGAGACCACACTTTCATGAAAACTCATAGACTATCAACAATAATCCGATTGAAAATTTAATTCAAGGAAGCTAATCTAAGAAATTCAGAAGACCACCCACCGAAACTATTATCAACAATTATCCCATTGAAAATTTAATGCAAGGAAGCTAATCCAAGTATTTTCAGATTCTGAAGCTGGAAGTATGCAACTGTGTGTGGCAAACCATGTGGCTTCGTTTTCAATGAGAATGGGGCCGGGGAGGTTTGCTCCCTGAAAATCTAAACAAAAATCAAGAAATAATTTATATAAAAAAAATTCCGTGTGAATTTGGTGAATGAGCCCATTTGGAAAACGACGCAATCAAGAAATGCACAAATGTCGGCATCAAAATCACGATTTTCTTGTCTGCCTACCGAAAAAAAAGGATAGACTAAGGCGGTCGTAAACGACGCAAGCAGTCGAAAGCAGGTAGTAAATAAAAATAAAGCAGAAAAGAGGAGTAGTATGTCGGCAAAACAAACAAATCAATAATTCAGCTTAAGTCAACCCTGGAGAACATAAAGATATCGGAGCTTTTATTACTATTTTTTTGATCCAACTGGGCTCTAATTTTGTATTCCAGAAAATAATAATCAGTGGACAGGCTCTGAAGTACTGATCCAAGAAGAAGAGGAAGAACGTAGAGAAGAGCAAATTAGTGGCAAACTAGGAAGAACATATAATTGAACTGTGTTCCGTAGCCTGCCTTTCTAATTTTATTTTTGCGAATTGCCTTTCTAACATATGACACACGATAATGACTCTAGTAGTAGTTAGAACAAAGGGACAGAACAAAGCAAAACTTGCAAAGCCTCCACTTCGCAGCAGCTCAATGTGGATCATCAATCCATCGATCTCTTAAATTTTTTATTATTTGAAAGTACCAATCTCTTAAACAAAAAAATTAAACTAAAGCACAGTAATAGGGCATAGCAAATAAAATTCAAGAAATAATTTATAAAAAAAATTTGCATGTGGATTCCGTGAATGAGCCCATTTGGAGAAGGACGCATACCAAGAAATGCACAAATGTCGGCATCAAAATCACGATTTCCTTGTCTGCCTACCGAAAAAAGGATAGACTAAAGCCGGTCGTAAACAACTCAAGCAGTCCAAAGTGGTAAATCAAAATAAAAGTAGAAAAGACGAGTACTATGTCGACAAAACAATCAAATCAATAGTTCAGCTTAAGTCAACCCTGGAAAACTAAAGATATGGAAGCTTTGAGTTTTTTTGGGGTCCAGCGGGGCTTTGACTTTGTGTTCGAAAAATAATAATGAGTGGACAGGCTCTGAAGTTCTGATCCAAGAGGAAGAACAGTAAAGAAGAGCAGATTAGCGGCAAAGTAGGAAGAACATATGACTGAGCTGAGTTGCATAGCCTGCCTTTTTAATATATGACACGATAATATAAGTTAGTAACAACTTTTGGACGACAATGGCTCTATAGTAGTAGTAAGAAAAAAGGGACAGAAGAAAGCAAAGATCCACTTCACAGCAGCTCAACGCGGACCATCCATCGATCTCTTATTATTTTATTATTCCAAAGTACCAATCTATTTTTTTAGAGAAAAGGCCCAAAGTACCAATCTATTAAATAAATAAATAAAACTAGTGGCAAACTAGGAAGAACATATTATAATTGAACTGTGTTCAGTAGCCTGCCTTTCTAATTTTATTTTGCGAATTGCCCTTCTAACATATGACGCGATAATGACTCTAGTAGTATTTAGAACAAAGGGAGAGAACAAAGCAAAACTTGCAAAGCCTCCACTTCGCAGCAGCTCAACGTGGACCATCAATCAATCGATCTCTTAAAATTTTGAAACTACCAATCTGGCAATCTCTTAAACAAAAAAATCGAACTAAAGCAGATGCATAACAAACCAGCCACGAAGGGACGTACCGGAAACGACCAATGCGCAAAAGAACAAGTTTTGAAACAAAGCGGCCGCGGAGAGATAGAGGGATGGGCTACCCTGCCTATGATGACGACAGGAGGGGAGTAATGATGGAGGGAGGCTGGCGGCGAGCGGGGAGAATCACCTGTACTTGCGGTCGTAGGGGGAGATGATGAAGCGGCGGAGCTTGGCGCGGCGGTTGCTCCGGGCGCCGAGCGAGGGCAGGATGCCGCTGGAGAGGCTGTACTGGCTGCCGTCACGCGACATCTCCCTCTCGAGCGCGCCCCCCACGGCGCCGCTGCCGCTGCCGCCCTCACCCCACGGCCCGCACGCCCGCATCCTGGCGGCGCCGAACCTCGCCATTGCCCGCCCGCTCACCGGCAGCGGCGGCAGCAGCAATGACTCGTTCGTCGGGGGGATTTTAATGGAGGGAGGGATCGAGGACCACAAAATCTTGCGGCGTGGACTGGTAATCTCGGGTTTTTGGGGAAGTGTCGTGCCGCGGGCGGAGTTGGGACTTGGGAGTCGGTCGGAATCACGCGCGCCCCGACGGATCTTTTATGGAGTCGAGAGCGGCTCGCGCTGCGCCGGTCAGCTGGTGGGACAGCTGGTGCGCGGCCGAGCTCGCCTTTGCTTGTCGAGTCAACGCGCCGTTTCCGTGGCAGTAGACCGGCGTGTCTTCGCCGCTGGCCTGCCAATAAAAAGGGGTCGATCGCACACGTGCGGCTAGCTCCGATCTCCAATTTCTTTTTTACGCCAGCCTTTTTTAGCATCCTTTTGGACTCTGAATTGGAATAAAGCTACCGCTACCTGCCTGTTTTCTTTTCTGGCGTCTCCTCCCGTGAGTTGTTTAACCTACTTGGTTAAAATAAATGTCGTGGGATTTCAACTCAGCATGTACAGCTTGTAGGTATAATTTACCACACTTAATTGGGATCAAAGGGAGAGTACTATTTTTCACCCTCGGATGGTCATCTAACACACAGAAACACCCGTAGTGTATTTTTAAATTTTAGTTCCCTGATTTTGGAAAATCAACCTGCAATACAGAGCAGCTCCACTTAAATGAATGGGTATATCTTTTTGGCTTTGATCTATTTCATATTTGCGACATTATGAGTTGGACTAAAAAGAGGCATTCCGGGGTCATGCACTTGCTCGCCAGGGTGACCTACGTTTTCCTCCTGTAGGTCGGTTGATCAACAACCTTTTCCTTCATCAAATATGGGAATATAAATTTCAGTCAAATTTATAAACAAGTATATAAAAACATGTCAACGTCAATTAAAGGATTTTTTTTAGCCTTTTAACTTACGACATGGCTATGATGAAGTGCAACAAGGAATGTGTCACTCATAATGTGAATTTTGGAATAGACCGAGCGTGACACGTACATATTGGTACGTCTATGCCAACTTTTTGATTGAGTTGTTTTTTGCTTATTGCCTTTTATGCACTATAAAGCTTACGCCACAAATCAAGATCAAGACAAAACATCTACTTTATGCACATTATAATAGTAATGTGGTTATTATTTGCATAGCTATATATAGCACTCATATAAGATGTATGAGTTGTAAATTATAATAAATGTATACCTATCCATTTGAATAGTCAGACATACATCTCTGTGTGTTTTATTAGTAAAAGAGATATGAGTTGTACATGATAGTAATAGTGTGCTTAATTATGTATCTTTGCATGGTTGTATTTTTAGTTCATATAAGAGCTATGGGTTCTAGCCTGACATGTTTTCTCAATAGTATGGGCTTGAGGATAAATATCTCCAACCCATGTTTTCTAGTAAGATTATGATGGAATAATCACGGAGAAATAAAAATGCAGATACAAATAATACTCTTAATCCATTCATAGGCTATATATACAACATATCAAAATCGGCCATCTCTAGTGCATTATATCATTAGAAATTCATGTACCTAAAGCGTTAATCTAACTCCACACTTTATGAGAGCGGTACATCTTAAGAGCATGCTATCCAACCTCTGTTCATGCCTCTCGTTCTTGCCTCCATCAAAAGTGGCACAAAACCCATCTCTGCATAGAAGGGAACCGCTAACGAGATTCTTGTTCATAGTAGGGACATGTTGCACGTTCCTCAGCTGCACGATCTTCCCCGAAGTAAACTTAAGATCTACTATGCCAACACAATGAACAGAAGAATGTGATCCATTCCCCATTAGGACAGAGGAATCCCGTGCGACCTGGTAAGAAGTGAACATAGAGATGTCAGAACACACAGGAACATTAGCACCCGTATCAATCAACGGGTATAGCACAACAGGTAAATTACCATACCCATCAGTATTGCTAGCGGCCACGACGTTGGCAGTCTGGGAGCCATCTTTCCCTTTGCGATCTACACGTTCTGGGCAGTCCTTGGAATAGTGGCCGAGCTCTCCACAGGTATAGCACCCCTGCCCAGCTTTGCTCTTCTTCTACTTCTTGAAGTTAATATTCTTTGCAAGCTTATCGAACGAGGGCTTGCTCTTCCATTTGTTCTTGACATAAGTTTTTTTGCACCATGTTGGCGCTAGAATGACCCTCTCCGCCTCTCTCATTGGTTTCCTTTGCCGTTATTTCTCCTCAACATCAAGGGACTGTATCAGGTTTTCAACTGATATCTCATGTCTCTTATGCTTGAGAGTTGTGGCGAAGTTCCTCCATAACGGAGGCAACTTTGCAATAATGCAACCAGCCACAAACTTGTCGGGTATGACACACTTAAGAAGTTCGAGCTCCTTTGCAATGCACTCTTTTTCATGAGTCTATTTCACTACAGAACGGTTATTTACCATCCTGTAGTCATGGAAACTCTCCATGATATAGATCTCACTGTCAGCATCGGATGCACAGAATTTCGCATTCAGCGCTTCCCAGGACTCCTTACCATCTTCTGTGTGCATATGCACATCACAGAGACGACCATAAAAAACACTAAGAATACATCCTCTCAAGGCAGTATTGTCATACCGAAACTTATTCTGATCTTCCTCAGATATAGTTCCCTCAGGCATGCCTTACTGACATGAAATATTTTCAAAGCTACAAGCCAGAGGTGGCACTTCACTTGCCAGCTCTTAAAGTTGACGCCGGTAAACTTATCCGGCCTCATTGAATCGGCAAATCCTGTCATGGATATCTCAAGAAATTGCCTATAATTAGATTTTTGGATTGCTGAGTAATTAGGCAATAAATCCATGATTAATTCCAGAATATTAAACATGACGATAATAGCTACAATCATGTTAGTCTCGAACATACTAGATGCATTAACTAACATGAGCAGCAACATATAAACGGAAAACATGTAGCCGCTAAACATGTTTAACTGGTAGATCAGAAAACATAGCACGTACCGATCAGACGTAGAGGAAGTAGCCGTAGCTGATGTAGTATCGATGTTGTTGACGACAACGTTGGCGAAGACCGGTCACATCAGACGGCGTTGAAGACGACGAGCAGTAACACCGCTCGACTTGGATGGTAGATGAGCCGTGATGAAGAAGTGAGCAGTCGCGCGGAGCGCTTCCTAGAAATCTAATTAGCCCTCTCCCGTACAGGATCACAAGAGCTAGTGGTTTCGAAGACCTGCTCTCTGATTGGTGGTGAAAGAGTGGGCGCCAGAAACTTGATGGGGGTAGTTAATAACGTTGGTGGTACCCCAAGCGAAGGTGTGGATGTAGCAAGTAGCAGTTTTCCCTCAGTGAAGAATCAAGGTTTAATTGAACCAGTAGGACTTTGAAATCAACAACGAGGTGCACGTAGACGATCTCTGGCACGTAACCGTCAACGAGCGTGGACCCGCACACACTTAAACAATTACTTTTCCCCAACGACAGGAAGGTTGTCGATCTTTCCGGTCTGCTGAAAACAAAGTGGTTAAAATGAACAATGTAGTGGATGAAATATGGAAACGGACCATCGAGCAAATGATTATGAGAAGCAAGTAAACGGTGTTATAATCAATGGAAAAAGATGGACCGACGGCCATGGGTTCACTAGTGGTGTCTCTCCATAAGATAAATACTCATATGATGGGTAAACGAATTGCATCTAGGCAATTGACATGATTATGACACAAACTTAATCCAGCCAAATCAAATAGTTCATGGTAATATTCATGTAGGCATCATGACAAATAACAAAGACCGTCATCCAACTGCATCTTTGTCTACAAAGTCTACCCAGGGATAGCTATCCAGTCTGTCACCCGTCGGTATTATTGCAAGCAACAGACAATTGCATCAAGTAAAGCACATGATGTAAGTAATATTTATAATCACGTAGACATAAACACCACTGTTTTACCCTTAGTAGCAACGGCACACCCACGGCTTTGCATGTTTCTGTCAATCAAGCTTTGGCACAAAAGGGGGCACGGACCTACCATCTAGCATAAATACTCTCTCTTGGAGATACAAGCAATTACTTGGCCAAAGTAACTACACACATGGGAGAGCATGCAAGAACATAAATCACCATATAAGAACCATGCACAATCTGATCATAACTTTATAATCCATCGGATCACAGCAAACACATCATATAGCATTACAATAATCGATCTTGATCATGTTAGGCAGCTCACAAGATCATAAACATGAAGGCATAAGGGATAGAGACAACCATCTAGCTACTGCCATGCATGGACCCATAGTCCAAGGTGGAACTACTCACGCACCATCTCGGCGAAAGGTATGGCAATGTAGAGCCCTCCGGGATCGATCTCCCCTCTGGCAGGGTGTCGGGATTGACTTCAGAATCTCCCCGAATTAGGTTTCGAGATGGCGACGGCTTCGGGTCGAGTCTGTAGAAAATAATCACCGCCCTGACGAAATTAGGTCAATTACGATTTGATAGGCGTCGGAGGGGGCCGAGGGGGTGCCCAGAGGGCAGGGGCGGGCCCCACCCGCAGGTCTAGGTGGGACCGCGGCCAGGGGTCGCCCCTGGCCCCTAGGTGCCCCCCCAGGTCCCCCTTTCATCTGTGGCTTCGTCTTGGCGAATACAAAATCTCCGTAAATTTTTGTGCAATTCCGAGAATATTTTCAGAAGTGGATTTTCTGAAATAGAAAACAGCAAAAACAGGGAAGTGGCACTGTGCATCTTGTCAATAGGTTAGTCCAATAAAATGCCTAAAAATGATATAATAAGATAATAAAAACATGTGATAGTGATAATAAACAAGCATGGATCAATCAAAAATTATAGATACGTTTGACACGTATCACACTCCCGTTCCATGGTGCACACCGACCGTTGGGATGGAGTAGACTACGGTGGCACCGTAAGGGACGAGAGGTGGCAAAACCTAGATTGATTTTATGTGTGTTCTGACAAATACCGAGCATGCCCTTATATAGTGCGGCTCGGAAAACCCTAACGGATATGACATGGAGACCAAGCCCACACCGCACGTCCGAGTTGGTTACAGCAGTGGATCGAGGCTAATTCACGAAACGCGAAACACGACCGCGTCGTGACGTGTCGAGTTGAGCGGCGGAGGAGTGTGCGCAGGCTCTCCTATTCTCACTCACTTACCAAGTGGTAGAACAGTCCACCTTATAAGGTGGTGCAACTCCTCTCCAACTAGCAAGGTGGGACTAAACTTTAGCACCTCTACCTCTTACCATATATATGAGCCATTTGAGATTTCAGAAATTGCTTATTGGCTTGCCCCATGAATGGGCTCAATTCTAACATACCTGCCGAGTGAAGATTTCACATCGTCCAGTCTTTCCAATCAACAAAGCTCTATCTCACCCAGCTCCCACGTACACAAATAAAATCTTTCCGACGTTACCAAAGTTCAGCGACCATATGGTATGCTTAGAGGAAGATCGCCCTACGGTGTGCAAATCTGAAACCGTGGCAAACCGGTAAACCGTTCTATACAAATTTTATACTACCAGATAATTTTTGGGATGCAACAAAGAAAAATGAACTAACTTTTCTCAGCTGATTTAAGCCGGTTTAAGTCAAACCGTGTTTACCCACCCCTAATCGCCCAGATCAAAGTTGTCTAGGAGATTCATCAAGTACATACACAGTGGTATATCTTAAGAGTTCATTGTACCTGTGATGTCTTGAAAAAGAAAAAAAGTCCTCTGACATGCGCAAATAATAGACCTCATCGACCCGAAGACTCGTTTTCCTTATGCACAGGACAACCATGATGTGATTGAAGGCAATTGCAATTGTTGCACTTAGATTGATTGGATCCCTTGATGGGATTATATAGTAGTACAAGGAGGTGGCTTGGACGCAAAGAAAAAGGATTACAACTTAGGAATAATCTAAACTAATTCTAAACCTCCTTGAATACGGCTGACTTGTAGTTCATGTCTAACACCCCCCCCCCCCCCCCCCGCAGTCAGAGCGGGAGCAGAGCGGACGTTCACACTGGAGCGAAACTCACAGTTGACGGCAATCCTTTTGTGAAGATATCAACATACTGAGAAGACGTCAGAACATGGAGAACACGGACATCTCCAAAGGCAACACGCTCACGGACAAAGTGTAGGTCAATCTCCACATGCTTGGTTCGTTGATGTTGAACCGGATTCGTCGAAAGGTAGACGGCAGAGATGTTGTCGCAGTAGACCACCGTAGCTCGCTGTAGAGGTCGGCGGAGCTCGGATAGGAGCTGTCGTAGCCAGCAAGCTTCAGCAACGACATTGGCAACACCGCGGTATTCAGCCTCCGTACTTGACTGAGAGACAGTTTGCTGACGCTTGGTCGACCAAGAAACCAGATTATCACCAAGGAAAACACCATAGCCTGAGGTGGACTTGCGAGTATCGGGGCAGCCAGCCTAGTCAGCATCAGTGTAAGCGGTGAGCGATGCAGGCGATGAGCGGTATATCTGAAGTCCATGGTCGACGGTGCCACGTAGATACCGGAGAATCCGCTTGACCGCATTAAGATGCGGTTCCCGAGGGTCGTGCATGTATAGGCAGACCTGTTGCACAGCATAGGCGATGTCTGGTCTTGTAAAAGACAAGTACTGGAGAGCACCCACCAGGCTTCGATAGGCAGACGGATCAGCGACGGTGGTGCCAGCAGCTGAGAGCTTGGACTGTGTATCAACGGGAGTGGAGCATGGGTTGCACTCACTCATGCCTGCACGGTCAAGGATGTCGATGATGTACTGCTGCTGGGATAGGAACATGCCATCTGAGGATCGTGTAACTGCGACTCCGAGGAAATAATCCAATGTGCCAAGATCCTTGAGAGAGAACTCACGCTCGAGAGCCGTGATGGTTCTCCGAAGAAGCTGCGCAGATGAAGCTGTGAGAACTATATCATCGACATACAACAAGTAAACAAGCTTAGTGTTGTTGTTGTAGATGAAGAGCGAAGGATCCGCTCGGGAGCTGACGAATCCGAGGCACAGTAGGTGATCGGCGAAGCGGCTATACCAGGCACACGGCGCTTGTCTAGGTCCATAGAGAGACTTATTGAGACGGCAAACATGGTCAGGTTTGGAGAGATCGACGAATCCTGACGGCTGTGCACAGTAGACCGTCTCGGCAAGAGTACCATGTAGAAAAGCATTGTTGATGTCAAGCTGATGAACCGGCAAATCTTGCGCGACGGCAAGAGAAAGTACAGTGCGGACGGTGGCCGGTTTGACAACCGGGCTGAAGGTTTCTCCATAATCAACACCTGCACGCTGAGTGAAGCCACGGAGGACCCAACGGGCTTTATAACGGTCCAATGAGCCATCCGGTTTAAGCTTGTGCCAAAAGATCCACTTGCCAGTTACGATATTGGCGCCAGGTGGACGAGGAACAAGATCCCATGTCTGATTATTCTGCAGAGCACTGAATTCATCCATCATAGCATTGTGCCAATGGAGGTCCTTGAGAGCGCCCCGGTAGCTCTTGGGTAGCGGGCGAAGAACATCAACCAAAAGATTAAGACGGTTAACCGGTTTAGACATGCCATGTTTGCCACGGGGTGAACATAGAGTGAGTATTGTCAACCAGGGGAGGACCAACAGGGGCTAAAACCACGGGCGAAGTAGGAGGAACGGATTGAGAAGGAGGAGTGTGGGGTTCAGGTGTCGGTGGTGTGGTTGGTTCGGGTGGAGGTGGGGTTTGCGGCAGCGGTGTAGGTTGGGTAATGTTGGGTGGAAGGATGGGAGGGTGATCATCGAGAAAGGAAAAATTGGTGGATGTAGGTGTTGTAGTGGATTGTTTGGCAAAAGGGAAGGTATTTTCGTCAAAAATTACATGGAGAGAGATTATTATTTTATGTGTGGCGAGGTCAAGACAACGGTAGCCGCGATGGTTAGAGGGATACCCTAGGAAGACGCACGCGGTTGTGCGTGGAGCAGGGTTGTGTGGTGCTGTAGCGGAAATATTAGGAAAGCAAAGGCAACCGAAAACACGTAAATGATCAAGAGGTAGAGGGAGACCACGAAGAGCCTCATATGGTGTACGATTTTGAAGGGTTTTGGTGGGGTGTAGGTTGAAGAGAAAAGTGGCGGTGTGGAGAGCTTCAACCCAATAGGTGGGTGGCATGCTTGCTTGGAAAAGAAGGGAGCGCACTATGTTATTTGTAGAGCGAATGATACGTTCGGCTTTGCCGTTCTGGGAAGAGGTGTAAGGACAGGACATGCGAAGGGTGGCACCGAGAGAGAGGAGAAATAGGTGAGCAGCGGTATTGTCAAATTCACGACCATTGTCGCATTGAACTGATTGTACGGTCGTATTAAACTGAGTGGATACATATGCGAAGAAGTGTTTGAGGGTGGAAAAAGTGTCGGATTTTGCGCGCAAGGGAAAAGTCCAAAAGGTGGCATGGTCGACGGAGCACCGTAGACCCACGGATGCGACGGTGACATCATGGCATGATGGGCCTGTGGCGGACCTGGAAGAGGTGGGCGCGGAGGCGGACCTGGCCACATCTGAATAGAGCCCGCCCAAGGGTTTTGCATGGAGGGCCAGGGCACCTGCGATCCCTTGGCCGACGTGGTGGAGTTGCCGCCTCGTTGCTCGTTGCCGCGTTGCTGGGTTGGTCCGGAGTGGAGGAAGCGACATCTCGCACCAAATTGGCAACTGCCTCGCTGCTGGAAGTTGCGGCATGGGTAGGGGCGGCGTTGAGGTGGCGCGGTTTCCGCGGGATCGCGTGTTGTTGGAGGCGTGGAGATGCCTCACGCGACGAAGGCAGTCGGAGCAGGGGATGATGATGCAGACTGCTTCAGCATGAGTTCCTCGAGCAGAAGGGACGAGCGCACGTCGAGGAACGACGGCAGTGGGCGTTGTTTGAGGGTTAGGGTGCGCATGTAGGCAAGCCCTGAACCGAGGCCGCGAAGTGTGTTCTGCACGAGACGCTTGTCGGTGATGGTTGTGCCCAAAGCATTGAGCTCGTCGACGAGAAGCTTCTGCTTGCGACAGTAATCGGCCACGGTCATGGACCCCTGTTGGAGACCGTGGAACTCTTGCTCGAGGTAGGAGGAGCGGGTCTCGGCGTTGTCGTGGTAGATGTTGGAGAGACGCGTCCATAAGGAGTGTGCAGGAAGTGGCGTGGTGGTGTCGACGATCATGGCGAGAAGCTCGGGCGCGACGGTGCTGTTGAGCCACGATCGGACGATGGCGTCGTTCCGACTCCACTGTGGTGTGGGATCGGTGGGGTACTCCTTCTCATCTAGATGGTCTTCGAGGGCATACTTCTCGACGGCGTCGGAGAACGTGCCTCGCCATTGGAGGAAGTTGGAGGTGGAGAGCTCGAGGGTGACTGGAACGGCGGCACGACCGCTTGGGAGCACGGCCGCTAGCGCCCATAGGGCTGCTTTGGCGGCGGCTTTGGCTGCGATTTCGGCGGCGCTAGGTTGTGGCGGCGTCATGAGGAGAGAGGATCGTAACCTAATCTGATACCATGAAGGCAATTGCAATTGTTGTACTTAGATTGATTAGATTCCTTGATGGGATTATATAGTAGTACAAGGAAGTGGCTTGGACGCAAAGAAAAAGGATTACAACTTAGAAATAATCTAAATTAATTCTAAACCTCCTTGAATACGGCTGATTTGTAGTTCACGTCTAACAGTGATGATCTGCAATCCCGCACAGTTCAAGTGCTTGTGCTATGGTACAAGTAAAACAGATATTCTCATGATAAGTGGATCCATGGAGTATGCGCATGTCGTTATCGGACACTGCCTCCAGCCTTATAATTTTTTATTTATAAAGTCCACCTTTAAAGTGGTAGAAAACTCGCTAGTATTTGCATGACAATTGACACAACCGACAATCCCAGAGGGAAAGATACGGCCGGGTATAGTGGCAATTTCTAAATGTGTTGTGCACACAGCTTGCAAAAAACTCTTACGTGTTTGCATGATAGAAGGCGGAGGCGATATCGTAGAGGCCCGAGTTGTGAATGAACTGCACGGAGGACATTTACTTGTCCTTGTATGGGAAAGAGGTGCCGCCGTCCTTGTCTCAAATGTTTCCAAATTTCCTTTTTCTGGTTGGTCTTGTTCGTCAATAATGAACTGGTTTCTTGTTTGTCTTTGTTGTTACAGAGGATACCGTGAAGGGGATCTCAACACCAAATAGGAATTTTGGGGGCAATAGTTGTCTTGTTCCTGTGATCGTGCATAGTTTTTGACTCCCTTGGTACTATGCATAAATTACTCGACTTAATCATTAACCCAAAGGAAATTAATTATATAACCGTAATTCAGAGAGACTGATGTATTTGGGTAGTGACAACTCTAATTGTCGTGACATGCCAGGCGAATGGACTGTATTCATGCAAGTGACTAAACAGACTCTTGTCTGTCCGTAAGAGACTTTCTATATACACTCCCTCCATTTCATAATGTAAGGCGTTTTAGTAAGCTAAACTAGCTTGCTTAAACGTCTTATATTATGGAACAGGCTTCATTAACAACATATCAGTTTCGTTCGCCACCAAGGCCTCGCTTGGTTCAGCATACAATAGACAATACGGTCGGAAATTTCACGGACCGCCTGAGGCATGCTGAAAATTCGACATCGCGGCGGAAAATATTTTGGGTCCGGAAAACTGAAACGACAATCTAAGCAGTCTCGAAATGGTTTGCAGAGCCCAAGTTAACTCAAGAATTATTTGTTATGGTATAGTAGAGAAGCCCACCTTGTTACATTCCTAGATGGAACACAACAATAGTTACATGGCAAACATGACGCATGACACCGCTACCCTCCCGGGTCGCTCCCTGCCTGAGCGACTCCGGAGGCTACTAGATTGATCCCATAGGCTCTCAGTCCTCTGCTCCTAGCCGTCTCCAACGGCGGTGCGACGCCCTTCTCATCAAAGGCAGAAGGCTCGGGAGGGCATTGTGGCGGCGCTGATCCACGGGTGGTGGTGCGGCGGTGGCCGCGGTGCAGAGCGGGGTGGTCTTGGGGACCGGGGCCTGAGGCGGAGTGTCATGGTTGAGGCGGGTGGTGGACCTCCGCGGCGTAGATCTCTGGCGCCGCGCGGATCCAATCAAGGGTTTTCAGGGCACGATCTTCTCTGCTTGGAGTGTTCGGACCGACATGGAGTAGCTGCGACTGGTCTCTTCTCTGCTGCTCCGACTGGCGGCTTGGGGTCCTGTTGGTTTTGCTTGAATAATGGAGGCGGTCCTAGGACTCTTCTCGCGCCAAGACGATGTCCTGCTTGATGATGGCCTTCATTGATCTGGCCTGCATTGATATGGCCGTTGACGTGTTCCGGAAGGCTCCGTCGGAGATCTCCATTGGGTGCTTGATGCCTGTAGATTGTTGGATCAGATGGGGTTCGGTTGTGTGCGTATTATTTTAGCCTATTTAAAAAATCAGGAGGGTGTGATGTGAAGCTTCGTTGTCGGTCGACATTGTGGGATTTGTCGGTATTTCGATTTCCATGGTAAAGATAGTGGCGCAGAATGTCATGGCGGCTGAGGTTTGAGGCTTAGTAATTGTTATTTTATGGTGATCCAAATCCGGTTCTATAAGAGAGAAGACTAACGACAGAGCGAAGCAAGGCCCGTCGCCGGTAGGCTTGGGCCGACGCGAAGCAGAGGCGTTAGCCCATCAGGGTGCCCTGATACGTCCGAAACATATCTATAATTTTTTATTGTTTCATGCTACTTTTATGCCTTTGACACTTGTTTTTATATTAATTTTATGATTTATTTGGACTAACCTATTAATAGTTGCAAAAATGCACAATGTTCTTGTTTTACACTTTGATGTGTAGGAATCGCTTGGAAATTGGCAAAAACGCAAAAGGAGACTTGTTGGATCTGGACTCTGACTTTGCTGAAATCTGTCCCTTCCAATAGATTTCAGAGATCATCAGTTTTAAACCTGCAGACGAAGTCAACTGAAGATCTCACAACGGATAAAGTTGTGGAAAATTTCCATATATTTCATTTAAGCCCAAAAACATCCCAATCGGAGGTCTGTAACTCCGGGAATCCTCGCTTTACTGAAGCCCAAATATCTGATTACGGGATTCCGAAAGTTGGTGACGTGATTGACTCCAACTCTTACCAAACTTGGAGGATTCGACCAAGCCACGACTTTGGGACCTCATTAAGGATGTGAGGGGTCCCTAGGAAGGTTCTAGAGGTGCCCAAGAGCCCTTGGATCAAGGGGCCATCAATCGTAAGGCCGGGACGCATTGTCTCCACCTATATAAAGAGAGGAAACCCTAATTTTGGGGGCAGCCACCAAAAGCCACGAATTTGCCTCCCCCTTGGCTCTCATCTATAAGGGGGAGGGCTCCTCTACAGCACCAAGAAGCCATGGAGGAAGGGGGTTAGGGGGCGGCGCTCCCCCTAGCCGGCCGGCCGCCGCCATGCGCCGCCGCCACCCGTGCCGCCTCCGCCTTGCCATTACTTTCCTCCATGGCCGCCGCCTTCACCGCCATCTCCATCGCCAATTCCTCCTTGTATACAGTGGTCCACTCTCCAAACCTTTATACCCCTCTATGTAAACATGGTGTTTGATGCTATAAAGTATTATCCAATGATCTATGTCATGTTTGTGTAGTTCGTTTTGTCATATGGTTGAATTATTGAATATGTTTGGTTGATTCGAGTTGTATGTCGATATGGTACAGTCCTATGGTGCCCATTATATATTTATGCGCACATGGATCACATCATAGAGTTTGTAGTACGTGAAGGAGGCCGGGGGGGGGTAGGGCTGCCGGAGTGACAGAAACCTAAGCCCCATCCCGGTTTTTGATATTGTATGGGATAAAGAGTACCGTATGATCTTAATGCTATGGTTGGGTTTTTACCTTAATGAATGTTAGTAGTTGCGGATTCTTGCTAATGTTTCAATCATATAGTACATGTAATCACAAGTAGTTGAGAACGTGTATGCTTTGCCTCTCCCACATAGAAAACTGCATTGAAGACAATGAATCGAGTAGCTTCACTAATTAATTATGGACAATTCTGCCACGCCTTCTACCACTTTTCCACACTCATGGTTCTGTTACATTATGTCACTTTATGTTACCTTATTGCTGCAGTAACTAACATTTACTTTCTTGTTCTTTATTATTTTGCAAAGCTATCCTTTCATACCCGTTTTATTCCTACAGTTTTATTTCCTAGATAGAGCAAACGTTCGGTGTGCGTAGAGTTGTGTCAATGGTTGATAGAACTTGAGAAAATATTTATCCTACCTTTAGCTCCTCATTGGGTTCGACACTATTACTTATCGAAAAGGCTACAAACGATCCCCTACACTTGTGGGTTATCAAGACCTTTTCTGGCGCCGTTGCCGGGGAGCAATAGCGTGAGGTAGATATTCTTGTGTGCACTTGTTTGCTTTATCTCTAAGGTATTTTTACTTTCAATTATAAGTTTTTTTTCTATCTTAGTATGGATAGGTAATGCGAATTATAAAAAAATTTAGTTGTACTTGCTAACTAAAACTTTTTCAAAAAGAGAAGTGATTGGAAAAAGGTGCAATGGTTAAGTGGGGGTCGACCTTGAACACTTGTGTTCATGCCTATGAAACCAAAGCAAAATTTTCCATGGAAACTTCTCAGCTAGAAACATATATATATTGTGTATATACCACTGTAATATAAAAATAAAATGTATATATGTCCTTTAGTTTATTTATATGATGCAAGTTTGTTGTTTTGCTGTCCAGAAACAAATCCTGTGTGCCTCACTGTAGAAAATCTTAAAAATCGCCAGAGCATGATCTTTTTCTGGAAATTTTTGACAGCAAATCTTATACTTTTATATAACTTTCATTAGTTTTGACTTTTCTGATTTGAGCTACGTAGGTGCCTCTTAAAAATTGATCTTTCCTGACTGTTCAGTTTTGGCAGATTTCTGTCTTTATGTAATAGTGTACTTAAGTGTTCTTAGCTTCTTGAGTTATCGACGGACAAAGGAACATTTGAACAATTTCGTATATATAGTGGCTAATGTTGAATAAAAATTATGAAACTTTTGCCAATGTTTGAACATGAGTGGATTTTATTTAACAAGTACTAACCCTACTAATGAGTTTTGTGAAGTTTTATGTGGATATAGTCTATAAGATCCAATCAATATGGTGATATGAGACGAACGATAAGACACAAGAGATCAAGCTTGGGGATGCCCAGGGGAACCCCAAGAACATATTTAAGAAGATACAACCATTTAAGCTTGGGGATGCCCGAGGCATCCCTCCTTATTCATCAACGTATATCAGGTTGTCTCATTCATGATCTATATTACGCATATTGTCCTTATATAATAATTGTATGCATGTGGACTTTTGCAAGAATTTTTATTGTGACAGCTATATTATTAGAATTTCCTTATGATGCTACTGAAAGTTATTTTGAGAGAGGAAAACATGGTTCTAAATATCTCAATAGTGTTTAGTCTCCTCTCTTTATGTTAAAAGTTTTGAAGTTGCATTTGTTTTGCCTTCCTATGCTAGTCACATTATTTTTCAATGATTTATTTTCTTACAAGATTCCTATGCATAGGAAGAGGGTTGGATTTAAATGTGTTTGATATTTACTCCTTGATGCTCTCCTTATTGTTTCAACTCTTAATCTTATGAGAGCATCATTAAAATAAGCCTGGCTAAAAGGCATTAAAGAAAAGCGCTCATGGGAGGCAACCCATTTTATTCTTACTTTTTGTTTATTTTTGTTTTTCTTTGTATTTGGGTGTTGTTACCTCTGTATCAACTCCATTGTATCCTTTTTGTTTTTTTGTGCCAGAATAGCCTCTAATGAGAGGAAAGTTAAATTTTTGAGTTGCTGTCCAGAAACAGATTTCTGTCTGTCAACGTACGAAATTCTAAAAAATCACAGAATATGATCTAGGTCTGCAAATGTTTGACAGTAAGCATCAGGGTTTTGTCTAACTTTCATTAGTTTTAAGTTTTCTGATTCGAGGTGTCCTAGTATCCCGAAAAAAATCATCTTTACATTCTGTTCTGTTTTTGACAGATTCTGTCTTTGATTCTTGCATTGCTTCTTTTACGGGCAAAGTGGCAGTAGCTAATGTTTAGGAACAAGTGCATTTAATTTGTTAAGTGAGAACTGAAGGTGGATTATTTTGTTTGAGAACTAACTCTCTAATGAAGTTTATTAGAAGTTTTGTGTGAAGTAAGTTTTCAAGTATTCAAGAGCGAAGTGATGAAGAAAGATCAAGAAGGGATAAAAGATCAATCTTGGAGATGTTCCCATGGACCTCCTCTGAAATATATAAGAAGTCACAAGCGTCTAAGCTTGGGGATGCCCAAGGCATCCCCTTCTTCATCGACAATCATCAGTTTTCACCCGTGGTACTATATTTTTATTGCTTCGTATATTATGTGCTATTCTTGGAGTATCGGTTTGTTTTTACTTTCAGTTTGTTTTTTTGTTTTGCCCTCTGGTCTTTTAGCTTTTCAAAAATAAAGTACCAAGTTTTACCCATTTAGTTTTAGTTGATGCATATTTACGGTTTTTTTTCGGTTTTCAGCATCTGCTGCTCACTGCGTGATTTTTCATATTTTACTGGGAATTCTAAAAATCACGAACATTTAACAGATTAAGTATCATCTAATCCTCTGCACGCACAAAAATTGGCAAAAATTCCTGACATGATTAAGTGTACTTAGAAATTGCGTTTTCCAGCTACTGTTTTTCTGGACAGATTTTGACATTTGTTGTAAGAGTGGCCTCTTTGCATTTTCATTTGATTCTTTTTGGATCTTACGTTTCATTTAGAAGTTGGCCACTTCAGCAACCTCTTTGTAACATGAAAACAAAATTTGATTAGGTTTAATGGCGGCACATTGGAAATATTATCTATTGCACTAATGTCTAACCGCAGAAAAGAATGGGAGAGTTTTGCGTTGAAGTTTTGTCACAGGAAATGAAGGAACACCGAACTGAGAAATATCCAAGGATGGTCAAAGCAATAAGCTTGGGGATGTCTCCGCATCCCTCTACATCAACAATCACTTGGTTTGCAAACCTTCAAACTTTATTTTTGAGCAACATAGAATCTTGCATAAACTTGGAGCGTGTGTATCTTATTACTTATTTGTCTTAGTATCAAAACACCGTTTACATAAATGAGCTGATTGTCATATATTTTATTTATCCCCTATTTGGATAGTTGATTGGGAGTTTATTTGGTTGTTGGATTACTTGTTGAAACTTAAAAATGATGTGAATAATATTGTTTATAAATTTGTGTTTTTCTTATGATTAGTATCAATTTGTTAATTAGGAGTGCATAATATGTTATTTTTGATGTTAACATGCATTGTTTTACTCATAAGATGGTATGGTAGTGTGGTATCCTCCTCCGAATAATTCATGTTGGATTGACTTGGCACATATTTACACATGATTGACCAAAAGAAAGTCCCACGCCTCGTTGAACTTTTTGCCTCAAAGTATTGATGTCACTTTTATGCCTTGTTTAATATTGATTTGTCGCAAGGCATGATTATGACAAGTATTGCTCTCCTAGTTGTCGCTTCCCAGTCTTTTGCTAGCCTTCACCTGTACTGAGCCGGAATGCTGCTCGTGCATCCGAAATCTTTAAAACCAGTCTTTCCAAAGCGTCCACTATAAATTCCTATATGTGGTATTTCCATGCCACTCCAAGTAAATTTGTCATGTGCTACCTTTAAAATATTCAAAATGCTCCTTTTTGTGCCTCTGTTTTTAGCTCATGAGGAAGCAGTAGCGAAGCTAGATATAACTTGTGACAAGCAAGGTCATTTCCCCCCTTTCACCCGGTGTTGATGGTTCACGTCCTCACTTGAATTTACCCGAGAGCGGCTTAAGCAAAACATAAATATAACTCACCATTCTCCTTCGCACAATGAAAACATGAGAAATCAGCTCAAACATTGGTTAGTGGTGAAACAAAGGAGAAAGAGGAATGTACTCGTTCCTCTAAAACCAGCCGCTCTCACAAGTCTAAAAGCCTTGCTTGAAATGGGGGACTATCTAGTTTCTTTACTGTGAAGTCATTGACGAAAGCATGCATATCTCAAAACTGTTTTACTTCTGTTGAAAAATAAAAATAAAAATATAAGAAGCTCTAGCACATGACTAATCCCTGCTTCTCTCTGCGAAGGGCCTGTCTTTTATTTTTATGTTGAGTCACCATATCTTTCTTTGAGCACTTCTTCGAGAGCATAGTTGTCATTCTTAGTGTAATGTGCTTTGTTGCAAAATACTATTAACTAAGTTATAGCTGTGATGTTTCTATCTTTGATATCTTTGTTCTAGTCTCCACTTGAATTTCGGAGGTGCTCTGCATTTATGTTTTGCGGTACCAGAAAGGGCAAGCGAGATACCACTCTATCATGTTTTATTATGATCATTACAATCTTGCTTGATGTTTATAAATTTCATATTATGAACTCTTAGTTCGTTGATATCTTTTCATTAGATAACATGGTTGCTAAAGTTTTATTATCTATACATCATTTATCATGCAATTATTAAAAAACTGATAAAGCATTCAACATAAAAAATTATTTTGTTATCATTTAACTACTCGAGGACAAGCAGGAATTAAGCTTGGGGATGTTGATACGTTCGAAACGTATCTATAATTTTTGATTTTTTCATGCTACTTTTATGCCTTTGACATTTGTTTTTATATTAAGTTTATGATTTATTTGGACTAACCTATTAATAGTTGTAAAAGTGCACAATGTTCTTGTTTTATACTTTGATGTGTAGAAATTGCTTGGAAATTGGCAAAAACGAAAAAGGAGACTTGTTGGAGGTGGACTCTGACTTTCCTGAAATCTGTCCCTTCCAACAGATTTCAGAGATCGTCAGTTTGAGACATGAAGACGAAGTCAACTGAAGATCTCACAACGGACAAAGTTGTGGGACATTTCCATATATTTCACTTAAGCCCAATAACAGCCCAATCGGAGCTCCGTAGCTCCGGGAATCCCCGTTTTACGAAGCCTAAATATCTGATTACGGGATTCCGAAAATTGGTGACGTGATTGACTCCAACTCTTACCAAACTCGGAGGATTCGATCAAGCCACGATTTTGGGACCTCATTAAGGATGTGAGGGGTCCCTAGGAAGGTTCTAGAGGTTCCTAAGAGCCCTTGGATCAAGGGGCCATCAATCGTAAGGCCGGCAAGCATTGTCTCCACCTATATAAAGAGAGGAAACCCTAATTTTGGGGGCAGCCACCAAAAGCCACGAATTTGCCTCCCCCTTGGCTCTCATCTACAAGGGGGAGGGCTCCCCTACAGCACCAAGAAGCCATAGAGGAAGGGGGTTACGGGGCGGCGCTCCCCCTAGCCGGCCGGCCGCCGCCATGCGCCGCCGCCGCCGCCACCCGTGCTGCCTCCGCCTTGCCCTTTCCTCCATGGCCGCCGCCTTCAACGCCATCTCCATCGCCAATTCCTCCTTCTATATAGTGGTCCACTCTCCCACAAACCTCTATACCCCTCTATGTAAACATGGTGTTTGATGCTATAAAGTATTATCCAATGATCTATGTCATGTTTGTGTAGTTCTTTTTGTCATATGGTTGAATTATTGAATATGTTTGGTTGATTCGAGTTGTATGTCGATATGGTACAGTCCTATGGTGCCCATTATATATTTATGCGCGCATGGATCACATCATAGGGTTTGTAGTACGTGAAGGAGGCCGGGGGTAGGGCTGCCGGAGTGACAGAAACCTAAGCCCCATCCCGGTTTTTGACATTGTATGGGATAAAGAGGACCGTATGATCTTAATGCTATGGTTGGGTTTTACCTTAATGAATGTTACTAGCTGAGGATTCTTGCTAATGTTCCAATCATATAGTACATGTAATCACAAGTAGTTGAGAACATGTATGCTTTGCCTCTCCCACATAGAAAACTACATCGAAGACAATGAATCGAGTAGCTTCACTAATTATGGATAATTCCGCCACGCCTTCCACCACTTTTCCACACTCATGGTTCTATTACATTATGTCACTTTATGTTACCTTATTGCTGCAACAACTAACATTTACTTTCTTGTTCTTTATTATCTTGCAAAGCTATCCTTTCATACCCGTTTTATTCCTATAGTTTTATTTCCTAGATAGAGCAAACATTCGGTGTGCGTAGAGTTGTGTCAATGGTTGATAGAACTTGAGAAAATATTAATACTACCTTTAGCTCCTCGTTGGGTTCGACACTCTTACTTATCGAAAAGGCTACAAACGACCCCCTACACTTCTGGGTTATCATGCCCCGAGGCAGGAGGTCTGCCGGGGGTGCGGGGGCGCTGCCCCGTGGTACGGTACGAGTTGTTATCGTGTTGTATTATTAGGGTTCACTGTTACCGACCTATTAGGTCAGGACCACTATAAATACCTCTTGTAAGCCGCCGCACGGGATAAGCCACATATTGTAAATCCCGGCGCGTTTGTAACCTTACCCGAAATAGTGAAGTATTGCTGGCTGGCGCTAGTGGTTTTTTCTCTTCCTTGTTGGAAGGGTTTTCCACGTTAAAATCTCATGTCCCCGCTGGTTTGATCTTGTTTAATTTTGTCGTTGTTTTGCTATCGCTTGTAACAAGTGGTATCAGAGCCTTGGTTTCAGACTAGGGTTTTGCGATGGCATCGATGAAGTTTGATCTACCTTTGCTGGACTACAAGATGAGGTTTTCTCTGTGGCAAGTCAAGATGCGTGTGATTCTATTGCAGGCTTCAGATCTTGATGAGGCGTTGGATGCGTTCGGAAAGAAGGACACGAAGGAGTGGTCTCCTGAGGAAAAGCGCAAGGATCGTAAGGCTTTGTCATTAATACAACTTCATCTATCTAATGATATCTTGCAAGAGGTGCTGCAGGAGAAATCCGCTGGAGCGTTGTGGGCCAAGCTGAAATCGATCTGCATGTCCAATGATCTAACCAGCAAGATGCACGTAAAGATGAAGTTGTTCTCGCACAAGATGCAAGAAGGTGGTTCTATGATGAACCACTTGTCGATCTTCAAGGAGACCGTGGCCGACCTAGTGTCGATGGAGGTAAAATATGATGATGAAGATTTAGCTCTTCTGTTGTTATGTTCACTGCCTAGTTCTTTTACAAATCTGCGAGATACCATATTGTTGAGCCGCGATGATCTAACCCTCGCGGAAGTATGTGATGCCCTGCAGACCAGGGAAGAGATGAAAGGTATGGTGCAGTCTGATGCATTGTACTCCAAGAACGATGCATTGCAGGTTCGAGGTAGGCCTGAGCAGCGAGATAACAACTACAACAACAACAACAACAGAGATAAGAGCAGAGGCCGTTCAAAGTCCAAAGGACGAGACAAGTTCTGCATGTACTGTAAGAAAACCAATGACACCATTGATGATTGCTGGAAGGTGCAGAACAAGGAGAAAAGGAACGATACTTACCAACCGAAGAATAAATCTGACGGTAATGGTAATGGTAAGGTTGCTGTTGTTGCTAGAGAAAATAGTTCTGATGGTGAATGCTTAGCTGTTTTTGCTGCATGTGTTACCCGTGATGATGAGTGGATTCTTGATACTGCTTGTTCCTTTCATATTTGTTGTAACAAAAATTGGTTCTGTTCTTATGAGACTGTGCAGACTGGAGATTTCGTGCGTGTGGGGAACGACAACAAATGTCGCATTGTTGGCGTTCGATCTGTTCAGATCAAGAACCATGATGGGATGACACGCACGCTGACGGGAGTAAAACACATACCATCCATGGCGAGAAACTTTATCTCGCTGAGTACCCTTGACTGTGACGGGTATAACTATGCCGGAGGGAATAAACGCCTGAAGGTATCGAAAAGTTCTCTTATTATTATGGTTGGTGATATGTATTCTGCCAAGTTATATATTCTTAGAGGTAGCACTTTGTCTGGTACTGCTGCTGTTATTACTAATGATGATCCAAGTACAACTAACCTTTGGCATAAGCGACTTGGACATATGAGTGAACTTGGTATGGCAGAATTGGTCAAGAGAGAACTTCTGAAGGACTGCAATATGAGTAAGTTGCCGTTCTGTGAACACTGCGTGTTTGGTAAGCATAAGAGAGTTAAGTTCAATGCTTCCGTTCATACCACTAAAGGTACATTAGATTATGTACATGCTGATTTGTGGGGTCCTTCACGTAAGCCCTCTTATGGTGGTGCTCGTTATATGCTTACTCTATAATTCATGATTACTCTAGAAGAGTTTGGCCTTATTTCTTGAAAACTAAAGATGATAATTTTGCTGCTTTTAAAGAGTGGAAAGTTATGATTGAAAGGCAAACTGAGAGGAAGGTGAAGTTGCTTCGTACTGATAATGGTGGCGAATTTTGTTCGCATGCTTTTGATGATTATTGTGAGCAGGAAGGCATTGTCAGGCATCACACCATCCCGTACACGCCTTAGTAGAATGGTGTAGCCGAGCGGATGAACATGATGATCATCTCTAAGGCTCGCTGCATGTTGTCCAACACCGCATGAATAGGCGTTTTTGGGCTGAGGCTGCCAACACCGCCTGCTACTTGATCAACAGGTCACCGTCCATCCCCCTTGACAAGAAAACTCCTATTGAGGTATGGTCTGTTGAGTCGGCTGATTATTCACAATTGAAAGTTTTTGGTTGCACTGCCTATGCTCATGTTGATAATGAAAAGTTAGAGCCTAGAGCTATTAAGTGCTTATTTCTTGGTTATGGGTCCGGAGTGAAAGGATATAAGTTGTGGAATCCGGAAACCAAAAAGACTTTCTTCAGTCGGAGTATTGTGTTTAATGAATCTGTTATGTATCAGGACAGTTTGACTACTGATGTTGTGCCAGATTCTTCTGATGAGGACGAACCACAGGTTCGTTTGCAGGTGGAGCAGGTGGAGCACCTAGATGAGGAGGTAACAGAAACTGTTGATGAGGAGACTGTGCAAATCTCACCTCCTGTTTTGCAGCAACCGTCTATTGCTGCTGATCGGCCAAGGATAAACATTGTTCGTCCTAACCGATTAATTAAAGAATGTGATGTTGTTTATTTTGCTCTGAGTTGTGCAAAACAGATGGAGCATGATGCTCAACCAGTTACATACACTGGAGCAATTGCTTCGGTTGACCGTGACAAGTGGATTGGTGTAATGCACGAGGAGATGCAATCACTTGAGAAGAATGGCACATGGGATGTTGTGCGCTTGCCTAAACAAAAGAATGTCGTCCACTGCAAGTGGATCTTTAAGAGAAATGAAGGTTTGTCTCCTAATGAGCCTCCAAGGTTTAAGGCAAGGTTAGTAGCTAAAGGTTTCAGCCAAATTCCCGGTGTGGATTATAATGATGTGTTCTCCCTAGTTGTAAAGCATAGTTCTATACGTACATTCTTCAGTATTGTTGCTATGCATGATCTTGAGCTTGAGCAGTTAGATGTGAAGACTGCATTTTTGCATGGAGAACTTAAGGAGGAGATATACATGGACCAACCAGAAGGATTCATAGTGCCTGGTAAGGAGGATTTCGTGTGCAAGCTAAAGAAGTCTCTTTACGGTTTGAAACAGTCTCCTCGACAGTGGTATAAAAGGTTTGATTCTTTTATGATGTCGCATGGCTTTAAGAAGTCTGAATATGATAGCTGTGTGTACATTAATTTTTTTTTGATGAATCGCCTATATCCTTGCTGCTATATGTTGATGATATGTTAATTACTGCCAAGAGCATGAAGGAAATCACTACGTTGAAGAAATAGTTGAGTAGCGAGTTTGAGATGAAGGATCTTAGTCCTGCTAAGAAAATTCTAGGTATGGAAATTTCAAGAGACAGAAAATCTAGATTGCTATTTCTTAGTTAGGAAAATTACATTAAAAAAGTTCTTCATCGTTTTAACATGCATGATGCAAGGTCTGTTAGTACTCCTATTGCTCCTCACTTTAAGTTGTCAGCATTGCAATGTCCTAGTTCTGACAAAGATATTGAGTACATGTCACGAGTTCCATATTCTAGTGCCCTTGGTTCCTTAATGTATGCCATGGTGTGTTCTCGACCTGATTTGTCTTATGCTATGAGCTTGGTCAGTCGATACATGGCTAATCCTAGTAAAGAACATTGGAAAGTTGTTCAGCGAATTTCAGGTACCTTCGCGGCACATCCAACGCTTGCTTGAAGTTTGGCAAGACTGGTGAGGGACTCGCAGACTATGTGGATTCAGATTTTGCTGCCGACTTGGATAAGAGGAGGTCCCTCACAGGTTATGTGTTTACTGTTAGTGGATGTGCTGTTAGCTGGAAGGCTACCTTGCAGGGTGTTGTTGCACAATCTACTACTGAGGCTGAGTACATGGCTATTGCTAAAGCATGCAAAGAATCTGTTTGGTTGAAAGGTTTGTTTGCTGAGCTTTGTGGAGATGATACTTGCATTAACCTGTTTTGTGATAGTCAAAGTGCCATTTACCTTACTAAGGATCAGATGTTCCATAAGAGAACAAAGCACATTGATGTCAAATACCATTATGTGCGTGATGTTGTTGCACAAGGTAAGCTGATGGTATGCAAGATAAGTATTCATGATAATCCTGCTGATATGATGACAAAGCCAGTTCCTTTGCTAGGTTTGAGCTTTGCTCGAGCTTAGTTGGTATAACTGTTTAGCCCAAGAGGCTAGTTGGCGCCGAAAGTGTTTTCTTTGATGTTTCAGGGTGAAGGATTGTTTTATGCTACAAGATGGATTTTGTCTCAAGGGGGAGTGTTATTTTATTGTGATCCAAATCCGGTTCTATAAGAGAGAAGACTAACGACGGAGTGAAGCGAGGTCCGTCGCCGGTAGGCTTGGGCCGACGCGAAGCGGAGGCGTTAGCCCATCAGGGTGCCCCGAGGCAGGAGGTCTGCGGGGGGTGCGGGGGCGATGCCCCCGCGGTACGGTACGAGTTGTTACCGAGTTGGATTAGGGTTCACTGTTACCGACCTATTAGGTCAGGACCACTATAAATACCTCTTGTAAGCCGCCGCACGGGATAAGCCACATATTGTAAATACTGGCGCGTTTGTAACCTCACCCAAAATAGTGAATTATTGCTGGCTGGCGCCCGTGATTATTTCTCTTCCTTGTTGGAAGGGTTTTCCACGTTAAAATCTCGTGTCCCCGTTGGTTTGATCTTGTGTAATTTCATCATTGTTTTGCTATCGCTTGTAACAGTAATGGTGGATCGAGTTTTCATGGCGACGAAAAATTTCTTGCTAATTCGTGACTTATAGCAGCACCATCGGCAAGTGGGGGCGGCCGCACATGAGGAGTACAAAGTCGTATCTTTCAGGGCAAAAATTCAAGGTCTCGCCTTAATTGGTTTTGTCTGGCAATGGTCTTGTTGAAGACATTGTTTTGAGTGTACGAACATTCTCCAGGGTGAAAAACTAAGATCTTTGATTAGGCAACGACGACGTTTGTGCACTGTTCCCTTCTTGGAAGCGTCGCTTCTGGAGAATTTGGACTTCGGTTGTTGTCTTGGTGGTGGATGTGATGCAGCTACAAGGAATTGATTACTATAGCGGGATATTTCTTTTCTTCTTCTTCTATTTGCCTTTTGGCTGTGTGCATCAGTAATGTCTTTAGGATATTGCATTATTGAAGAGGCGGGGTATAATTGCTATCTTCGCGACATTAATATATTTTCCCTTTGTAAAAAAAATAGAGAGAAACAACCAGTAATTTGATGGTTAGGAGGGTGGTTGTACCCCAACCCATCAGATTTCATTAATTAAAAGCAAAATATTCTTCCTTATGAGGCGACATTCCCGTCGATCTGTGGTGACTTCGTCAATCTAAATATCCGATCCGCCGGTTCAATCTTTCAAAAATGCTTATAGGAATAACGTGTGCGTTGGGTATATGCGCGTATATATATGAGTGTATGTGTTGTACTTCGTTTTAAAAAAAAGTAACTTGATCACTTGGTCTGCCAACGTTCAAGATCTTGGAGCCTCCACTCCATGCAATATTGCAACCAACAGAAACCGAACGAGACAAAACGGTGGAAGGTTAGGTGCGTGACCGCAATCGAGGGAGCAACCTATCTAGCAACGGCAATAATGCAGCATATACACACACTACGCGGACTTGGAACAGGCAATAATGCTCGTGAGTCGATCGTGGGCAGATCTTGGGGCAACCACGGGTAGGGTCGCCACATGATCTGTATGCTAGAGTCTACATTAGTAGATTTTGCACTTAAATGCCACTAGAATCCAGTAGGGCAGTGGGTTGGTGGTGATGTGTATCCTCCCCGTTCCATTCTTCGTTTACTCCTCTCGTCGTTGGCTAGCTATCTAGTAAGATTTTGTTATCTCTAGTTAAAAAAAAAAGATTTTGTTATCTCTAGCACGGGCGGGCGGACGGCCACCAGAGCACGTCGACACGTGTGGATCGATCGGACTAATGCGACCCCGTGCGCTGACACTACAGGAATGAGCCCAGGTGCCGACGGCCTTTTGCCGTCGGCCTAGCACCTTTTGTCGTCGGCGTAGGTCTACGCCGATGCCTGCTGTCGGTGTATGGCCGTCGGCATATTACCCCGTAGGTATAGGTAAATATATCGTCAGCGTAGCAGATGCCGTCGGCGTAGGCTACGCCGACGGTTTTGCCGTCGGCATAGCTCCCCATACGCTTTGCCGTCGGCATAGCTCCCCATACGCTTTGCCGTCGGTATAGCTCCCCATACGCTTTGCCGTCGGCTTAGGTTTTCCAATTAATTTTAATTTTTGAATATTTTTTGAATATTTTTTGATTTTTTTAATTCTTTTTATTTGTATTTTGAAATTTTTGACTTAGTCACATACTTAATCCTTAATTGCACACTTAATTATTATAGGTCAAAATACTTATCCTATTCAAACTTCCCAGTCGGTCACCCATCATCCAATCCGAGCACGCTTAACTTTTAAGCTCCTTCCAACCTAGCTTCCAAATGAGAAATTAGAACTTACTGATATTAGTACCCTATCAATCATATTAACCCCTCGGTTATGATGTTACACTTTTCATTGTTTAAATTTTAAAAATTTGTTTGACTAAAGTAACAATGATTATGTAATAGTATATTTCGAATAAATAATAATAAAATAAATTTTACTTTATTTTTTCCTTTTTACATTTAATATGGAATAATTCATATCTTTAAATCCGTAAATCGAAATTTGACAAATAAAATACCTAAATCGATTAGAAAAATGAGAGGAATTCTAATATTTCATCCATATAATATTTTGCATCACAAAAACCTTTAGATATAAAAACATTATTAGGTATTTCAAATATTTTAAATAAGTTCCTGCCGATTTCGTTGGAAGTGGGTCTGATTTGAACTACGAGTGTCGCATAGTTTGGTCATAATTTTTTGAAAAAATCAGTTTTAGATCCATAATGTATACTTTCTTTAGAGATCTTTGACGGTGTTTTTGCTGGATCGAAGCTACGGTTAGTTTTAGGTTTATGGTTAGGGTTTACGGTTTCGGTTTCAGGCTAGGGTTACACATAACTAATTCAAAAAAAATAAAAAAATAGAAAACCTTCACATGGCATCCTTTTATGTGATCTACCACCTGGAAAAAATTATAAACATGAGTTATGGAGATTTTTATAAAAAAACCTTCACAGAAATGAGCTACGAGGTATAAAGATGTATGGTTTTCGACTGAAATAAGGTAGGGTATGACATTTAACATAGAAAAAAAATGTCGGAATGAGGCAATATTTGACATACTGGTGTATCTTGGTTATAGAATAGTATTGACTAAGGAGTTTAGGGTTTTCGTTTAATAAAAACCCATTTTTCATTTTTTTTAGTGTCAAAACAGGCTTTTTTTGTGAAGCAGCTACCAAAACGGCTCACCGAAAGAGTAACATCCAAATAGATAGAAAATAGTAGACCATCTTATAAGTGCATTTAACCCTGGGTTTCGATATAAAAACATACTTAGGTGTTTCAAACATTTCAGATAAGTTCATGCCGATTTCGTTGGAAGTGGGTCTGATTTGAACTACGAGTGCCGCATAGTTTGGTCATGATTTTTTGAAAAAATCACTTTTAGATCCACAATGTATACTTTATTTAGAAATCTTTGATGATTTTTGCTGGATCGAAGTTACGGTTAGGTTTAGGTTTATCGATAGGGTTTACGGTCTCGGTTTTGGGCTAGGGTTAGACATAACTAATTCAAAAAATATAAAAAAATGGAAAACCTTTACATGGCATCCTTTTATTTGACCTAACACCTGGAAAAAATTATAAACATGAGTTATGGAGGGTTTTATAAAAAAACCTTCACAGAAATGAGCTACGAGATATAAAGATGTATGGTTTTCGACTGAAATAAGATAGGGTATGACATTTAACATAGCAAAAAATGTCGGAATGAGGCAATATTTGACACACTGGTGTATCTTGGTTGTAGAATAGTATTGACTAAGTGTTATAGGGTTTTTGTTGAATAAAAAAACCCATTTTTCATTTTTTAGTGTCAAAACAGGCTTTTTTGTGAAGCAGCTATCAAAACGGCTCACCGAAAGAGGAACATCCAAATAAATAGAAAATAGTAGACCATCTTATAAGTGCATTGTTTAAGTGCCAAAAATAATTTCCAAAATATTTTCATAAATATGATTTTCCATTTTTAAGTGCCAAATATGACTTTTTAAGTAAGCTAGTACCAAAAATATGTTACAAAAAGTCATATGCATGGTGAAAAATATTATATGGATGTCATTTTTGGATTCCTCTCATTTTTTCTAATCGATTTAGACATTTTATTTGTTAAATTTCGATTTACGGATTTAAAGATATGAATTATTTCATATTAAATGAAAAATAGAAAAAAATCATATCTATGCCGACGGCAAAGGCGTAGCCCTGTGAACCTATGCCGACGGCTTTGCCGTCGGCACAACCATCCTACGCCGACGGCAAAGGTGTGCCAACAGCCACCTCGACCGGCTGGCCCGCCAGGAAGCTACGCCGACGGCCCCGACAAATTGCCGTCGGCGTAGCAGGCGGCCGTCGGCACCTGGCCTCATTCCTGTAGTGTGAAGCGCTTGACACTGACGGGACCAGGGCCATGCATGTTCGGATCGGAGGAAAGAAAAACGTAGTATGATTGGTGTAAAACATAGGGAACGGAACGGAACTAAGATGGAAAACTTAGAAACTGGAATACGGTACATGAATACCCAAATATATCGCTGTTCAGAAACGTAGGAAAAATAGCAGGGGGAATTTACAGAAGTTGGTCTCGAGTTCCAAAGGCGAAAGATTTTTGTTTGGCCTCAATTGGTTCAACCTGATAAAGACGACGTTCATGCGGCATTCACTAGTTGAAAATATTGGTTTGGCCACCGGCGAACATTGGTTGTTTGGGCTGCGTCATGGTGATGATCTAGGGTTCGTTTCCTGGGGTTTGGGCGAAAGCTTTGCAGGACTTGTCTCTGCCGGCAACGACGTCGTCTTTGAACGCCGTTCACCTTCTTTGAGGCGTTGCTGCAAGCCCCCGCCTTTGGATTCCCAAACCCTGCTTGGCTCCTTCCCGACGACGCGTCTTGGTGGTGGTGCTGCTGGTGCGGTGGAGGTCTGTTGGTTTTTTTGACATCTTTGACGTCGTCACCTTGCAACAGAAGGCAAGGCACCCTCATTCAGATCAAGCATTTGCTTGTTTTAGTGTTGCTTGGTCTTTTCTTTTGTGGTGCTCGTTGCTGTGAGGGGTGTGTGTGGGGTTTGTCTGGGTGTGTGTGTGTTGTAGCTGGTTTCACCGGCGGGTTCTTGTAAGTTGTATCTCTTGGCCGGTTGTTGGATTCGTTAATTCAAAGTCGGGCTCATTTCGAGCCTTCCGTCTAAAATATTGGTAGGATTTTTTTCATACTTCTCGTCGGGAGAAAACACATGATTTGGCCTCCGTGCTTGGATCTAGGGAAGTCAACGTCGTGTCGTGCGTCATTCCCTTACACTGAAGGCGTGGTTGTTGGAGCACCTCTCTTGTTACGCTCGAGTCGCTATCATTGGTGGCTTACGTTCGTCGTAGACATTTTGTTGATCGCCTTCTTTATTTTATTTTTTGTAATAAATTGGCTATGTATATTCTCGATGTCTTGATTAGCTTTTGATATCGTGTTGGTGCAGAGCCCAATTGTAATTGGTATATTCTTCATATTAATATATTTCCTTTATAAAAATATTATAAAGGATGAGTTGGTTCCTTGAATTGATGTTTATGGGGGCTCATGATACAAAAATCCACCTGTTCTGAACTTAATGTGGGTCCCAAGTACATGGTTTGATAGACTTTTCTCGGGCCTTAGCGAAAATAAGAGGGTGTCCGGACACTCTATCGAACACGACCTTGGAGACGCCCTCAACACCTATATTCTTTTTCTTTCTATTAAACAACCTAGATACACATTGTTTGATAGTTGTATATATGATTAATTGTTCTTGATTGTGTATGACCTATTTTATCCTCAAGGTAACACGCAAGGTACCGCAGATGCTCCGAATAGACACAACCATGGGCTCGCACCAAGGAAGAAAATAGCGTGCTATGACATAATAGCGCCGGCCGTAAAATACGCTATTAGCGTATAGCGTGATATTAACAAGATATTGTAAACTGATTTATTTAGCGAGCCAAGTCTAAAAAAACTATATCGTACTATTAGCGACGCTATAGCGCGCTATTTTTTCCACGGCTCGCACACGTCGTAGTTATATTGATGCTGTCACTTGTTAGCAGATATGTCGCCATTTTCCTCGCCCTTCTCAATCTTGTTGGTCCACCGTGGTGCAAAATGCAGATCGAACCCGGCCGTGTGAGACTTAAAATTCTAAAATTTGCCGTCACGAACAGTCATTTGAATTGCACTACTTTTGGAAGATCCAAGTTCTGCCTGCACCACAATGAAACCAACCTCCATGGACCATTATATTCTTCGATCGTGGGAAGGTGTCCATGAATTTGCCAGGAATAAGGATCTCCAGCTAACCTGCCTTCACTGTGTGCCGAGGATGACTGGTGGCTGCATTCCTGCTTATCTTATCCAATTTTTTTTGAAGTCAAGACAGTCATTCTGTCATCCGATTAAATAGAATAAATAGTGTTATTTACAGTGGTAATCAAGTATGGCACACTTTATATATTAGATAGTCCTCGGGTCCTGGGAATGGGCATACGCCTACTGCGCCATCTCCTCGCGGACTAAAGCCGCCACCGCCATGGGGAGGATTGCCGTGTTGCGAAAAATTCTCCGGTTGCGCTCTTTCCATGCCCCCACATCATGTATATGAAGGCTCCACTTGCCTTCCTTCTTTGCTCCTTGAGCATGACCACGATGGTGTCCACCCACCATGAGTTAATTGTGCGGCCCGCTGTTGGAGAGCCATTTCTCAAATTGCCGCTAGTTGCGAAGATCTCCTCACGTACCGTGGTGGTGAAGCTACAATTGAGTAGGATGTGTTGTACCGTTTCCAGATGGATCCTGCATAGCTTGCAAATGAACACGTGCTCATATTAGTATGACACGTTCACACTTTTATACGAGCATAAGAGCATCTCCAACAGGCGCGCTACAATCCTGCGCGCTAAAATAATTTTACGAGGCCGGTTTTGCACTTTTAGCGCGCGCAATAGTACACAGGAAATCCAGACGCGCTAAAAGACCGCGCACGATGCCTTGCGTTTCACCAGGCGCTGTATTTACAGCGCAATAAGCACATTTTTTTTGCACAGTTGAATCAAACAAAGATGAAACGAAGCAAATAAAATCGACTGAAAATTAAAATATATTACATCAGACGTAGTACAATAAAACATAGTTCTTATAAAAACATAGTACGACAAACATAAACTGAACTACTCTTCGTCCTCCGATCACCCTCCTCGTCAGTCGTCCCACCGGGGGTCGTGGGCGGCGATGGTGGTCTCACCGTGGAGTTGTGCTGAGATGAAGGCCTTCCGCCCCCGCTTGGCCGCCTTCTCGGCCCTCCTCTGCGCCCTCCTCTGCGCGAAGAACTGGACCTCATTGTGCACGCCCTGCAGGAATCTCTCCCCCCATGTCGCCATGCCGTGCTCGTCGGCTCGGCGATGAGGAGTCGGCGCTGTTGCTACCGGTGGAGGAGCTGGTTTTCGCGCAACACGACGCACGGCGGAGGAGCAAGCTCCTGCGCTTGCTCGCGTCCACACATTGTGGAAGTTCGGCGCGGCCACCCGAGCTGCCACGCCGCCGCGCCGTTCGCACGCTTCCGCCTCGTGCGCGGTATCATACGTGCCACTAGTAGAAAAAGGGTCTTTCGGATGGAGATCCAAAGCCATTAGGCCCGGTTCGGACACAAACCGGGATCAATGCCCGGCATTGGTCCCGGTTCGAGCTGCCAGGGCACCGTGAGCCATTGGTCCCGGTTCGGATGGGGGCATTAGTCCCGGTTCATGCTATGAACCGGGACTAAAGCTCCCGCAGAGCATTAGTCCCGGTTCATAGCACGAACCGGGACTAATACTCCCCTGCCTATATATGCACCAAGAGAGCAGCCATCTTTTCTCCTCTCTTTTTTTTCTTGCTAGGAGGTGTGAGAGGTGGGTGCTAGTTTGTTTTCCTTTGCTATTCACTAGAGGTGTTCGATGAAATGCTCGAGCCACACTTAAGTTCACACAAAATAATATGAGGTTCCTGAGCCACACTTAAGCTTTCTCCACTCTCTTTCCTCCGATCGATCGAGGTTAGCAACCTTGTCCTTTTCATCTGTAATTGATACAAATATTGCATGTGTTGATGTACGGTAGTCATTTCACTATTCAAAATGTTATTCTAATGGTATTTGATAAACCTAATTATATGATATGCAGATGGATGAACGGCAACGATGGATGTACGGCGACCGACGCAGTCCCGATTTTATTGCAGGCCTGCATAAATTTCTCGTTGTGGCTGAGGCAAACAAAGAGGATGGTTTTATGCCTTGTCCATGTGTGGATTGTCGGAACGTCAAGGAGCACTCTTCCTCGAGAACCCTTCAAGGCCACCTGCTTCGGAGAAGTTTCATGCCCAGCTATAATTGTTGGACCAAGCACGGAGAAAGAGGGGTTATGATGGAAGAAAATGAAGAAGAAGAGGATGATGACAACTATCCTATGTTCCCTGAAGAATACGGTGATACTGCGATGGAAGACAATGAAGAAGAAGGAGGTGAAGAACAACAGGCATCAGATGAGCCCGCTGATGGTCTTGGTCGGGTTATTTCTGATGCAAAGCGAGAATGCGATAGAGAAAAGGAGAAGCTGAAGTTGGAGGCCATGCTAGAGGATCACAAAAAGTTGTTGTACCCAAATTGTGAAGATGGCAGCACAAAGCTCGGTACCATACTGGAATTGCTGAAATGGAAGGCAGAGACTGGTTTATCTGACAAAGGATTTGATAAGTTGCTGAAAATAATGAAGCCGAAGCTTCCAAAGGATAACGAATTGTCCGAGACTACGTACGAAGCAAAGAAGGCTATCTGACCTCTAGGATTAGATGTGCAGAAGATACATGCACGCATCAATGAATTCATCCTCTACCGCGGTGAGAAGTACGAGAATATGGATGAATGCCCGGTATGCACTGCACTGTGGTATAATATCAGACAAGATGACCCTGGTGATGTTGAGGGCGATGACGAGCCCCCCCCCCCCCCAGGAAGAGGGTTCCTGCTAAGGTTATGTGGTATGTTTCTATAATACCACGGTTGAAACGTCTGTTCAGAAACAAAGAACATGCCAGGTTGTTGCGATGACACAAAGAAGAGCGCAAGAAAAACGGGAAGTTGAGACACCCCGCCGATGGGTCGCAGTGGAGAAAAATTGAGAGAGAGTTCTCGAACTTTGCAGGTGACGAAGGAACTTATTGTTTGGTCTAAGTATAGATGGCATGAATCCTTTTGGGGAGCAGAGCTGCAGTCACAGCACCAGGCCCGTGACTCTATGTATCTACAACCTTCCTCCTTGGTTGTGCATGAAGTGAAAGTTCATTATGATGCCAGTGCTCATCCAAGGCCTGAAGCAACCCGACAACGACGTTGATGTGTACCTAAGGCCATTAGTTGATGAACTTTTGCAGTTATGGGACAAACCAGGTGTACGTGTGTGGGATGAGCACAAACAGCTGGAATTTGACCTACGAGCGTTGTTCTTCGTAACCATCAATGATTGGCCTGCTCTTAGTAACATTTCACGACAGTCAAACAAGGGATACAACGCATGCACGCACTGTTTAGATAAGACTAAGCGTACATATTTGGAAAAATGTAATAAGGTTGTGTATCTGGGATGTCGTCAATTTCTTCCAACCAATCATCCCGTAAGAAAGAAAGGCAAGCATTTCAAAGATGAGGCAGATCACCGGAAGAAGCCTAACCTCACTGATGGTGATGCTATATTTGGTATGGTCAAGGACATAGAAGTAATCTTTGGAAAGGGTCCTGGCGGTCAATCTGTTCCGAAAGACGTCGCTACCGGACACGCGCCCATGTGGAAGAAGAAATCTATATTTTGGGAGCTACCCTATTGGAAAGTCCTAGAGGTCCGGTCTTCAATCGACATGATGCACGTGACGAAAAATCTTTGCGTGAACCTGCTAGGCTTCCTCGGCGTGTATGGAAAGTCAAAAGATACACCAGAAGCACGGGAGGACCAACAACGTATGAAAGACCCATACAACAAGCACACGGATAAAGGGCGTCAAAGCAGCTACGCTCTTACCAAAGCAGAGAAGGAAATCTTTTTTGAATGCCTGAGCAGTATCAAGATCCCGGCTGGCTTCTCGTCAAATATAAAGGGAATAATAAATATGGCAGATAAAAAATTCCAAAACCTGAAGTCTCATGATTGCCACGTGATTATGACGCAGTTGCTTCCGGTTGCATTAAGGGGGCTTCTACCGAAAAATGTTCGAGTACCCATTGTGAAGCTATGTGCATTCCTCAATGCAATATCTCAGAAGGTAATCGATCAAGAAAGTCTACCAAGGTTACAAAGGGATGTGGTCCAATGTCTTGTTAGTTTTGAGTTGGTGTTCCCCCCATCCTTTTTCAATATTATGACGCATCTCCTGGTTCACCTAGTTGACGAGATTGCTATTCTCGGTCCTGTATTTCTACATAATATGTTCCCCTTTGAGAGATTCATGGGAGTCTTAAAGAAATATGTTCATAACCGTGCTAGGCCAGAAGGAAGCATCTACAAGGGCTATGGAATAGAGGAGGTCATTGAGTTCTGTGTTGACTTTATTTCTGACCTTAAGCCGATTGGTATTCCTGAATCGCGGCATGAGGAGAGACTTAGTGGAAAAGGCACGCTAGGAAAGAAAGCAATGATATGTAGGGACGGGCATTCTTTCACTCAAGCACACTACACAGTTCTACAAAGTTCCTCCTTCGTGGCTTCGTATATCGAGGTACACAAGAATAGTGTACGCTCCAAAACCCCGAGGAAGCCTGACTCCTGGATTAAAGAAAAACACATGGAGACTTTCGGCAGTTGGTTGCGATTACATCTCATGAATGACACCACTGTTGGAGATCAGCTCTACTTGTTGGCCGCATCACCATCTTCGACTGTATTGAATTTCCAAGGGTACGAGATAAATGAGAATACATTTTACACGATCGCCCAAGATAAAAAGAGTACCAACCAAAACAGTGGTGTCCGCTTTGATGCAACAGACGAGAATGGGCAAAAGGACACATACTATGGTTACATAGAGGAGATATGGGAACTTGACTATGGACCTACTTTTAAGGTCCCTCTGTTTCGGTGCAGTTGGGTCAACATGAACGGAGAAGGGGTAAAGGTAGACCAGCTATACGGAATGACAACAGTGGATCTCAAGAATCTTGCTTACAGAGACGAACCATTAGTCCTAGCCAATGATGTGGCTCAGGTTTTCTATGTGAAGGACATGTCCTCTAGACCGAAAAAAATAAAAAATAAGCAAAGTAATACATCACACGATGAGACAAAGCGTCACATAGTTCTTTTAGGGAAAAGAAACATCGTGGGAGTCGAGGACAAGACAGACATGTCAGATTATGATAAGTTTGATGAAATTCCGCCCTTCACAGTGAAAACTGACCCAAGAATCCCGTTACATAATGAAGATGCTCCAGGGTTACGGCCGAAGAAGCGATCATAAGCAAGGCACATACGCTAGATGGGGATGTTGGTTATGTGTAATAATATATTAAAAAATTTATGTATGAGTGTTCTCAAACTTGGCACACAATGTCCCATTCCTTTTGGTACCACTTGGTTCTAAATAAACCGCATTAAACCTTTTATGTAACTATGTTCTGAAAACTCAGAAGAAGTTGGAACAAAACACAAAGGTTCCCCTGCATACAAACCGACGGTGGCTAGAGAGTGCCCACATATCAAATGCACCGTCGGGATGTATGCAGGGAATCCGAATGATTTGTATTCGGTCGATGAACTGATGGATTTCTAGATAGAACAAAACACACGATTTCACCTGCATACAGCCCTACGGTGGCTAGAGAGTGCCCGCATATCAAATTCACCGTAGGACCTATGCAGGGAATTCGAATGATTTGTATTCGGTCGATGAACTGAAGGATTTCTAGATAGAACTCTCTTAGCACTGAGAGAACGCTTCTATGCCGAGCCCCTCGAAGATGTCATAGGTCACTTCCCAATGACATCTTCGAGAAGCTCGTGCATGGAGGAGTCCTCTATCTTCTCTTTCTGCTGTTGCCGTGCTCTTGTTCTTCCTCTTCCTCCTCATGGAGGGTACTTATATAGGACAACTCTTCACCTTTTTAGTCCCAGTTGGTAGCTGGAACCGGGACTAAAGGAGCGTCGAAAGAAACACACCTCTGATCCAACGGCTCACAAGCGCTCGAATGAAACACACCTCTGATCCAGCAGATCACAAGCGCTCGAAGGAAACACACGATCTGTGTGCTTCTTCCCGCGCTTTCCACCGCTTCCCGCCTTCGTCTTAGTACCGGTTGGTAGCTGGAACCGGGACTAAAGGAGTGTCGAAAGAAACACACCTCTAATCCAACGGCTCACAAGCGCTCAAAGGAAACACACCTCTGATCCAACGGCTCACAAGCGCTCGAAGGAAACACACGATCCGTGTGCTTCTTCCCGCGCTTTCTCACTATATAAATGTAGGCTTGGCCACCATTGCAATATCACATCTAAACTCATATCTGCAACCTCATCACTCTCCCATGGCTTCCACCGTACCCACTCTAACCTACCCTGAGGCGGAGGCGCTTTGCGCCTCGAACTACCCCTGCCCGCCCGGCTACCGCGTCCCCGCCGGCTGGTGGCTGAGCGCAGGAGGTGTGCCGGTCCCTCCTGTCCCTCAAGGTGTGGCGCGCCGGGCGGCCATCACGAACCACTACTACCTCGAGCTCACGCCGGAGCAGCAGATGGATCCCCGCTGGCATCCCGACTACCATCCGTCTTGGGGGCGCCTTCTTCATCAATCGGCGTGAGAGGGCGCTAGCCAGGTACGAGGAGGACGGCCCACCTCCTTCGAACTTCAACGAGGCCGGACATCGGCTGTGGTGGGGTGGCCGGACTCTCCAGAGCGTCATGGACTACATCACGGCCGGTGATAACCCCCGCCTGCGCCACCCACACATCCAGTCCAGGCGTGCTCACCCGTCTAGGTTGGAGCCAAGAGCGTCGTCCGATGACAGCGACGACGACTATGAGGACGAGTATTATAGGCCTAGGCATGAGTATGACTAAGATTGTTAGGACAAATGATCCACTGTTGTCATTCCGTACTATTGTCATTGGTTAGGACAAATGATCCACTGTTGTCATTCCGTACTGTTGTCATTGGTTAGGACAAATGATTTGTATTCGGTCGTTGAACTAGTTATTATCAAATGATCCACTATTTTTGCAAAATTGTTTTTGCAAAAAATCATGAGCAAACTATGCGGCACTTGTAGTTCAAATCAGACCCACTTCCACCGAAATCGGCAGGAACTTATATGAAACATTTGAAATACCTAAGTATGTTTTTATATTCAAACCCAGGGTTATATGCACTTATATCCAGACCCAGAAAATTGTTTTGGGTTAGTTATTCAAATTCAAATACTTTTCATGTTGAAAGTATTGTCCGATTCAAAAATATGCAAAAAATATTAGTTAATGCATTTTTATTTTAAATGGCAAAATGGTTAATAGTTTAAATAGTTAGAATAATTATTTTAGAAAAAAGGTTTTGGGTCAATTATTCAAATTCAAACACTTTTCATTTTGAAAGTTTTATCAGATTCGAAAGTATGCAAAAGTTATTTAAATTCATATTCAAAAACATTTCAAATATTAATGCATTTGTTATAAATAGATAACACCAAATTATTTTATAAAATAGAAAATGTTTTTGGATAAGTTATTCAAATTCAAACACTTTTCATGTTGAAAGTTTTGTCAGTTTCGAAAGTATGCAAAAGTTATTTAAATTCATAATAAAAACACTTGAATTTTGCATAAGTTATTTAAATTCATATTCAAAAACATTTCAAATATTAATGCATTTGTTATAAATAGATAGATTAAATTTTACTGAACAATTTGATATATTACTTCAATTTTCCTGATAACCAGATCATAAGATATTGATTTTATAATTTTATAAGATTTTTTTAAAAACGAATTGAAGAAAAAGCAAAAATAAACCTTTAGTCCCGGTTGGTAACACCAACCGGGCCTAAAGGCCTAGCCAAAATTTTGCGCGCGTGAGGGGGACCTTTAGTCCCGGTTCCAGACACGAACCGGGACCAAAGGGTCTTTGGTCCTGGTTCATGGCTGGAACCGGGACTAAATGTCCTTCTCTTTATATTCCGCCGCCCTCTCCTGCGCTCGATCAGTTCGAACAACGAGGAGACACAGGAGGGCCGTCAGGCTGCCCGAGCCCGCCGCCGGCGTCCACCTGCGCCTGAGCCCCCCTGCGCCGCCCTCCCGTGCCACGCGCGTGCCTCCTCCTCACCGACCGTCGCCGCCTCCTCCTCGCCGCCGCCGCCCCTGCTCCGCTCCCGCCTCCTCCTCTCCGGCCGCCTCCTCCTTGCCGGCCGGCTGCCGCGCGCCTCCTCCTCCACGGCCGCCTCCTCTCCGCCGCCTCCCCCCGCTCCACTCCCGCACCCCAAGCTTCACCACCGGCACCCCGCACCCCAAGCTTCACAGACCGGCGACCGCCAGCGGCCACCTCTACTCTTCCACCGCGTCGGTCACGCTCGTGTCCAAGGCCTCCTGTGCCGCCGGTGAGCTGCAAGGGTCAGCAGGTGAGCAAGCTTGTTGTAATTTTTTGTACAACCAAAAACTAAAGCAAATTAGTATGAATTGTGCTTATTTGATGTATTTGCTTGCTAGAACTTTCTATACACAACAAAAAAATGTGATGCAAACTAGTGTAAATAGTGCTTATATCATTATTTACTTGCTAAAACTTTCTATACTACAAAAAGCTGACACAAATTAGACTGTTACGGATCTATTCATGCTTAATTGTTGATTAGAATTATGAATTGTTACATTCTAAGCAAAGTTCATGTCAAAATTTTGTATTGCATCGAGCCTTCGAGCCGGCTTGCGAGCTTCACCGAGCCGGCTTGTCGAGCCTCGAGCCCTGCCTGGGCTTTGTATTTAGGCTAGGATTAATTTTAGGAATTTTTAATAGTTAGACCAAAATTGTAGAATTAATTTTAGTAATTTTTAAAAGTTAGTCCAAATTTACATTCACATTTTTAGTTAAGATAAAATTAGTTAGAAGTTAGATCAAAAGTTATTGGTACATTTTTTGAAGTTATGAATTAATTATTGGACTACTTAAATTTGCTATGAAATTAGTTGCTATGAGTTTGTACTTTAAATTATGCCAATAAAGAAACATTATGTCATTTTCCTTAATTAGTGGGCCATTTAAAAATTATGCCAATTTAAATTATGCAAAAATTAGTGGACCATTTAAAAATTATGCAATTTTAAATTATGCAAAAATTAGTGGACCATTTAAAAATTATGCCATTTTAAATTATGCCAATAACGAAACATTATGTCATTTTCCTTAATTATTGATTTAAATTACTACTTTGTCATTTTGCAGAAACTATGGAACCACACGACAGAGACGAAAATCAGGAAAATATCCTCGAGGATATGATCCACGGCGATGTCACCAAGGAGTTTCTCAACGACTCCGGTGAGGGAGATGAGTCTCTCAACCGAGGAGACGGCTTCGACGGCTGGGGCGACATAGAACTCGGCGGCACCGATGAGGGAGAAGCGGACAAGGGAGTAGCCGGCGCCCGGCGGCTCCGGTGAAACTTTAGAAATTGTAAACTCGGACGAGGTGCATATATATATATATATTAATTAATTAAGCCTCTGCGGCCTATATACATATATTAACGATCTTTCTTCTTTTAGCCCTCCGGATCGAGCAAATCTTCTATAAGGACGAAACGAGGCCCAACCAAAAATTTGGATGACCATGCAAGGTACAGGATCGAACAAGTCGCTCAAGACGGCCAACCGATTGCTCCCATTGATGTTAAACAAAAATTTGTGAAGCAATGCGGAGTTGTTGTTAGGGACTACATCCAGATCATCGTTCGAGAATGGAATAAGCCAAGGGCGGGAGGAGTTAGATATGTCAGCACCTTAGCCAAAGAAAACCTTTGGAAAAAGGTCATGGTTCATTTCACCCTACCGGCGCCAGAGGTGGATCCGGATGAGGAGGAGGCAAATGAGGAGGATATAGAGAGAAAAAAAGTTGCCTTAGAGAAAAAAGTCAAGCAGTGGACTCTTAAGAAGATGGCCGAGCTATTCAACAAATGGAAGAAAAGATTGCACACCGACTTTATCTTGAAAGATAAGACTCCGGATTTCGATCACGGGTATGAGAATATAAAAGACTACTGGGAAGAATTTGTGGCGTACAAGAAATCGGAGGAAGCTCAGATAAAGTCTGAAACAAATAAGGCAAATTGATGGGGGGATACTTTATAGTAAGGCCCATGGACCCGGAAAGTAGACCCGCCAAGACCAAAAAGGCCAAAGCCGAGTCACGTATCAAGTCGCATGGGCTGGGCTGGAGACAAGCAGACCAAGGCCCATGATGGAGAAAGGACTCGTCAGCAAGGAGTCCAAGTACAACCCGAAGCCTTAACTTGGAAGACCAAGACGTAGAGTAGGACTCCGTGTTCTAGTGTGACTCGGTGTAAGTTGTAAGTCCAGGGACCCGACCGCCCTTATAAGCGGGGTCCTGGACCTTAGATTGATAGGTTCTAAGCAATCCATAGTCGCCGACTTCCCAGAGAGAAGCCGAAACCTTGTAATCGATATCAGATCTAGAGCAATAAAGAGAAGCAGGAAGTAGGTCTTTACCTCTACCAAGAGGGGCCGAACCTGGGTAAATCTGTGTCCCTAGGCGAGATTAATCTCTCCTGCGTACTTCAAGCATCGATGGCCCCCGAACTCACCTTCCTGGAGGAAGGACTTGCCGTGACAACCCCACGATAGTTGGCGCCCACCGTGGGGCAGGAGATGCGAGGAGTCGAGATCGTGGGAGCTGCTCGCCGGGCCATGGAGAAACTTGCCATCGGGCGAGTCTACACTGATGAGCATGGAGAAACAGAGATCGATGACTCTGGTTGGACTTCGGACATGCATGAAGTCGACGAGGGTTATCAGCTTGTCTTTGGAGGAATCAACGTGTTCGTCGGCATGGTTTGCGCGTCGGGTCTTCGCGCGAACTCGGCGGAATCTGTATCAGAGCCAACAGTTGTTGTCGAGTCCGACGGAGAGGAGTCGGTCGGCACATCAGAACTCGGCATCATCGCCGAGTCAGAGAAGCATCTTGCTGTCAACCATGAAGAGGAGTCGCTGGCAGAGCCATGTATGGAGCCAGGTTACGACGCCGATTCAGAGTCTATCTTGCCCTTGTTTGAGGATCGGCTTGGGTACGGGATCGAGGAAGAGGACTACGAGGAGTCCCAGTTCGCGCTCGCGTCGTCGGAGTCTACATGTCTGGAAACGGCGGAAATCAGTTCGATCCAAGTCTGTTAACAAAGGAAATCAATGCAAGCAATGCAGCTGAGCGGGCGGCCGAGTTAGCCAGTGCGCGTGCTGCGATGGAGAGGCAACTAGCATAGATCAACGAGGCAAATCGCAGGTTAGCGGAAGAGCGGGCCCGGGTCCAGTCTGAGGCCCAGGTTGTGCAGAGTCGCCAGGAAGAACTCACCTCAATCCAGCATCGTAGAGCCAGGAGTCGCCTGCGTGGAGGAGTCAACGTCAATCCTACTGCTTTGTTCACTACACCTACTGGTCCAGGCGCAGGAGCCGGGCTAGGGAGCTCATCAGCTGCAGGAGGCGGCGCAGGGGGAGGAGCAACACCACCACCACCACCACCACCACCAGAAGGACCCGGCGGCAATGGTACCAATGGACCGCCACCTGAAGGAGGAGTCGGAGGAGGATCAATAGGTGGTATGGGACCTCCACCTGGCAGGTTCCGTACTCCAGAGGGGCATTACTCTAACCCAATGGACAACGTTCATGCGGCAACAATGAGATTAGAGAATATCGAGATACCAGAAGGACCAGCGGGCCAGGAGACCTGCCATGCTATTGAGCTGCTGAAGACAGCAATGACTCAGCAAGCTCTCTATCCAACGTTTCCAGATGCAAGCAGGCTGCACTCAACACCGTTCAACTCGGGTACGAGGAGTCGGCATGATGAGTCTTACCCGGCCAATTCTACAAGCGCAAGGCGCCGTGAGCAAGAGAGAAATAGAGCAAACATACCAACTGCCTCACGAGCTCAGTTGGTGGTTGACGAAGCAAGACAGCGACGAGAGAGGGAGGCGGCCAGGGCTCGGGAGGCTGAGAGGGACAGAGCCCTAGCTGGTGCAGATAACCAGCCTCAGCCAACCCGGGTGCACACAAAGGTGACTTTTCCTGGTACCTCTCCCACACTAACAGGACCAGAGTGCCTGTCAGATGCCATCAGATCCGAGTCTTTCCCCAGCGACTTCAAGGAGCCGCGTAAAGTTCCCAATTATGAGCCCAATATGGACCCGACCTCTTGGTTGGGTACATACGAGATGGCAATGAGTATTCGCAATGCCACAGGTAATCTGTGTGCCAAATTCATATATCTTATGATGGAGGGAGCAGCCAAAGTATGGATGCGTAACTTGCCTCCTAGATCAATCAGTTCTTGGGAGCAGTTGAAGTCGGCCTTTGTACAGAACTTCCAGGGAACATGCAAAAAGCTGAGTACTATAGAGGATTTAGAGAGATGTGTTCAGAGAAAGGGCGAGTCTGCAAGGCACTGGATGAAGCGGGTCTCTGAGATCATCAACTCATCGCAGGGACTCCCAACAATTTCAGTGCTAATGGCAATGGAGAGGAACTGCAGCTACAACCCCTTGAGCTGGAAGCTGGGTCGTATGAAGGAGAGCCTGAATCAAGGTATTCCCCTTACGATTGGTGAGATCATGGCAGGTGCTAACAAGCATGCTGCCATAGACAAAACAAAGGATCAGGAGGAAGGAACTAAATGACATGGTGGCAATGGTCAGAATCAGAACCAGAATCAAAATCAGAATCAAGGTGGTAACAAACGGCCATATGGAGATAACTCTGACCTAGTGGCTAACACAAACACTGGGGTTAGACGCAAGGACAATAATTCTCATGGATACCAAGGCCGTACTCCAAGCACAGAGTAGGTCTTGAGGATTCCATGCCCTAAACACGCCAAAAACGACAGATGTGGTCACACCTTGGGACAGTGCGTAGATTTGCAGCGTGCCGGATTCCAAGGACCAGGAAACAGAGGCAACAACAATGGTTATAGAGGAAACAATGATGGTGGACGACCCGGCAACCACGGTGGAGGAGCCGGCAACAACCCTAACCAACCTCAAGGAGGAGGTAACCAGCAGGGCGGGTTCCAGCAGAACCCGAAGCAGCTTCACGATGACAATGGGCAGTATTATGTCACAACTCGGCCACAGAACCCGAGTCGTGGCAGTTACCATGTCTTCACAACAAGCACGTCCAGGCGTTCCAAGAAATTAAAGGTTAGAGCTATCAATGCAGTGGAGCCGGCACTACCACAATGGCTCAGGTGGTCAGAGCAAAACATCACATGGAGTCGGGCAGATCATCCGCCAAGAGTCGACGACCCAGGGCAGCTATGTTGGAGATATGCCCAAGAGGCAATAATAATGATTATTGTTTATCATATTTCTCCGTTCATGATATGTTTAATTCCATGCTAGAATTGTATTAACCGGAAACAAATACATGTGTGTGGAATATAAACAGTAATGTGTCCCTAGTCTTTCCTCTTGTGACTAGTTCGTTTAATTAAGTGATGGTTAGATGTTTCCTAACCATGGATTTATGAATCACTTAATAAACGAAGTTTGTATCATAGGTGATGATATAATGGACGAGACTCAAAATAAATAGATGTCAAATATAGTTTCCTTAGACCATGAGATTATGTCACTCCCGCTTATCGGAGGAGAGCTTTGTGGACATCAAACGTCACTTCGTAACTGGGTGATTATAAAGGTGGCTTTCAGGTTCTCCGATGATAGGTTGTTGGGTGACATGTTTCAAGACTGGGATTTGTTCATCCAACAGTTGGATAGATATCTCTGGGCCCTCTCGGTAGTATAGCATCCAAACGCTTGCAAGCATATGACTAAATGGCTAGTCATAAGGGATCCTATTCTATGGGAACGAGTAAAGAGAACTTGTCGGTAACGAGATTAATCAGATATGGAGATATCGGTGGATTGAATCTCGGACAAGTAATATATCGTGAAACAAAAGGAATCGTATATGGATTATTTGAATCCCGGACATTGTGGTTCGACTAGTAAAGTACTTCGTCGAATATGTAGGAATTAATATGGACATCCCGGTCCCGCTATTAATATGACATATTCGCGAACCCGCAGAGTCACACACTTAACGTTCGATGTAGTTAGGGTTCGAGATAAATGATGGTGAGAACGAATATTGATTCGGAGTCCCGGATAGGATCCCGGACGTCACGAGGAGTTCCGGAGTGGTCCGGAGAATAAGATTCATATAAGGAAAGTTGTTTCCAGAGGTTAAGAAAGGTTCGGGAATTTATCGGTAAAGTACCGGAATGTTCTAGAAGGTTCTAGAGGGGTCTAGAAGTGGGGACCATAGGAGTATGGGGCCCACATGGTATGAAGGGGCAGTGGGCTGGCCTAATGGGCCAGCCGCACCACCACCCCATAGGCCCACACGGGCCAAGCTTCTAGAAGCAAAGGGGGGGCCGGCCGAAACCCTAGAGATGGCTTGGGGGCCAAGCCACCCCCCTTTGCGCCGGCCCTAGGAGAGGGAGGGGCGCACCCCCCTTTGGCCTCCTATATAAGGAGGGGCAAGGGGAGGGGTGCCGCACCCTTTGGCTCCCCCCAAGGTGCCAAGCCGCCGGCCCCCTCCCTACCCTAGCCGCACCCCCCTCCTCCTCCTCTCTCCCGACACCGCTTGGCGAAGCCCTGTCCAATCTCCACCATACACACCACGCCACCGTCGTCGTGCTGTTGATCTCGAGCCTCTCCACCACCTCTTGCGGGATCAAGAACGTGGAGTCTTCATCGAGCTGTACGTGTGGATCTCTCGGAGGCGTTGCTCGTGCGGCGCTTGGATAACACATCTCCTCGCGACTAGACAAGTCTAGTTGCGGGGATCGACTAGCCAACCCCTGCCTTGACAAAACGCTCACGGTTTTCTTCGAGGGTGAGATTCGATCTCCTTCTTGCTACCAACCTCTCGTAGATCGGATCTAGATGTTGGGTTTATTCCGCTATCTTTGCGTAGGAAAATTTTTGTTTTCTATGCTGCGACCCTACAGTGGTATCAGAGCCTAGATCTATTCGTAGATGTTGGTGCGATTAGACACAAGTGTTGTGGGCGTTGATAATTTGTGTTGCTACCTTCTCGCGTGCACTTTGCATCTTTGCGGTACTGTAAGATTGAAGCGGCCCGGACCAACTTTACTCGTCCATGCACGAGAGACCGGTTCCATGACTGACATGCAACTTGTTTTGCATAAGTGGCTGGCGGGTGTCTGTTTCTCTTGCTTTAGTGAAGATGCAATTTTCAATGGAAGGCCTTTCAAAAGGATGAGTAAATCAGCAACTATTTTATCACCATTGTGGCTTTGCGTAGATTAGAACGGTTCTATCTAATGACCCATTAGAAGCCACGTAAAAGTTGCATAAACAAAGTAGAGGCGTCTAACTTGTTTTTGCAGGGTTTGTGATATGGTATGGCCTCAAGATATGATTATGTGATGTATGCAATGATCATGTTTTGTAATTATCACGACTTGCATGTCGATGAGTACGGCAACCGGCAGGAGCCTTATGGTTGTCTTTGATTTATTGTATGACCTGCGTGTCACTTTAAACACCATGTAATTGCTTTACTTTATTTGCTAAGAGTAGCCAATAGTAGTAGTTGCAATAGTTGGTGGAGACAACCATGGTGATGGCGTTTTGAGCTGGTGATGATGGAGATCATGCCGGTGCTTTGGAGATGGAGATCAAAGGCACAAGAAAAGGCTATACCATGTCACAATATTGAATTGCATGTGATGTTAATCCTTTTATGCACCTTATGGTTTATGCTTAGATACGATCTCGACGGTAGCATGATAAGGTGATCTCTCACGTTAATATCAAGAAGTGTTCTCCCCTAGTATGCGCCGTTGCCAAAGTTCGTCGTTTTGAAGCACCACGTGATGATCGGGTGTGATAGATTCTACGTTCACATACAACGGGTGCAAGCCAGTTTGCACATGCAGAAATACTACGGTTTCCTTGACGAGCCTAGCATGTACAGACATGGCCTCGGAACACAAGAGCCGAAAGGCTAAACACAAGTCATATGAATGATATGATCAACATGGAGATGTTCACCTTTTGAAACTGTGCCACTTCACGTGATGATCGGTTGTGGTGTAGTGGATTTTGGATCGGTGTGTCACTAAACAACCAGAGAGATGTTGAGTTTAGTGGGAGTTTGTTTTATAATTAGATTATCTTTCGAACACAATATCATGAACATAGTCTAAACACCTTGCAAATAATGTTGTAGATCAATGGCCCTTCCCAACATCACCATGAACTTGAACGCATTCCTAGAGAAAGACAAGCTGAAAGACGATGGAAGCAATTTCTCGGATTGGTTTATGAATCTGAAAATTATCCTCAAAGCTGCCAAGAAACTGTATGTCCTAGATGCACTGCTAGGTGAGGCTCCAGCAGAGGGAGCGGCTGAAGACATTAGGAATGTCTGGGCAGCCCGTTCAGAGGACCATGAGATAGGTAAGTGCAGTCTGTTGTACGGCTTAGGACCTAAGCTTCAAAGCGTTTGAGCACCATGGCGTTCATCAGATGATCGTTGATCTGAAAGCTATGTTTCAGACTCAAGCCAAGGTGGAGAGGTATGAAGCCTCTTCTAAGTTCTTTAGCTGTATGATGGAAGAGAACAGCTCCGTCAGCGAACACGTACTCAAGATGTCTGGGTACGGTGATCGTCTGGCGCAGCTGGGTGTTGTGATTCCCAATGAGTTGGGGATTGACCGTGTTCTCCAGTCACTTCCACCGAGCTACAAAAGCTTTGTGATGAACTATAACATGCAAGGGATGGAGAAAACTCTCCCTGAGCTTTTCGCGATGTTGAAGACCGCGAAAGTGGAAATCAAGAAGGAGCATCAAGTGTTGATGNATGGTGATGGTGAGGGAGCACATGGTTGATGGAGATGAAGGCGGTGAAGATGGCGGTGAAGACGGCCTCCGGATCCCTCCACCGGAGAAGAAATCCTGGATCGATCTGTCCCCCGAAACGAAGATCGTGATGGTGGCGGCGGTGTGTTTCGCGAAAGCTCCTCCCCTCCTAGGGCAAGTGTTTTTTCTCATATATGAAGGCATACGTCGAAGACCGGAGGCGAGACGGTGCCCGAGGCCCATTTGGGGGGGGGGCACGCGGCCTGGTACTGTAGCAGTGTGGGGCCACCCCTTTTGGCCCTCCGGCACCCCCTCATGTCCATCTTTTGTCCAATGAGCTTCTTTTCCATAAAAAAATGACGTGGTATTTTTCCCCGAATTTATTTCTTGCAAAAATAGCCAGGGGAGAGACTTTGCTAAAAACAGCGTCAGAAACAGTAGTTTATTCGAATATGGAAGGATCTTGGAGCAAATTATGAGGCAAAGTGCTTGGAAAAGTGGATGCATTTTGGATGCATCAGCCGCTGCCGCCTCTCCAGGCTTGCTGCCGTGCGGTTGTCGACGTCCTGATCCATCGTGTGCCGGGGGCAAGAGGGAAAGAACCTGCCACTCATGTCCTGATCCTCATTTTCTGTCGCGTGCCATACTCCTCACCAACAGGCCAGCTTCCACTTTAGCTGGTGATACCCACAAGTATAGGGGATCGTTGAAGTATTCGATGTGTAAGTATAGTATCGATCCCACGAGGAGTAGAAGGTATAACTATTTATCCTCTCAGATAAGAGTTTCACTTCCCTTCTTATCTATGCACTAGACAAACTAAAATGATTAAATGATGCAAGTGTTTTTGGGTTTTTGGTGTAGAGTTTGCAATAAAGTAAAATGCTGAAAATGCAATATGACAAGTGAAAGATCTCAAAGAGAGAAAGCCCAATCCTCTATGCAGCAAGAGGACAAGCTCAAGTGTGTGTTTCTTATAGGTGGAGAGAGTTCCCCAGGGCTACTTAGACTTCATGGCATAAATATTTCTAGAACAACAAGGTAAACATTTTGTCAAGTTTTAATCTTCTTTGGACGGAGCCATAATTAGGTTCAGCTAAATAAATATACTAAACCTCTTATGATGGATCATGTGGCCAAGTAAATGACTGCACGAGAATTATTAAGACATAAAGTCCCACCATAGCATTAATCTTTAAGGTCCCCGATACTAATACCCTCATAATGCAACTTCATGATTCGGTCTCAGGTTTAGTGTCCTCCCAAGTCTTCCTCACTCCATTACACTATGGTGTTCTCCTATGAGCCCATATAGGTGAAGTGATGTGCAGTCGACATTCGCACAACACCATCATAGAATCACATCAAAGGTAAAAACTAGACAAAATACCAACACATGTTATATAAAAATCATTGCCAATTCATCCTATACCCCCAGGAACATGAGAGAACTACTCACAACGCCAATTAAGACATGATATGATTCAGTGGTACAAGTGGTACAACACAATCTGAAACTATGATCTCCGCACAAAACAATGACAAATAGCAATTCACAAACATGTAGAATAATACTTAGACAATATCTAGGGTTCGAACAATCTCAAACTATGAGGGGGATGAAGTGGATCACGAAGATGGTGATGGAGATGGTGATGGTCTTGATGGTGGTGTTGATGGAGACTCCGGAGGGGGGATGGGGAAGACCTCCGGAGGTGATTCTGGCGGTGTTTCCCCCCTCCAATCTTCTCCGGCGGCAGCCTTCTGTCTTCTGTTTCATGGTTTTGTGTTTTTCCGCCGCCTCCTCTCGAAACTCCTCGGGGGGCTATTTTATAGTCGGTTTTAGGTCAAGACGAAGCCACGGGGACGAAGATCGACGACAACGGAGCCTCGAGGGCCCAGATGAGTGGTCCCACGCGGCCAGGTATAGGGGCCGTGTGGGCCATCCTCTTTTGGCCCTCCGGCCTCCGTTTACTTACTTCCTTCGCTCCGAGGTCTTCTTCCTTCCAAAAAAATGATCCCCGTAAATTTTCAGCTCATTATGACGTCGTTAAGGCCCTGAAATAAATAAGGAAAGAAATAGGGTTTTTCTGCCTACGTAGGATTAATTCCATAAATAGGGGAAATCATTATTAATTACCAAAAACCATTAAATAACAGTAATATACCCCTTATATGATGCAAATATGAATGGAATACAAGTATTATAGTGCAAAGTTCATGTATTTATTTTACATGCATCAACATCCCCAAGCTTAACTCATGCTCGTCCTCGAGTATGGAAGTGATAAAACTAACATGAACTTTGCAATATAATAACAACATGGATATAAAAGATGATTGCTACTGCTACAGAAAGTCAAATGATTCATTATTCAAAGAAGTAGCAATATGCAAACAGTTTATAAAGTGATATCAAGTATTCAATGCAAGGATGTTCAATGATAGTTCACAAAGTGTAAAATAAAAGATAGTAATATGGACCACATGTATGCAATATGATAAGTAAGAACATCCTACATTGGTCATAGAGTGAAGATGAAAATCTGAATATAAAAGGTGGACACTTTGGAAAAGATATATAATTGAGTAGAGGTAAAACATGCATAAGTTTCATCTATCCTCCAAACTATTCTACTTAAGTTATTGATTGCAATGGTAATATTTGGTGTCAAGCTCTCGTTCCCCTATCATAGCATCTTGAATGATTAAAGTTAAATGTGAAAGCAAATATGAGTAGTGGCCTTGATAAAGTAATGGTTAGATGTCTCATGCCTCTTGAATACAAGTACCTACACCATGATTACTCATCGTGGGAAACAAAGCAAGTTTAAGTTATCTATCATTGTAAGTAATAATGGTATTATCAAGAGCCTCAACTGGGGTACCTCTTGTCCCATGATATGGATCAAGCCCATATCAAAACAACAAGACAAACAAACATAATGAACAACCTCAACACCCTTTTTATTTACCACTTGATATAGCTTTTTATTGTAGGGTGTATCACAGAAAGTTCAAAATAGCATGTAAGTAAATTTCCACCATGAATGATGAATGGCTTAGATTAGCGGCCCAGGTTTCTCTCTAACCATTTATACAAACTCATTTAAACTTACTCTATTTCCACATTATTTCACCATGATAGGCATCCATAAACAAAAGTACATGATATCAACTAAATAAATGATGGAACATGTTGAAAGCTTTGCATGTGACTGCACATATGGGCTAACTCCCAACCTTAAACATTTATCAAGCCACTATCATCATAATATTAATCACAATGGTTCATGTTTATTAAATGCAAATAAAAGTTAAGTGTGCATCAAGTTCGCGAGAGCTTTTTAACCAACTTTTCCCATTATAATAAATAACATAATCATTTTCATTTAGAGGTATAGATAACACAAATAACATGATAAACATACTTGGAATAGCACGAAGCTAATAGGTAGATATGGTGGACTTACTGGAAAAACTTTGGTTGAAGGTGTTGGAAACAAGTTTTCACTTGTTGGAATTTTTTGGGCTAGCAAAAGGGAGAAAGATGACCATCTAGATGCATGCATGAGTATCCATAGAACTAACTAATTCATGTCAAACAAGGTGAAATAACATACAGCATCAAAACATGAATAAAAGATAGCTCATGATAAAGCATTTGCAAATTATTACTCATAAAGAAGCTCATGAATCATGCAACTATATGTGTCATTAAAAATCAACTTAGACATCCCTTTATCCAATACAATAAAAGCATGTAAGATATTTCAATCCATATTTCCAGTAGCTTTCTCATATATAAACGACAGTGTGGTGGTCTCACAAAATAAAAAATCAAAGCAAAAACAAACAAAAAGACGCTCCAAGTTTATGCGATAAAGTGTTTCAAATGAAAAACAGATGTTAGACGTGTGCAAACCGAGAGTATGTTGGTTCAGTGGGGATTTTCTCCACATCCCCAAGCTTATGGTTTTCACCATCCTTGGATAAATTGTTGGAGATATGCCCAAGAGGCAATAATAAATGATTATTGTTTATCATATTTCTCCGTTCATGATATGTTTAATTCCATGCTAGAATTGTATTAACCGGAAACAAATACATGTGTGGAATATAAACGGTAATGTGTCCCTAGTCTTTCCTCTTGTGACTAGTTCGTTTGATTAAGTGATGGTTAGATGTTTCCTAACCATGGATTTATGAATCGCTTAATAAACGAAGTTTGTATCATAGGTGATGATATAATGGACAAGACTCAAATTAAATAGATGTCAAATATAGTTTCCTTAGACCATGAGATTATGTCACTCCCGTTTATCGGAGGAGAACTTTGTGGACATCAAACGTCACTTCGTAACTGGGTGATTATAAAGGTGGCTTTCAGGTTCTTCGATGATAGGTTGTTGGGTGTCATGTTTCGAGACTGGGATTTGTTCGTCCAACAGTTGGATAGATATCTCTGGGCCCTCTCGGTAGGATAGCATCCAAACGCTTGCAAGCATATGACTAAGTGGCTAGTCATAAGGGATCCTATTCTATGGGAACGAGTAAAGAGAACTTGTCGGTAACGAGATTAATCAGATATGGAGATATCGGTGGATTGAATCTCGGACAAGTAATATATCGTGAAACAAAAGGAATCGTATATGGATTAATTGAATCCCGGACATTGTGGTTCGACTAGTAAAGTACTTCGTCGAATATGTAGGAATTAATATGGACATCCCGGTCCCGCTATTAATATGACATATTCGCGAACCCGCAGAGTCACACACTTAACGTTCGATGTAGTTAGGGTTCGAGATAATTGATGGTGAGAACGAATATTGATTCGGAGTCCCGGATAGGATCCCGGACATCACGAGGAGTTCCGGAGTGGTCCGGAGAATAAGATTCATATAAGGAAAGTTGTTTCCGGAGGTAAGAAAGGTTCGGGAATTTATCGGTAAAGTACCGGAATGTTCTAGAAGGTTCTAGAGGAGTCTAGAAGTGGGGCCCATAGGAGTATGGGGCCCACAAGGCATGAAGGGGCAGTGGGCTGGCCTATGGGCCAGCCGCACCACTCCCTTAAAGGCCCATGCGGGCCAAGCTTCTAGAAGGGGGGGGGCCGGCCTAAACCCTAAGTTTGCTTGGGGGGCAAGCCTCCCCCCCTTGCCCCTTGCGCCGGCCCTAGATGGGGGTGGGGCGCAGCCCCCCCCGGCCCCCTATATAAGGAGGGCTAGAGGGAGGGGTGCGGCACCCCAAGGCCACCCCATAGGTGCCCTAGCCGCACCCCTCTCCACCTTGCCGCCGCCCCTCCTCCTCTCTCCTCCGACACCGCTTGGCGAAGCCCTGTCCAATCTCCACCATAAACACCACGCCACCGTCGTCGTGCTGTTGATCTCGAGCCTCTCCACCACCTCTTGCGGGATCAAGATCGTGGAGTCTTCATCGAGCTGAACGTGTGGATCTCTCGGAGGCGTTGCTCGTGCGGCGCTTGGATAACACATCTCCTCGCGACTAGACAAGTCTAGTTGCGGGGATCGACTAGCCAACCCCTGCCTCGACAAAACGCTCACGGTTTTCTTCGAGGGTGAGATTCGATCTCCTTCTTGCTACCAACCTCTCGTAGATCGGATCTAGATGTTGGGTTTATTCCGCTATCTTTGCGTAGGAAAATTTTTGTTTTCTATGCTGCGACCCTTCAGTGGTATCAGAGCCTAGATCTATTCGTAGATGTTGGTGCGATTAGACACAAGTGTTGTGGGCGTTGATAATTTGAGTTGCTACCTTCTCGCGTGCACTTTGCATCTTTGCGGTACTGTAAGATTGAAGCGGCCCGGACCAACTTTACTCGTCCACGCACGAGAGACCGGTTCCACGACTGACATGCAACTTGTTTTGCATAAGTGGCTGGCGGGTGTCTGTTTCTCTTGCTTTAGTGAAGGTGCAATTTTCAATGGAAGGCCTTTCAAAAGGATGAGTAAATCAGCAACTATTTTATCACCGTTGTGGCTTTGCGTAGATTAGAACGGTTCTATCTAATGACCCATTAGAAGCCACGTAAAAATTGCATAAACAAAGTAGAGGCGTCTAACTTGTTTTTGCAGGGGTTGTGATATGGTATGGCCTCAAGATATGATTATGTGATGTATGCAATGATCATGTTTTGTAATTATCACGACTTGCATGTCGATGAGTACGGCAACCGGCAGGAGCCTTATGGTTGTCTTTAATTTATTGTATGACCTGCGTGTCACTTTAAACACCATGTAATTGCTTTACTTTATTTGCTAAGAGTAGCCAATAGTAGTAGTTGCAATAGTTGGTGGAGACAACCATGGTGATGGCGTTTGAGCTGGTGATGATGGAGATCATGCCGGTGCTTTGGAGATGGAGATCAAAGGCACAAGAAAAGGCTATACCATGTCACAATATTGAATTGCATGTGATGTTAATCCAATTATGCACCTTATGGTTTATGCTTAGATTCGATCTCGACGGTAGCATGATAAGGTGATCTCTCACGTTAATATCAAGAAGTGTTCTCCCCTAGTATGCGCCGTTGCCAAAGTTCGTCGTTTTGAAGCACCACGTGATGATCGGGTGTGATAGATTCTACGTTCACATACAACGGGTGCAAGCCAGTTTGCACATGCGGAAATACTACGGTTTACTTGACGAGCCTAGCATGTACAGACATGGCCTCGGAACACAAGAGCCGAAAGGCTAAACACGAGTCATATGAATGATATGATCAACATGGAGATGTTCACCATTTGAAACTATGCCACTTCACGTGATGATCGGTTGTGGTGTAGTGGATTTTGGATCGTGTGTCACTAAACAACCGGAGAGATGTTGAGTTTAGTGGGAGTTCGTTTTATAATTAGATTATCTTTCGAACTTAATATCATGAACATAGTCTAAGCACCTTGCAAATAATGTTGTAGATCAATGGCCCTTCCCAACATCACCATGAACTTTAACGCGTTCCTAGAGAAAGACAAGCTGAAAGACGATGGAAGCAATTTCTCGGATTGGTTTATGAATCTGAAAATTATCCTCAAAGCTGCCAAGAAACTGTATGTCCTAGATGCACCGCTAGGTGAGGCTCCAGCAGAGGGAGCGGCTGCAGACATTAGGAATGTCTGGGCAGCCCGTTCAGAGGACCACGAGATAGTTAAGTGCGGTCTGTTGTACGGCTTAGGACCTAAGCTTCAAAAGCGTTTTGAGCACCATGGCGTTCATCAGATGATCGTTGATCTGAAAGCTATGTTTCAGACTCAAGCCAAGGTGGAGAGGTATGAGGCCTCTTCTAAGTTCTTTAGCTGTATGATGGAAGAGAACAGTTCCGTCAGTGAACACGTGCTCAAGATGTCTGGGTACGGTGATCGTCTGGCGCAGCTGGGTGTTGTGATTCCCAATGAGTTGGGGATTGACCGTGTTCTCCAGTCACTTCCACCGAGCTACAAAAGCTTTGTGATGAACTATAACATGCAAGGGATGGAGAAAACTCTCCCTGAGCTTTTCGCGATGTTAAAGACCGCGGAAGTGGAAATCAAGAAGGAGCATCAAGTGTTGATGGTCAATAAGACCACCAGTTTCAAGAAAAAGGGCAAAAGAGACAACTTCAAGAGGGACGGCAAGCGAGTTGCCGGGTCTGCGAGGAAGTCAAGGAAAGGCCCTAAGTCTGATACTGAGTGCTTCTACTGCAAGGGAACCGGACACTGGAAGCGGAACTGCCCCAAGTATCTGGCGGACAAGAAGGCTGGCACCGTCAAACAAGGTATATTTGATATACATGTTATTGATGTGTATTTGACAAGTGATCGTAGTAGCACCTGGGTATTTGATACTGGTTCGGTTGCTAATATATGTAACTCGAAACAGGAGCTGCGGAATAGACGGCGCTTGGCAAGGGACGAGGTGACGATGCGAGTTGGAAATGGATCAAAAGTTGAAGTCATCGCTGTCGGCACACTCCCTCTGCATTTACCATCGGGATTAGTTTTAAACCTTAATAATTGTTATTATGTGCCTGCGTTGAGCATGAACATTATATCTGGATCTTGTTTATTGCGAGACGGTTATTCATTTAAGTCTGAAAACTTTGGTATTTCGATTTATATGGATAATACTTTTTATGGTCATGCACCTGAGAGGAATGGTTTATTTCTATTGGATCTCGATAGTAGTGATACACATGTTCATAACATTGATGCCAAAAGATGCAAAGTGAATAATGATAATACCACATTTTTGTGGCACTGCCGTTTGGGTCATATTGGTGTAAAGCGCATGAAGAAACTCCATTCTGATGGACTTTTGGATTCACTTGATTTTGAATCATTTGAAACTTGCGAACCATGCCTTATGGGTAAGATGACTCGAACACCATTCTCCGGCACGATGGAGAGAGCAACAGACTTGTTGGAAATCATACATACCGATGTGTGTGGGCCGATGAGTGTTGCAGCACGCGGTGGATATCGTTACTTCTTAACCTTCACCGATGATTTGAGTAGATATGGGTATATTTACTTAATGAAACATAAGTCTGAAACGTTCGAAAAGTTCAAAGAATTTCAGAGTGAAGTTGAGAACCATCGTAACAAGAAAATAAAGTTTCTTCGATCTGATCGTGGAGGCGAATATTTGAGTTATGAGTTTGGCATGCATTTAAAGACGTGTGGAATTGTTTCACAACTCACGCCACCCGGAACACCACAGCGTAATGGTGTGTCTGAACGTCGTAATCGAACCTTATTGGATATGGTGCGATCTATGATGTCTCACACAGATCTGCCACTATCATTTTGGAGCTATGCATTAGAGACAGCCGCATTCACTTTAAATAGGGCTCCATCAAAATCCGTTGAGACGACTCCATATGAGTTATGGTTTGGCAAGAAGCCAAAGTTATCGTTTCTCAAAGTTTGGGGTTGCGATGCTTATGTGAAAAAGCTTCAACCTGATAAGCTCGAACCCAAATCGGAAAAGTGCGTCTTCATTGGATACCCTAAGGAAACTATTGGGTATACCTTCTACCACAGAACTGAAGGCAAGATTTTCGTTGCCAAGAATGGTTCCTTTCTGGAGAAGGAGTTTCTCTCGAAAGAAGTGAGTGGAAGGAAGATAGAGCTTGACGAGGTTATTGAACCTGTTCTTGAGATGCCGAGTAGTGCTGAACTGGAAGGTGTTCCAGAACAGCCATCGCCACCTGAAGAAGGAGCAGATGATGGTGATCATGCTGTTCCAGTCAAGGCTGCTATTGAACCTCGCAGATCAACGAGGGAACGTACCGCCCCTGATCGGTATGACCCCGTCATGAATGTCATGTTGTTGGACAATGATGAACCTGCGAATTATGAGGAAGCAATGATGAGCCCAGACTCCGATAAATGGCTAGGAGCCATGAAATCCGAAATGGAATCCATGTATGAAAACCAAGTATGGACTTTGGTAGACTTACCTAACGACCGTAAGGCCGTTGAGAACAAATGGATATTCAAGAGAAAGACAGACGCTGACGGAAACGTCACCGTGTATAAAGCTCGACTTGTCGCAAAGGGTTTCCGACAAATTCAAGGAGTTGACTACGATGAGACATTCTCACCCGTAGCGATGCTGAAATCTGTTCGGATTATGTTAGCAATTGCCGCATATTATGACTATGAGATTTGGCAAATGGATGTGAAGACCGCGTTCCTTAATGGTCATATTAAGGAAGAGTTGTACATGGTACAGCCCGAAGGTTTTGTTGATCCAAAGGATGCTAACAAGGTATGCAAACTTCAGAGATCCATCTATGGACTGAAGCAAGCATCGCGGAGTTGGAATCTCCGGTTTGATGAAGTGATCAAAGGGTTTGGATTTGTCCAAACTTATGGAGAGGCCTGTATTTACAAGAAAGTGAGTGGGAGTTCAGTCGCATTTCTAATACTATATGTGGATGACATATTGTTGATTGGAAATGATGTTACACTACTTGAAAGTGTAAAGTCTTATTTGAATAAGAGTTTTTCAATGAAAGACCTTGGAGAAGCTGCGTATATTTTAGGCATAAAGATCTATAGAGATAGGTCGAAGCGCCTAATTGGGCTTTCACAGAGTACATACCTTGACAAGGTTCTGAAGAAGTTCAGAATGGCAAATTCAAAGAAGGGGTTCTTACCAATGTTGCAAGGAAAGGTTCTGAGTAAGACTCAGAGTCCTGTTACGGCAGAAGATAGAGAGATAATGGACAAGGTTCCTTATGCCTCTGCGATAGGCTCTATCATGTATGCCATGCTATGTACTAGACCAGATGTGTGCCATGCTGTAAGTTTGACTAGCAGGTACCAAAGTGATCCAGGAGTGGAACACTGGTCAGCTGTCAAGAATATCCTTAAGTATCTGAATAGAACTAAGGAAATGTTTCTCGTATATGGAGGTGACCAAGAGCTTGTCGTAAGGAGTTACGTCGATGCTAGTTGGGACACAGATCCGGATGATTCTAAGTCTCAGTCCGGATACGTGTTTATTCTGAATGGTGGCGCTGTGAGTTGGAGGAGTTCCAAGCAGAGCGTGGTGGCGAAATCTTCAACAGAAGCGGAGTATGTTGCGGCCTCGTCGGCAGCAAGTGAAGCAGTCTGGATGAAGGAGTTCCTCTCAGAGCTGAGCGTGGTTCCAAGTGCGTCAAGACCTCTGGCCCTGTACTGTGATAATACAGGTGCAATAGCTCTTGCCAAGGACCCGACTTCACACAAGAATACCAAGCATATCAAGCGCCGCTATCACAATTTGCGTGAGAATGTCAAGGATGGTGACATAGAGATTTGCAAGGTGCATACGGATCTGAATGTGGCAGACCCGTTGACTAAACCTCTTCCACGAGCAAAACATGATCAACACCGTGAGGCCATGGGTGTTAGATTGCTACAAATGTAAACTAGATTATTGACTCTAGTGCAAGTGGGAGACTGTTGGAGATATGCCCAAGAGGCAATAATAAATGATTATTGTTTATCATATTTCTCCGTTCATGATATGTTTAATTCCATGCTAGAATTGTATTAACCGGAAACAAATACATGTGTGGAATATAAACGGTAATGTGTCCCTAGTCTTTCCTCTTGTGACTAGTTCGTTTGATTAAGTGATGGTTAGATGTTTCCTAACCATGGATTTATGAATCGCTTAATAAACGAAGTTTGTATCATAGGTGATGATATAATGGACAAGACTCAAATTAAATAGATGTCAAATATAGTTTCCTTAGACCATGAGATTATGTCACTCCCGTTTATCGGAGGAGAACTTTGTGGACATCAAACGTCACTTCGTAACTGGGTGATTATAAAGGTGGCTTTCAGGTTCTTCGATGATAGGTTGTTGGGTGTCATGTTTCGAGACTGGGATTTGTTCGTCCAACAGTTGGATAGATATCTCTGGGCCCTCTCGGTAGGATAGCATCCAAACGCTTGCAAGCATATGACTAAGTGGCTAGTCATAAGGGATCCTATTCTATGGGAACGAGTAAAGAGAACTTGTCGGTAACGAGATTAATCAGATATGGAGATATCGGTGGATTGAATCTCGGACAAGTAATATATCGTGAAACAAAAGGAATCGTATATGGATTAATTGAATCCCGGACATTGTGGTTCGACTAGTAAAGTACTTCGTCGAATATGTAGGAATTAATATGGACATCCCGGTCCCGCTATTAATATGACATATTCGCGAACCCGCAGAGTCACACACTTAACGTTCGATGTAGTTAGGGTTCGAGATAATTGATGGTGAGAACGAATATTGATTCGGAGTCCCGGATAGGATCCCGGACATCACGAGGAGTTCCGGAGTGGTCCGGAGAATAAGATTCATATAAGGAAAGTTGTTTCCGGAGGTAAGAAAGGTTCGGGAATTTATCGGTAAAGTACCGGAATGTTCTAGAAGGTTCTAGAGGAGTCTAGAAGTGGGGCCCATAGGAGTATGGGGCCCACAAGGCATGAAGGGGCAGTGGGCTGGCCTATGGGCCAGCCGCACCACTCCCTTAAAGGCCCATGCGGGCCAAGCTTCTAGAAGGGGGGGGGCCGGCCTAAACCCTAAGTTTGCTTGGGGGGCAAGCCTCCCCCCCTTGCCCCTTGCGCCGGCCCTAGATGGGGGTGGGGCGCAGCCCCCCCCGGCCCCCTATATAAGGAGGGCTAGAGGGAGGGGTGCGGCACCCCAAGGCCACCCCATAGGTGCCCTAGCCGCACCCCTCTCCACCTTGCCGCCGCCCCTCCTCCTCTCTCCTCCGACACCGCTTGGCGAAGCCCTGTCCAATCTCCACCATAAACACCACGCCACCGTCGTCGTGCTGTTGATCTCGAGCCTCTCCACCACCTCTTGCGGGATCAAGATCGTGGAGTCTTCATCGAGCTGAACGTGTGGATCTCTCGGAGGCGTTGCTCGTGCGGCGCTTGGATAACACATCTCCTCGCGACTAGACAAGTCTAGTTGCGGGGATCGACTAGCCAACCCCTGCCTCGACAAAACGCTCACGGTTTTCTTCGAGGGTGAGATTCGATCTCCTTCTTGCTACCAACCTCTCGTAGATCGGATCTAGATGTTGGGTTTATTCCGCTATCTTTGCGTAGGAAAATTTTTGTTTTCTATGCTGCGACCCTTCAGGACTCTCAAGTGTATTTCATGAAAACCGATTATAAGGGCTTAGTGGACACGATCTTGAAACAAGCCAAGATCAATAATTAAACACGGATTTACCGGAAGAAAAACTTTCGTTGGCTCTATAATGAGGAGATTAAACCACGTTGTCTATAATACGATACCTTCACATTTGGGACTACCACTGTTGGACTATGCTTTTCCTTATATTCTTGTGATGAAGATTTCGCTCGATTAACGAGCCCAACATTTGGGGTTCGGTTATAAAGTATCTTCATTTCGTGTTGATGTTTTGTAGTTTTCTGTAGGCCGAGTCTCCGGCCCTAGACTGAGTCTCCGTCTGCGCAGTTTATTTTCTCCAAAACGCGGTGCGGTACTGGACCTGGTCTGGAGGTGCACCGAAGTCTCCGGCCCAGCCGGAGTCTCCGTGAGCAGACCGAGTCTCTGGTGTAACAGTTTGCAACAGCTCTTTTTCGTGGGGACCTATAAAAGGCCCATCTTCTTCCCAAATTGACTAAGCTTCTGTCCAGCACGCTTTTTCGGTCATCCCTCCACCATACTTGGTAAGTTGCTCCGTCTCAATCGTGCATGATTTTGCATATCCATGAGGTATGAGAGGAACTAGCTCTATTCCACCAATCAATCTTCCTTAATGAGGGAACTAGTGATCTAGATCGGACTTGGTTCTCCTCTTTGTTTCCTCTATTCCCTCCAAAGCATTTGTTGCTTAGATTGGAATTTAAGAGTGAAGGATTTGAGCACTTGTGCTCTTGCCATTGCATTTGGTGCATCGGTTTGCACTCTCCACGAAGATTCGTGGAAGTGAAGATTGTGAGCTTGTTACTCTTGGGTCATTGGACCCTAGACGGTGTTGTGATGATTCTTGGAGCCTCCTGAAAGGACACGGATGTCGCCTAGAGGGGGGGGGTGAATAGGCGATTTAAAATTATTACGGTTAAGGCTTGAATGAATGCGGAATAAAACTAACGTTTAATTTATCAAGCCAAAACCTAAACTAGCTAGGTTCACCTATGTGCACCAACACTTATGCTAAGCAATATAATCAACTAGGTGATAGCAAGATATATGACTTTAAGCTAGATGTCTATCACAAAGTAAATAGCATAAGTAAGAAGCTCGGGATAGAAATACCGAGGCACTTGGAGACGATGATTTTATCCCGAAGTTCACTTCCCAATGGAAGCTAGTCTCCGTTGAGCGGCGCGGTGTTCACCAATGTGAAACACCGAGTAGCCTTAATATGGCACACCGTATCTCCGTTGTGTCTTACCACCAATGTGGCGAGGCACTTGTCACTATGTTGCCGTTGAGGTTGACAACTAGAACCTTACAAGGTGAAGCTCACTCCACAAGTTGGAGGGTCTTCACCAAATGCACCGAGCCGCCAAGACTCGATGCCCAAGGCCGGGGCACACACCACAACTCAATTGATGGCTCCCGGCAATATCTTCGTAGCTACCAAAGCTCCGAAGCAACAAGGTTGAGCCACACTCCACAATTGGAGGCTCCCAACAAATCCCGTAAGCCACCAAGACTCCGAGAAATCAAACCGTCTAGGGTACCAACGTGCCCTAGAGGAACAAGCTCTAGGGCACCAAAGTACCCAAGAGTAACAAGCTTCTCAACTTCACTTTCCACGAATCACCGTGGAGAAATCAAACCGATGCAACTAATGCAATGGCAAGAACACACTAAGTGGTCAAGTCCTTCAACCCGAATCCAACCAAAGCAACTAATGCTTGGGAGGGATTTGAGAGAAAGAACAAAGGAGAAACACCAAGAAACTCCAAGATCAAGATCTACTAGGTTCCCCTCACTTAGAGGAGGAATGGATTGGTGGAAATGTAGATCTAGATCTTCTCCTTCAATCCTCCAAAGATCAACAAGTTTGGGTGGAGGGATTGGGAGATCTATGTGATTTGAGCTCTTGCAACAATGGAGGAGAGAGAGAAAAGAGCTCTAATGGTTAGGGAACCTTTGGGGAAGAAGCCCCCTTTTTATAGGTCAACAAGATCTGACCGTTATGCAGTTTTCGTGGTCATCCGGAATTGGTCCGGAATGGTCCGGAATATTCCGAAACACTAACAGAGAGCAAAACTGGTTCACCTCGGAATCCGTCCGGAATATATCCGGAAAATTCCGAGCTGTCCGGAATGACCCGGAAAATTCCGGATGAGATACAGAGAGTAAAACAGCACGCACGAGAAACGCGATATCTTTTGCATCCGGACTCCGTTTTCGATGATCTTGGGCTCGTTGGAATCGCAACGAAGAGCTCTACAAGATCATGCAGAGAAACATCATATTCCATCATGTGAGGAGGAGGTCACAAGGAAATAGTTTGACCTCTCTAGGAAAGACAAGCCGGTAAAACCTCCAACATCAAAAACGCAACAAGATATGCATATGAGATCCATTTTTGATGAACTAGAGCTTGGTATGGAGATGAACACAAGCTCTAAATCCTCATATGGATGAAAGACAAATAACATGCAATGGAGATTTTGGTATGGGTAGGAAGGTGTGAACCTTTCCTCACTAGTGAATCGGCAAAATCTCCACCACCGAAAATGCAATAGAAGATGCAACCAAATATCGTTTTCGAAGGACTTAATCTTGTCATGACTATCACGACAAGAACCAAGATCTCACTACGATAAGAGTCAAATAAGAACCAATAAAGATGATTGCAAGAATGCAAGGATGCAAAGGTTTGAGCTCTCTACGACCGATACGCTAAAGCTCACTTGAGAGCCCCTCTTGATAGTACGGTTACCTATCCTAAAACCCGGTCTCCCAACTACACCGCGAGACCGGTAAAATAGAAACCCTATCAAGATCATACCTTTGCCTTGTGCATTCCACTTGAGCTAGATGATGGCGATCTTGATCTCCTCTCAAGTGGATCACCTTTCTTTGCCTTGCGCATTCCACTTGAGCTAGATGATGACGATCTTGATCTCCTCTCAAGTGGATCACCTTTCTTGATTACGCTCCGCTCGGTGAAGCCTTGCAAATTGCTCCCCCATAAACCAATATGGGAGAGACAGTCTTTCGCATATCTTCACTTGCCCTTATCTTGTATGTTGATCAACTTGCACTTAGCCTTGATCAACATATAATCTTCTTCTTTTAGCTTCGACTCCAACATATGGAGTTCAAGCATTCCATACGGACCAACACCTTATCTTGTATGTTGATCAACTTGCACTTAGCCTTGATCAACATATAATCTTCTTCTTGTAGCCTCGACTCCAACATATGGAGTTCAAGCATTCCATACGGACCAACACTGCAAATATAACTCAAAGCACACATTAGTCCATAGAGATTGTCATTAATTACCAAAACAACATATGGGGGCAACCATGCTCTTTCACCTCCAATTCGGTTGTGGATGCGTGCCCCAAGCTTAGTGGTGTAAAGGCTCCGGATTCCGCCTTGAAAGATTCTGATAGTGGAAGGTGAACCTAACCCTTGGGGTGAGGTTCATCGGAGAATAGTGTGAGGCCTTTTGTGGCATCTTGAGTAGGCCTATTGTGACAAGCTCACACCCCTCCAATGAGACGTACTCCCTTAACAAGGAGGAACTCGGGAATACATCCTTGTCTCCACGTGCCTCGGTTATTTCTATACCCGAGCTCTTTACTTATGCAATTTACATTGTGATAGCCTTCATGCTTGAAGTTTTATATCTTGCTATCACCTTGTTGTTTGTCTTGCTTAGCATAAGTTGTTGGTGCACATAGGTGATCCTAGTTTACTTAGGTTGTTGGCTTGTTAATTAAAATACCTAGTTTTATTCCACAGTTATCAAGCCTTAAACCGGAAAAGTTTTAATCGCCTATTCACCCCCTCTAGGCGACATCGTTTGTTCTTTCAATTGGTATCAGAGCTTGGGCTCTCTTTTTGGGCTTTACCGCCTAGAGAGTAAAGATGTCGTTTAGAGAAAACTCATATGCTTAGTCACTTGGTATCCCACTTTTATATTCGATGGCACAAATTTTAATATTTGGAAAACTCATATGCTTAGTCACTTACGGGTCTTGGACCCCAATATTGAGCGTATCTTAGATATAGGTTTTTCTCCTCCAAAGGATTACGAAAGTATGACTTTAGACGAAAAACTTATATCTAAATGCTCTAGCTTCTAATGAGTTTTGCAAAATTTTGAGTGTTGTAGTTTTTTAGTCAATCATGCCTCTTCGGAACGCTCATGATTTGTGGACAAAGCTTCAAGATAAATATGGCAAGTCCATGACTATTGAGGATGATTGTTCTCCCTCTACCTCCGGGCGTAATGAGTTCTCAACTTCGTCTACTTCACCAAAATGTGGTAAGACACAAACTAATGTGATGTTGAGTAGTGATAGGTGTTGCAATAATGATGTGAGCTCATTGTTGATGATCTTTTATCTCTATTTTGTTGCAATGCCTCATCTTTGGACCTAAACACACATAGCACTATAAATGTCATACATTCTAGTGTTGATAGTTCTTGCATATCATCCAAAAATTGCTTGGATAAATCTCTTGGTGATATGCTTGCTTTATCTTGTTGCCATGATAAAAATGCTTGTGTTACCTCTAATTCTTGTATGAATAATAATGTAGAGGAAACCCAATTAGCTATGGAACAAGATGTGAATTTGAGTAGTTCAATAATGAATTGTTCATCTTCATCAACCATCTTTTACCTTATGGCTAAATCTTCTAGTACTGATGATAATGATAATGTTAATATTGATGAAGAAGATGATGAGGATGATGATGAATCCTTTCATAAGAAAGGTCTAATGGTTCTTAATGCCCTTCCTAAAAATAAAAATGCTCATGCTATCCTCTTTGAAATTATGGAAACCCTAATTGAACGTGGGCTTACAATTAAGTCTTTAGAAGCAAGACTTGTAGAAAAAGGAAGGATTGAAAGAGAGGACGCGGATGAAAAAGCATCTTTAGAGGTGACTCTTGAGGAAGAGCAAGAGACTCGGGTTTCTCTTGATGAGAAACTCGAATCTATTGAGGAGTCTCATAATGAAATAATTGCTAAACTCATTAAAGAACGTGACCATGCTCATGCTAAATATAAAGTCACGAAAAAGGAAAATGCTAGCTTTATGGAAGAGCTTTCCAAGTTCTCTTCTTCCATTCCTAATGTTAATGATGCTTGTGCTACTAACTCCACTTCTTGTGAAGCATCTATTTTGAAGGAGAATGTTGAGCTAAGGGCTCAACTTGAGTTGCTAACTAGCAAGTATGGGAAGTTGGAAGAAAGTCATGAAAAACTATCTAGCTCTAATGATGATATTCTAGCATCCTGTGCTAGTCTAAAGTTAGCTCATGAGGCTATCACTATCAAGGTAACATCTTGTGAGCCTCATATGGATAATAGCACAACTTTATCTAAAAATGCTATATTGTCATGTGCTAGTCCTAGTAGTTCATCCATTCACAATGTTGGTACCTCTTGTGATGAATTACTTGCTTTGCATTGTTGCTCTAACAATGATGCATTTACCTCCTCTAGTACTTGTGTTGTCACTAACCATCTAGAGAAAAGAGGAGAGCTCAAGGTCCAAGCCACTTCTGTGAAGAAAGGCTTGGAAAAGCGTCATGAAGGGAAGAGTGTACTTGACAACATGTTGAGTGTGCAACAATCCCCCAATGACAAGAGTGGACTTGGATTCAACTCCAACAACAAGAACAAGTCCAAGATAGATAAGAAGAAGGGCCAAGTACAAGTCAAGAATTCGGCCAAGATTACTTGCTTCAAGTGCAAGATTGAAGGGCACCACGTTAGGGATTGCCCAATGAAGAAGAAACCTCTTAGTGAGAAGAAATTTGGGAAGCGACCTCTTGTTCAATCTCATGCTCCACCACGAGTTGAACAAAGGCCACCTCCTAAGAAGACTCAAGTCAATCCTCCTCATGTTGAGGAGCCTATTAAGAAGAAAGAAAAGAGTCGATGTTGCTACCTTTGCCGTGAGAAAGGGCCATTTTGCTTTTTCATGCACTAATGGTACCCTATCCAACCCCATCTTAATTGATGATGCTTATTCACTTAGAAAGGATAGTGTTGGCAATGTGTTTGCCAAATATGTTGGAACTCAAAGTGGTGTCAAGAAAAATACCATTTGGGTTTCCAAGCCTATTGTGAGTAACCTCTTAGGACCCAGCTTGGTTGGGGACCAACAAGCTTCAACTTGATCAATAGGTGTTGTTGGAGGACATTGGAGACTTGCCTATCTTTGAAAAAATAAGGGATCTTCATGAATATTATTTCATCAAGCCAAGTAAATTGGATTATATTGCCATATCTCATATCCTATGTTCCTACTTGCGGTAACTTGTATTTAATTTTTATATATATATATATATATTGAAAGTCGCTTGCTCCCTTGCATATGTTAGTTTTGTTCCTAGCATGTGCTTGTACATGATATGCTACTTTCCTACTTGTCTTGTTATTCAAGGTTGTGTATGATAGCTAGTTCTGTATCATGTATGTGTAACTTTGTGTTGAGTCTTTATTGGATCTTGTGCTGATTTCAATTGGTTCTTTTGAGAGTTTAATGGACTACCCCATTTTGGGGGAGTGATATGCTTTGTGCACTTCAGAAACCTAAAAATGTGTGTACATGAGGCACACCACCTACTATTGATATTTCAATATTATCTAGTTACTATGTGGTATGTCATATTTATGAGAAATTCAAATTCTATAATGTCCATTAATTTCTCTAGTTGATTTTATTTGCCTCTTGCTTAGATAAAATGAATTATCACATTATGGGGCAGTAGTAATCTATGTGCATATTACAATCCCATAAAAATGTGAACATTTGAGGTTTGCCACTTAGATTTGATATTGTAAATTATCTTATTCCTATGTGGCATGTTTGCTCGAACAAGTTCCAATTTTCTTTTTGGTTATCCTTTGGCTCTTGTGTGTGAGAGTTTGCTTGGTATGGTTTTTCTCTAATATGCATTTCTATATATTATTTGAGAAACCATTTGTTACATATTATTCTTACCATGGCCTTGCCAGTTGGTTTGAATAGTTGAAACTACCAACAAACTTTATTAAAATATGGTGTTTTATTTCTTATCCCTTGCCATATGTTTTATCGTGTGAGAATGAACTTGTATATCTCTACTCACCAGGAAATATTTACTTATACGCATTGTCCTTGGACAATTGATATTCACATTTGTGGTAGAATATTTTTGTTCATCCTCATATTGGCTCTTGCGTTGAATTTCCTTATTTATTTCCAATTGTTTTGTTTTTACTCCCATTTCATTCCTTGCCTCTTGCATGGATCCTAATTTTCAATTGGTAGTGTTTAGTGTTGTAAATAAAATATGGAGAGTAATGATCCCTTGAGCGTGCATTTTGTATTCAAATACAAATATCAAGATAATGCATGAATCTTGGGGGGAGCATTCCTTTTTATTTAGAACACTATCCTATCTATCAATATTTGATCCTTTCAATTGGCATTTGATTTTTTTTTATCTTATGCTTTGGTACCATCAATTGGCATCACTTGGAATTTGATATCTTCTCCATAGATATTTGTTTCAATTGATACTTATTGTGGGAGTCTTGATACCTTATTTCTTTATTTTACTTTACTTGATTTCGGTCAAGTATTATCCTCTTCTTGGTATCTTTTCTCCTAGTTGGTATCTTATTTTCAATTGGTGTCTTATCAATCATGTTATTTTGATTCGATTCCTATTGATACCATACTTCATGTGTTGATGTGTTTTGGAATCAATCATATGTTGACTTGATTTTTCCTCAATCATGTGTTGATTTGGATTTTGATATAATTTGGACAACCTTTTTGTGTCACACTTTGGTGTGCCCTCTTCTTGGTTTACTTGGTGTTTTTGTCCAAATTGTCTCTCATTTGGTTCTTGAAAGTCTTTGCATGCACAGTTACTAATTTATTTTATTGTAGCATGCTTGTCTTTCTTGATCCAATATATAGGGTGTACTCCACCAAATCCTAACTCGGCTAAGATGTGCATGAAATTCAAGTTCATATCTATATGCACATATTTATGTGGAGTATGTCCTATGTATTGTAGTTCATCTAACTACTATGGGGCCCAATGAATTTGGGAACCATGTTGTACTTGAATTTTGTTTTAGGTACAATGGAGATGCATTGGATGCTTGCCTCATTCATAAGGAAGGTGTTCTCACTGTGTAATTATTGGAGTCAAGCTTTGATGATAAACAAACTCTCATCTTCTTCATCACCAATGCTATCTCGGTAACAAGTATCTACCTCATGCATACATTTCTAATTTCCAACCTTGTGTAGGTTGTTTCTTAGCATGAAAGCTTCCATTTGCAATTGTTGTGGTTTTGGCTTATTTCTTTCAGTTGGTATATCCTTGTGATATTTGTGATGAAATTGCAAAAACCTTTTCTTCAATTGGTATTCTTTCTTTGTGATACTTGTTGCCTATCTCAAAGCATCTCCACTATCTCTTGTTCCCTTAGTGATATGTGTGATGCATTTGATGTGTTTGAAGTTCATTTATATACAATGAGATAAATTTGAGCTATATGCTATGCTTTTATGCAATAATTTCTTTTGTATATTCATGACTTCCCTTTTGGATATCTTGGACTCCCCTTCATCGACCATTTCATATGTGCAAGTTTCTTTGTGGATGTATATCATCAACGATTTGTCTACTTAGAAACCTATACATAAGAGAGAGGTCACCTTTTATTTGGTATCCTATTTCTTTCGAGCCACCTTGTTTTTCATCTATAATTCTTTGGTGGCTCCAAATTTGTCTCGTGAGTGCTTGTCTCATTTCTATTTGCATCTTTGCGCACTCACATTTTATTGAAGATCTTTGTCTTCATGCTTATCACGGTGAGCATGTTGATTTTATTGGCTAAATGATCTCACTAGCTCTTGGCTTTTTCAATTGGTTTTAGTTTCCAATTGGTATCCTTGAGCTTGTGAACATATTCTTTTTGAAAATTCTCCTTTGTATCTTGGTTGGGCCTATCTTATGATGAGTCTTTCAAATTGGTATCTTCTTATGGCTCAACCATTTCTTTGGTGCAAGTGCTATGATTTGCTTTTGCTTTATGCACACTTGCACTTATTGCGTGTTCTAATATGATTTTGCGGGAGTGAGGATTCCATATTTGTGCACTCCTCAATAGTGCATGAATATTTGGGAGCTTCTCCATTTTTATTTATAATTCTTGTTTGGATCTTTTGATTGCCTATCTCCTGTGGAGATGTTTAGAATGATTTATTTTATTTGCAATCTTTGATCCTCAATATAGTCTGATTTCCTTCAAATATTCTTCATTGGATATGTGCATTTGATTTCACTCATATGTTGAGAAATGCACATTTTATGGAGGACCTCATATTATATTGGCCTTCTAAATTTTTCTTCCCATTTAAGCAATCGATGCCAATGGGGGAGAAGTTTAGAGGGTTTAAGGGAATTTGGATTTTATGCTTTTGTTGCATTTGCCTTTAATGCACTTGCATCCTTGCTTGTTTGTCCTGCAAGGATACTTTATTCTTTATATAAACCCTCTTAAAAAGGGATTGTCATCAATTACCAAAATGGGGGAGATTGAAAGTGCATGGTTGCCCCCATGTGTGGTTTTGGTAGTTTTGGTAATTAATGACAATCTCTATGGCCTAATGTTTGAATTGAGATATCTTTATAGATCTTGTCCATGGGAAAAGATTGGAGTTCATGTGTTGGACTCTAGAAGAGTATATGATGACCAAGCCATCATATACATCAAGATAAGAAGATGAAGTGCAAGTGGATACATGAAGACGGAGCTTAGCAAGGCTCTCCCATAATGATGTATGGGGGAGAATTTGAAGAAGTCTTCATCAAGCATGTGCTAGCATGCACAATCAAGAAAGGTGGTCCAACTTGAGGGAGTCAAGATCGTCATCATCTAGCTCAAGTGGATTATGTGCAAGGCAAAGGTATGATCTTGATAGGTTTTCTATTTTACTGGTCTCATGATGTTAGTTGAGAGACCGGGTTATAGGATAGATAACCGTACTATCAAGAGGGGCTCTCAAGTGAGTAACTTGATCGCATCTTTGTGGAGAGCTCAAACCTTTGCATTCTTGGCATATCATATTTCTTGGTTGTTATTTGGCTTTTATCCATGTGAGAATTTAGATCTTGTGTTCATCTTCATACCAAGCTCTAGTTCATCAAAAAACGGATCTCATGAATATCTTCTTGCATTTTTGATATTGGAGGTTTTACCGGTTTTCTCTTCTAAGAGAGGTCAAACTCTCTTCTTGTGGTTTTCTCCTCACATGATGGACCATGATGAGCACTTGCTCTCAAAGATTTTATTTCTTTGTGTATCTTCAGGCTGTATTGGAGAGCACAGGAGCCGCTGAATTACACACACAACCTCTTCGCCTTCTTCTTCGCAGAATTCTTGTTCACGAGTCATTCAGATTCTTACAAGGCCAAGCTGCAAAGACCGCTCGAGGAGACCAGCTAATCACTCGTGCGAGTAAGTCAGGTTGGAAAAAAGGTTATAGCATTTAAATAGTTTCCTCTTCCGCTTCTTCCGTATCTGTTTATGCTTGCCTTCCTTATCCATTTTGCCAACCAAAAGTATAGTGAACTGCCTGGAAGGTTTACGCTTTGCAAGGGCGCCAACCACTAGGTTGTAACGACCAGAACAAGATTAAGTTTGTGTTAAGTCCATTGGGCATGGGTATCCTCCTGACTAAAACGATTCAAATCCGTAAGTTCCGCCCTAAGGTGACCAATCTTTTTGATTCTTTCTCAACTGCCTAGTATGTTGTTTCAAGAACACTGGACTGTAACTCTATTGGCGAGAGAATAGGAGGACTTATAAGCAGCTTTCCTCTCCAACCACATTAAGCATTTTGATTCCCTTTTAGATTCCAGTGAACGAGAAAGTTTTTGTGACCCTAGGTCTAATTCCGAAGCTTCAGCGGTGGATTCACGAGCCCAATGAGTTGGTCAACGGGATTCGCTTTCAGATTGATCCCCAGACGCTCTTGAGTACGTCCAAAGGAAAATATATGAAAATCCGTGGCTCCTTCGGGAGTTACGTAGCAATTTGCCTTACAACAAAGCTCCTTTGTCAAGTAAATTCGAGACTCCAGAAGAGTGGGAGCGTTTTTCAAAATGCGTGGACAAGATCCTGACATGTAATGGTCAATCGAGCCGCAATTTAACTGACCTCGTTAATCTAGAAGTCGATTTGCAAAACCCACGAGTGAGAGAATTATTTGCATGATATTATAGGGCTTGTGATTATCTTTGAAACAAGACTAATATCATAGAAAACGGAGTCCGGATAAAAAACTTGTTGGTTTCTTTTAATAGAAAGGTTTTACCTTTCACCATTTGGTTTTATTCTCCCTTGTTGGACTATGATGTTTCTCTGTATATTCTTGTAGAGCTTTTCGTTGCGATTCCAACGAGCCCAAGAACATCGAAAACGGAGTTCGGATGATAAAGATATCTTCGTTTTCGTGTTGATGTTTCTGCAGTTTTTCTATAGGCCGGAGTCTCCGGCCCTAGACCGGAGTCTCCGGTCTGCGCAATTTATTTTTCATCCAAAACGCGGTGCGGTACTGGACCCTGGTCCGGAGGTGCACCGGAGTCTCCGGCCCTAGGCCGGAGTCTCCGGTCTGAGCAGACCGGAGTCTCCGGTGTAAGCAGTTTGCAACGGCTCTTTTTCGTGGGGACCTATAAAAGGCCCCCCTTCTTCCCCAAAGTGACTAGAGCTTCTTCCAGCACGTTTTTCCTCTCTCCCCCACCATTGTTGACCTTAGAAAGCTTGCCTCCCTCTCAATCCCTCCCATGATTCTTGCATATCTTTGAGGGAAAAGTGAGAGGAGATCTAGATCAATATTTCCACCAATCAATCTCTCCTCTAAGTGAGGGGAACCTAGTGGATCTAGATCTTGGAGTTCTTTTGTGGTTCTCCTCTCTGTTCTTTCTCTCTTATTCCCCCCAAAGCATTTGTTCCTTAGTTGAAATTTGAGAGTGAAGGATTTGATCACTTGTGCTCTTGCCATTGCATTTGGTGCATCGGTTTGCTCTCTCCACGAAGATTCGTGGAAGTGAAGATTGTGAGCTTGTTACTCTTGGGTCATTGGACCCTAGAGGGTGTTGTGGTGATTCTTGGGAGCCTCCAATTCGGTTGTGGATGCGTGCCCCAAGCTTATTGGTGTAAAGGCTCCGGATTCCGCCTTGAAGGATTTCGATAGTGGAAGGTGAACCTAACCCTTGGGGTGAGGTTCATCGGAGAATAGGGTGAGGCCTTTTGTGGCATCTTGAGTAGGCCTCTTGTGGCGAGCTCACACCCCTCCAACGAGACGTACTCCCTTAACAAGGAGGAACTCGGGAATACATCCTTGTCTCCACGTGCCTCGATTATTTCTATACCCGAGCTCTTTACTTATGCAATTTATATTGTGATAGCCTTCGTGCTTAAAGTTTTATATCTTGCTATCACCTTGTTGTTTGTCTTGCTTACCATAAGTTGTTGGCGCACATAGTTGAGCCTAGTTTACTTAGGTTGTTGGCTTGTTAATTTAAACACCTAGTTTTATTCCGCAATTATCAAGCCTTAAACCGGAAAAAATTTAATCGCCTATTCACCCCCCTCTAGGCGACATCGTTTGTTCTTTCAGATGTTTGCACTAATTATAGTTGAGGCCAGCATGGCGCATCACTGGCGCGCCGATCCCTTTCGTCTAGCAAACTAGTGGCGCATCCTTCGATCCAGGTTAAGCTAGATAGGCTTTCCCTTTTCCTTCGGTAGTCATCTTTTTTATCTATCATCTTTGTAAAAACTTTAACCTCTCTTGATGAAGGAATATGAAAGCTCTCATGCTGTTATTCGAAAAAAAAGTAGCGCAGGGCATTTTGAACCAAGAGACGATACAAACTCTACCAACGAAGAATACGAATGAGTCGATTTAGAGATTGTTAAGAACACACACTCCGTACGTTCTACAATCCTTATACACCTAAAAATTGATAAAATTTTACTCTAGAACCCTCTTTTGTGAGTTATTTGTTAGATTTATAAACTTTAAACAGTCTTCAAATATTATAGATATTGAAGGACATTGTGAACACATACACATATACATGCATTATAATATATAAAAAGCACAAGTAGTGTAGTGCTTCTGGTTTGCTTAGATCCTTGGTGAAATCTATAACAAAAAAAAACATTCTTAACCGTCCCAAACTAAATAAGCAAAATACAAGAAATGTGAAATCTGTTTAACAAAAAACATCTTAACCATCCCACTAAATGAGCAAAATACAAAAAATGCAAACAAATGCAGTTTTATTTTAGCACGAGAAAATGTACTTGTAGTCATAAATATTAAATCATACAAAACATTATATCTTTAAATACAATTTCTATATCTACAATTTTATTCTTGAAAATGTTACTTTAGATAATACATCAAAGCATTTTATCAATAAAAATAACAAACGTGAAAAATAATTGTTACAATGAAGTTAAAAAGTTTATTATAAGTACTGAAACACTTAAAATTTATGTGATTCTTAGTCCAAAACATAGTATGAAGTGCCTTCACAGGGATTACGATACTACAACAATATAGTCGGACCTTAAATTAATTCAAATTTATTGTTTACCGGACTTGTTCGCTTGCCTCCTCTTTTGTTCACATCTAGTGTCCCATACACATGTGCGCAAGAGCAGAAGGAGGCATATTCGAGAGACCGGGAGTACCCTCTGTTTAGTATTTGATACATGATTGTAGGAGTACCACTATTTACTAAAACCATCATGACAGGCGGCTACTCCTAGTGGATTAGTTATGAGCTATGTACGATAAAGCATTGTGACATTAATTTTAAAGAGTTCAACACTGTTTGCATTCATCATTTTCTTTTTAATTTTTCACCAACTTTTTCCCTAAACCTCAGTTCATAGTCTTCATGAGCAGAATGGATTGTCTAGTGTGGATGAAAAGAGGATCTTCTCTATACTTATGGATAATGAACTCTCACTTTGAGGATTACCACATCTTTAGCCCCAATTCCGAACATAGTTATAGTGGGTTTGGTTCGTAGCCCGTATATTATTTCAGGTGGTGGTTGATGTCATTGATTAATGTTGCATGCCTTGATCACATCAGCTTGTCACTTGGATGCCATGTTTTTTCTTTTCTTTTATTTTTAAATAATTTTGTTGTGTGTGTTCATGATGCTCGATTCTCTCCTGATATTGAGTTGGTGCAGAGACCGGGTGTATTTGATATCTTCTTTAATATATTTACCTTTAGTGAAACGGTAGCGTAGTAGAAACATGTGGAGTCTGCAGTGGCCGACATCTTCAACGTTCGAATGGATATTCAAATCTGCTTCTTAAAACGATAATTTTCTAATGTATGGTCGGCTAACTATGAAGATTTCATAGCTATAACTCACCCACCTTATTTTTACTATCTCATTTTGTATCATAATGCGAAGCGACATGCACTAATAATTAGGACAACTTTAACACAGCCCCCATTCCAGACACATAATGTGCCCTTTTTGGTCCATTTGAGGGAGCTCTCCACTCTTCGACCGGTCCGGGCCATGTCACCTACGACAACAACCCCCCCCCCCCCCCCCCCCCCCCCCACACACACACACAATGTAGTCTGGTATGTCCGTTCTTTTTTGCACCTTTTAGTCCACATAATCAAATAAATGTAAGTTACAACGCCGGCTAGAGGTCCAACTCCTCCGGTTACCGGCGGCGGGTTGGCGAGAGATTGCCAAGTAATGCTGGAGGTAGGCAGCGGTGCAACGACGTAGAGGAGGGAGAGGTAAGAATCAGGGTAGGGAGAGAGGGTGGAGTGGTCAGGGTCGCCCGACTTGCGGACGCGGAAGCTGTCCATTTGACCACATTTTTTATCCAAATTTAGTCTAGAAATGAGTCAAAACGGACATTCTACAGATGGACTGTCCGATTAGTGAAACTCTGAAAGTCCATAGGCAGAAGCGTTTACACAGCGGCCAGTTGGCACTTCAGTGGCTACTCCATTACTGTTTAGACCTTAATACTCTAGTATTGCCAGGTATCTGGGCCTCAAGCAGAAACCGGAATATAAAGCACATTCTCCCAGTAGGCGACGCCTATAGCGGCGCACACAGCATGGACCGAGGAAGTCAGGGGACAAAAAGCAAATCTCTGGGCTTTTTCTATAATCCGTGCAGCTGCTCAAGAAGAACTGAAGAAGAAGAAGAACGGGTCTCCACCCAAAAGCAGATGCAAAGGTTGGAGATTAGATAGACCGATAGATGGAGCATCACGTTGATCGAGCTAGGTTACGCTAGGTGGCACCTTTTCCGGTTCTATCAGAAATTTGATCAACTAGTGTAGTGGGTACAGTGAATAGAGGGAGATTCTGAACTTTACCACCAACTCGAATACTCCCATGACACGACCAGTCTAAAAACCACTACGTGCGAACTAGGTAATGGTGGGCATCGGACGACACGGCTGGGCTCAGAATAACAACAACAGTACAGTAGCAAGAACACAACACGTAGATGGTACATATTCTCCTGGCAGTGCGGCTACTGTATGTGTGTCACAAAAGGAAAGGAAATCAAGAACCTGAAATATATTCGCTCCGATCCCGGTGTTGCGCCTAACTTTGCACCAGACCAGGACAATCCATGGCTCATCATCATCTCTGATAATGAGCCATCATGAAGGAATCCCCACACGAAGAATTCCTCCAGTTTCTTTAGATTTTCACCTCCCAACTCATCGCCCTTTTTCACTCACTTTCCCCGGCGGCCACCTTTCGTTTAATCTATTGCTCATTTGCGTGATCCTGCAGCGCAAAGCTCTCTGCTCTGCTCCTGGCCTCCCGTCCCAAATTTCCTCTGATTCCCCGACCCCTCTCACTGATGCTGCTGCTACACTGAGTGAGCTAGACCTGAGCAGGTGAGGCAAAAGCTAAGCTAACTCACTTCGCACTCGCTAAGTTCTGTCTTCTTCTACCTCGACTCGAAGTGGTGGCGGAGCTGTGCGAGCTTCGCACTGGCATGGGTCTTGGGCCAGATCATGCTCATCACTGCTTCGTTATCCTGCTCCTCTTTTCCTGCCATGGTGAGCCTCTGAATCCTATACGTGTTCGTTCGCCAGTTAGTTCCGTTTGGTCGTTGTAGCTGACGAATTAAGAGTGTCAGTCAGTTGAAGATGACGAACGAGCAGAGTGTCGTGTCATAGCAACAAGACAAACGGATGCTTTTTCGTCAGAAAAATCTAGCTGAACTCTCATACAAAACCGTGCTTTTGCTGATTTTTACTTCGGTTCAAACTGCAGTTAGAGGAGGAATCGAGCAGGGATCGCATGAAACGCGCGGCGACACGCCGCGCCGGCTTCTGTCCGGCGTGGAGAGGCTGGAGCGTGCGCGCGACATGCCAGAGCTGGACGTGACCACGCCGCTCGCGACGGTCCCGCTGGCGAACCCCACGACGGTGCCGGCGACGCCGCTGGCCACCGCCGAGCCGTACCTGGCGCACCCGGTCGCCGCCGGCGCGGCCGGGAGCTGGTGCGTGGCGAGCCCGAGCGCGGGCGCGGCGGCGCTGCAGGTGGCGCTGGACTACGCGTGCGGGCAGGGCGCTGACTGCTCAGCGATCCAGCCCGGCGGAGCCTGCGCCGACCCGGACACCGTCCGCGATCACGCCTCCTACGCCTTCAACTCCTACTACCAGCGGAACCCCGTCCAGACCAGCTGCGACTTCGCCGGCGCCGCCGTCCTCACCAGCACAGATCCCAGCACCACCACCTGCAAGTACCCCTCAACCAGGTAAGAAACTGATCAGACTATATGCAAACCGTTCCTGCTGAAAATTCTTTCATTTTTTTCGTATGATCGATGCTACGACTGGCATGTCATGCAGCACCGGCGCGTCGGTCCTGAACACGACGAACCCGCTGACCCCGACGTTCGGATCCCCTCCCGGCGGCTACTACAATTCTCCTCCTGCCGCTGGCGGCTTCTACAACCCCCCTCCTCTCTACGGGTCCATGTCGCCTCCGGACTACGGCGCCGGCATCAGCACCGCCACGACGGCCATGATGCTTGGCACCAAGATCAGGACGACGTCCCTGACGTGCCTCCTCGTCGCAACGGTGACTCTCAATCTATACAAGTAAATGTGCAGGGGAGTCGAGGATTGGTTTTGTGTAATTCTGCCGGAATTGCAATTGGAGTCTGAAGACTGAAGTGGACCGAAGAGGATTCAGATAAAAAAAAGGCACTGCGATTCTGCAATCAAATGCATCGGAAAACAGAGGGGCCATCCCAGCTGCCATGGAAGAAGCAGAGTCGCAGAGGCGCCTGGTAGGTTTTGGTGTACGTTTCAGGTGGAATGCATGTACTTGCATAAAATTTAAGTCCAGTGCATATGGTATTAGGCCATTTTCATGTAAGAAATTAGCCAAGTATTCCTATGCATTTTCCTGAAAAATAGCAGAAATTCGGTTCCTCTTTTGGTTTACAGAGTTGCAAAAGCGCACAAAAAATGCAATCAGATGCCATGGCACATTAAATTCTGCAAAAAATCAACAACACAAAACATATATGACATAAATTCTTTGGACGCATACAACAGCCTGTTTGGTTGCTCGTAAGCTTTTTGGCCATTTTGCATCCGTGGCTCACTTGGGCCTAGCCCTGGAAAAACACGGCCTGAGCCAAGTTGTGCACTTGGTTTGGTTGCCCACAATTTTCTAGGCAGGCCCATTTCGGTAGAAGCAAAAATGCAAAGTGCTTGTGTTTCGATGCCCAGAATTCGTGTTTATGCCATAAACCAGTGTGTTTGGTTTCCCAGATTTTGCTTGTTCCGCTTACCTTGCATGCCAAATGGTGAGCTTACCATCCTATTAGGGTTTAACTATCATGCATACTTAGAACAAGCACAAATAGACAACGATCACAACCAGTACGACGATAATGACGTCTTTCACGCCAACAGAAGCACCGAGTCCTCCACCTTTGCCCACATCATTACTTGCTCCGGCTTGGAGAGGTTGGAGAGGGGTCTCTTCTACCTTGGACATGTAATAGGCTTGCTGTGCCTCCTTCAGAGTGTCGAACCTCTTGCAGCAATTGTTGGGGTAGTTCTCCACCTGAGCCGAGCAAGCGTTCTAGGCTGTGTAAATCCCAGGAGTCCTTCCTCTGAAGACCACATACCACTAGAACACAGAACAACATCATTAGAACTTGCAAAACAAGCAACACATGATCACAAGGTGGATAAGCATCATAAGCAAAGCATGCATTGATCATCCGAACCTACCAACAGGACTAGAAGCAGCACAAGTGTTCGCTGCCTAGCTAGTATGATGTCAACCTAGCACCACATCAAAAGAGGGTGTAATACTTCCACCACAAGTTCGTCGTGTGAGGGGTTAGCATATGTACCACCTCAAGCACCCAAAATATACAGGCCATAAGAAGTTTTGTTGTCCTAGCTACCCAAAATATATATCATATCATCATCATGATCATCATCAAGCATGCTTGCACCACCGCCACCTCCACCATACCAAGCACTACTTGTAGTAGTGCTTGGTCAGGAAGGTTTGAAGCCACAGCTGACGGTGGTCCTCGTCCATGAGAACGAAGTCAGTGCCTTGCGCCTTGTTGTCGAGGAGGTGGATAAGAGCCACCATCTTGGCTGATTCACTGTAAGTGCCCTTCGCGGACATGACATCCTCGTAGAGGCCAGGGTGCACGTCCACAGGCACGCTCTCCCTGATGGCGGTTGCCACCTCCTTGACGGCCTCGGTCATGCTGGTGAAGACGAGGACCTCCTCATCCACCAAGGCACCCCTCTTCCTCTTCTTCTCCCCTCTCTCATCTGGCTTCGGTGCAGGATCAGCAGCCTTGGTGCCTCGGTAGTCAGCAGGAGGACCATCAAGGATGACGGTATCCTCATCCTGCGTGTCAGCTTCATCAGGAAGCGTACCTAGAGGCTGAGAGGACCCCATGGCATGCCTTCCAGTGGCCAGACCGAAGGAGAAGATGGTCTGCATCTGCTCGTAGTTCTGGATGGGCTGGTTAGGGAATTCAGCATCCTTGGGGTGATCCTACAGCGGTTTGTGTTTCACAGTTAGGAAGTGCACAATGTTAAACAGTGAGACAGTTAGAAAGTGCACAATGCTAACCAGAATGTGGCCTCTCAAGTGCTCCGACTCCAAGATAATGGTGCTAGTCTCCTCATCCCATTGTGCACCACTAAGGTCCTTCAGCTTTGACACCTTGATCCACCTCACTCCACTTCCTCAGGTGGTCGTTGATCTGAGTAGAGGTGACCTCCTGGCCAGCGAACTCAAAAATCAGCTTCGCAATTGTGTTCAGATGCAACTCCTTGAACCCCTTCTCAGTCCTCACCCCGGAGTTGATGAGCTCGCACATCTTGTTCAACACGAAGGTGGAGAGAAATGCAGTCCACTTCATGGTCGTCCCCATCTTGCTCTTCTTGTCCTTACCACTACCTGGCCTTTTACCTTTCTCAGCCACCAGATCAGGCATCAGCACCATCTCTGAATCCATCTTAGGCACCACGAACATTTCTAAATCTTGCGTCTCAGGCACCTCGTCCGACTGAGAGTCTGGGACAAGAGAAAGAATCATGTCCTGGCTGTGCCCCTCGAACAGAGACTGACTAAACTTCTCGGTGGTCATGTCCTACATCGGTGAGGACCAACACAAGCATGGATCTAAGCTAGAACACCAAACCCTAAGCACGAATCGAAGCAAAAGACCTAGGGTTGTAGTGTGCTTACATGCATCGTAGCGTCCACGGCCGCTGTCTCCTCGCCGAGATCGATGAAGAAGCACCCCGCCGCCGGCCGTTGACCACTGCCCACCGGTGTAGAACATGTCGCCGCTTACCTGGTCGTCGTTGATGAAGCTCAAAAAGGGGGAAATGGTGGCGGGAGTTTCGGCGGTGAGAGGAGAGGATTGAAATAGGGGAGGCAAATCCAGGGCGGTGAGCCCAATTTCTCCCGCCACCATTTTTGCCCGCGCGCGCGTGCGCGCGAGGCAGCGCGCCAGCTCCCCCGCCTGCACGAGCTCGGCTCCAGGATCCCGATTTTGCCTTGCGGGAGGGTGGCTCTGGAGAAACGGCCGATTCGGCCGTTCCTCTCGAGCCTGGCCCAGAGTGCTTTAAGTTCCGCGCCCGTGCAGGCTCGCGGAACGGGGCAGGTTACCAAACGGGCCAAATCTTGCATTCAACAGTGCGTTCTTTATGTCCGTGGGCTACCAAACACGCCCCTGGTGTTGCAAAAAGGAAGGTTAGGCGTGCCCAAAGGGAAACTACTAATCTGTCGTTCTTCTGTGACTACTCCACCATAGATCCTAGCCGTTAGGAGAGTCATTGGAGGTGTGCCCTCCACCAATGTGCTTGCTAGTCTGACATGGATCTGGGGACCCTAGTGGCCTTTGAAGGTGCGCTGGATTTTTGCTACATGTGGGTGGCGGAAGATTCTCTGTATGTTAGCTTTTTTGGGCAAGGATGGTGAGGTGGTGTTCTCGCATCGGAATAAGTCATGTTCCAGCGGGGAGCATTGGTGGTGGATCTGGTGGATTGTTCAGGATTCGGTGACGGCAGACACTCTGACTCCATGTTGTGGTGGCGGTTGTCCTTAGATAATCTTGGGAGGGGAAGTTGTGTTGTCTTCAGATATGAAGACAAGATATCTCGGTGTCTTTCTGGACGAGTCTGTGGTCTCAGATTTAGGAATAGAGAAGCATGGGGCATGTCCCCGACCGTGTTCTGCTAGTCAAGTGTTTGATCCCATCTTCAGAGGCGGGTGGCTACAACGTCTCGTAAAGCTGTTAGGCGATGGTGTTTTTTTTTTTGAAAGCACGATGGTGTATTTCTCGTTACAAGGATGATGGTGTTGTTTATGTTGGTGGACACAGGTGTATCCTCTCGGCGGACACACTTATTTATACTAGTCTTCATATATCCTCCTTACATATTAGTATAGACGTCACTATGGCGTATGTTCAGAAAATATTGGAGTGCCGAGAGAAAGATGAAAAAACTTTTCCTCTCAAAATCCACATGATCAAAAACATTGCCGAACGTAAGAACATAGTCAAACATGAATTAGTTGTATGAATGTTACGTGGCATGCTATCAGCAAGTCTAGTCGAGCCTTTACTATTGTGCCGTCTCGTAGATATTATTTTTTTGTCAAAGTTGTCTTGTTCTAAGACTCGTAGTGTGGGCTAAAATTAAACAGTTGATGGACTACATATTAGGGTTTTCGACACACGATTGTACCTCGAAACGGGCATGCACTAAGCCGCCAGCCACTGCTTCTCGCCGGCGAGTCTACCGCTCCCCTTCCCCTTCGATCGCCGTCTTGGCGCCGCAAGGGGGAGGGGAGTCCTGGTTCTCGTTTGTGCGTGGTTTTAGTGCTAGTTTTTTTTAGGTGTTCAAGTTTCCTCTGTTGGTGTCATGGTGGAGCGGATGTTGATGGTGTTTGTAGGAATAATGGTCTCCCAGTCCATGCTCCTGCTCGTCGGAGGTGTTGCTGACGCCGGCGAGAGGCTTGTGGAGTCCAAGCAGTTGGAGCGATTTGGATCTGACGTTGCGTCTTGGCGTGACGACATGGATGAGTTGCTGTTGGAGTGCATCTGTGTTGATTGCTGCGGATATGCGGATGAAGGTGGAGGATCCGGCCGCCTGATGAAGGTTGGGATGGCGTTGGCCCCGGATCCGGCGTTGAAGAAGCTTGGAGGGCTCCTCCGGCCGATGTTCCTTATCGGACTATATCCAGTCTTATGGGGCTGGTGGCTATTACGGTTCATTAATGCCTCTTGGCTAGGGGTTTTTCCAGTGTCAAGTTGTGGACCAGCTTTGGGTGCTCTTCTTCTCCGGCGACGGCGAAGGATTTGGGTGCTTGCTAGTTGCGGTGAAGGCGGTTTGCAGTAGTACAACCGTTTGTATCCTCCTTGTTTTATGTTGCTTGTATGCGTTTCAGATTTGTATTCTTGCTACTTTTATGAATAGAAGTAATGTATGCCTACGGGCGTACACTGTAAAAAAAACGGACATGCACTGGAAACATTTATATACAAAATCAAATACTAATACAGAACCCGAATCTTCCCACCTCCACTAAAAATATTGGCATATCCTAGATCATATTCAAGTATTCAACTTAATATTAACCTTTAAACGTACATAAAACTATAGTTTTATGAACCTTTAAATGTACATAAGACTATACTTTTATGAATTTATGTTGTTGAAATGAGGGCGTCATGAAACAATTAAAGTTACTCTATGCATAAATGTTTGCTTAAGAAACCATTACGCTATAAATGGTTTGTTGATACTTTCATTCATATTGTCGGTTAAAGCAATCATCATTGGAGGAAACAAAGCAAACCACGTGTTATACATGTAAATGCCATATAACTACAATTCAACCATGAAACGAAAACATAAGTAAGTGATCTGAACTAACTTGAGTGAGTCGATATTAAATTTCTCTTCTCTTGAGCAATCATATGTCTCAAATCTTTTATTTCAAGCTTATTGGCGAGTATTGAGCATTGATAATACTATGCATACTTGTAGGAGCAAGTACAACACGAGTATTTTGTGTTATAGAAATAAGGCTCACGGTGGGACATGTTTTAGAGCCCAAATGTAGGTGTCCACTTAGTTACTAGGTTATAATTTTGAAAACAAAGGATGGTATTTCACCCAATTAGACAGGGGCTAAATAGAGGAACAATAATCCTAAAATTATTGGCTTTGATTAGGAAATAATAAAACATAATACTAATATCAAGAATATGGTATTTTGCATATGATAACAATGATAAACTACACATATTGGCCCACATCATCCAATGTGTGCATTCCACACAATCTAGAACACTCTACATGTTAATTAATTTACAACAATTTTGTATAAATGCACTTAAAAATTTGGTGGAAAGTTGTCAAAAAAAATTGCTCGAGATGTTCAGTCGGCTAACATAACAATATCAATGTATTAAGGCCCACCAAATATTCATTTTTGTTACAATTTTTTCAACAACATAATTAGATGATATGTTTTTGCAGAAACAACGCAAACTATTGTTCAAAATCAAAATGATGATTAAGTAGTGTAAAAATATGATTAAAGGGGACCATTATTCATGCATACTATGAAATTTGCATTTCTATAGTGAAAGTGAAAAATATGATAGAATATCATATGACCTTAGTTTGTATTTCATAAGTAAGTTATACAAAGTAGTGAACCACTTTAAATGAAAAATACCATGAAGTAAGTATTATGTCTTAGAATGTCTAAAGTAATACATGCATTTACATGGTATCACACTACTACCTAATCAGCATGTTTCTAAGTTAATGTTGATGGGAATAAAATTTAGAAATTTTGGGATCTTTGCAACTAGATTGTTTGATTGCTATAACTATAATGTTTATAACACACACTGCCTTGTGGACCCTGTTTTTCATTCAACACACATCTCAATGCATTTTTTTGACCATCTAATATCTTGAGTGTGCTGGGCCGCAAGCTCCACTTTCGTAGGCCGGTCAATGTGCCTTGAGCCCAAGTCTCACCGACACTACTCATAGTAGGTGCATAGGTTGGGCCAACAACGTGGGAGGAGATGAGCACGCCACTGGGAGGAGGGGTGGCAGTCTTCGAGACGGCGTGGAGGTGCGGACCCTCCTGAGGTTGGAGCCCCCCAGTCCATGCACATGAAAAAATAAAAGCTAGCAGTAGCTTGAAGGCATTAATGCTTAGTTACAACGAGTAGAATTCCGTACACTCGAGCTCCAGTGCTCTCTGTTTTAAACAAAAATCTCTGAAAGAAAATCCTGCATTAATGCTTAGTTACAACTTTAAATTATCTTACTAGTGTTTTAAAATAGAGGGAGAACTGTTGCTCGGGGGCCAAAAACAATTTCCAAGTTACAACTCCATATACAAAAAACTATGTGTAACAACATATCTTATCAGGTTTAGCTTCATTCTTGCATGATGATGTCTCTAACCAAAGGCACACCTATATATAAAGAAATATGCATACGTCATTCATACTTTGGATTGTCAACCAACGCGAAGCCCCACACGGTATCTCGAGCCTCGCTAGATGCATGCTCACGTGGAGTACAATGCTAGCAGCTAAAATCCTATTAGACCGATGAGTCCGAGCAGAGGGTTGAAGAACGACACTCAGAATGCTACCAACATTGTGAAATGATCAATCTTGTATGTAGGAACAAAATCATGAAATACAAGTTTATCCTCTAGTCCATCACGTTTAAGTCATACCGTGGCCGTGACAAACTTGTCGTTAGGCCACTATTCGAATATTATCATGGTTTGGGGGGGGGGGGGGGGGGGGGGGCAGCGGCCCCCTATCTTGTATATTGCTATGTAGTTGTCGTTCAACATAAATAGGCTAATCATCGAGTAGATACATGAGGTGGCAACAAAAAATAGGAGATCCATATTGTATTGTGTAGGCTAGGAAACTGAGATAGTGAGGGGAATATAGGGGAGGGCGATTTGGCTCTCGAGCACAGATGCACCTGCTATCTGGATCGCGTGTGTTCTGTTGGGATCTGTGTCTCGTATGTTTTGATGTGCGATACAGCCGGCGGAAAATAGAATAATGGAGCGACATCGTATCATCTAGGTGAGTACGATGGGCCAGGGTTTGATGGGCGTTTGCCAGTCGGTTGGGCCGGTCTGACGGATGTAGTTTCTGGACCTTTTGTACACGTGACTTTGTGGACATCTGGACAGAGTGACAACCATTGGTGGGTGTGAGTAAATTAATGTACCACCTGGAGCATGCAAACGACGAACTATACTAAAGAGTGCTCATTAGCTTCATTCCGATTAACCATCGTAAATCCTTATTGTATACCACACCGAGCACCAGGATCGTGAGTCTGTGACCATCAGCTTGGTGACTGCGAGAGCCGAGGGGCATGCTGATCCTCGCCAGATCGGATGTGCAGCTGGCTTTCGTGACGGGAAAGGATGAAGCCGGAGCACCTGTGATGGTTACATGATCTAATGCGTTTCTCTCATTGCCAAGGGATCTGGGTTAGCCACGCTGCCACAACATCTAGTTGGCGGGTGCCACATTCCCGTTGATGATAATTACACGTCATGCCATTGCGTCCTAGTAGATATATATCGGTAAATTATACATGGAGAAAAAAGAGAAGAGCAGATAATAAACTGCAGAGTATGGAAAAACTAAAAATAGAAATACAAAATCTCACTTGGATGCCGCAAGATTGTTGTGTATGTGTTGGTGACAGTTGTAGAATCGAGTGTGTCATCTCTAACCACGGCGAACCACGAACCTCACGATCTATTCCCCTAAAAAAACAACACTATCTCTAGCCGCGTGGAATACGTGGAAGGATCATTTGACCTTGTTCAAAGAAGAGAGGTATATAGAGGATGCAAATGATGGTGGTAGTTTGCTAGGTGATTAGATGACAGTAATTTACTTGTACGATGGCTTCATAAAGGGATCAGGATTTTGTGAATAAAAGATAGAACGCCACACAAGAGAAAAAATTTCTGATTATAAACAAGGCTGAAGACCCCATGAAATAGTTACAAAACGCACGCCCTCCAAGCGACAGGCCCATGCAGGGTCATGCCTACATGGAAACAAGTCCACGTGTTCGACACATCTTACATGGCACTGAGCCGATGTGTCCACCTCAAATTTTGTTTGCCAACCAGTGCATCGCCCGTCCTTAGTCGGGACTCGGGATGTAGGTGAAATTGAGAAAAACAACCATTTAGAACCGACAACACTAGAAGCTAACCTCGTTGTTTCATAAGAGTTGGGACTTTTGTCTTGGCTTGGCTTCAACTCCTCGCTCACAATCGTCGAGCCAAAATTTGCCTCTGTCAAGGGTTAGTGGGTTTCACTCGTAAATGCTTATGGTGAGAGAAGAAGAGCTTTTGCCTTCAATCGTGATGCTTATTTCTTCCGAGGTTTGGAATGAATGCAACATTAGAGTCTTTCGACACGCCAACTACATGCCAATCACATAGGAAAATTAAAAGTTGAGGTTGTCAATCGGCGAACCGTCGGACCGACATATTTGAATTCCATCATGCCATGAAAGTTGTTCGTCGTTGTATTTTTCTTCTTTTGGCCCTCAGGCCTTGCTTGTGAACTCTTTCTAATTAATGAGATGAGTAAAAGAAAAACATCCATTTCGAGAATAAATTACTCCCTTCGATCCGAAAAAACCGTTAGACGTTGTACACATTAGTTATACTGCTTACGTAAAATTACGACATTTTCCCGGATCAAAGGACACCAAGAAAGAACTAGAAACACGCACCGACCTTTTGGCGGGCTCGGTCCAGCCAGCAAGGCAGCAAGGATAGCCAAATTCGAAGCATGATACGGAGTTTAGAAGATGCACTAGCGGCGAACCAATTAAGAAAGGAAAAAAATTAGGGATGGAAGGGAGCTACGCGGGTTAATAAACAAAGCAGCGACACGCCTCCGTTTCAGGGGGGAAAAACAGCGACACGAACACGAGAAGCTCGAGATCGTCCTGTGCTGCCCCCCACGAACCGCTTTCACTGCTCCAGTAACCTCGCCATGAACATGAATCGAAGCTAGAGTTTGAAGAACGTAACCATGAAAGGTTAGCAGATGCTTTGGTTTAAAGCTACTGCTACATGGTCGTCTATGCATGAGTTTGTGACACCGGTACATGAAGAGACGCAAGACTGTCCAGAACATCCAGAACGTCGGCACCGGTTGGCCGAAACGGCAAACGAGCATTTATTACATGCTGCAGAGGTGGGCCATGTGTTGGTCACGAAAGCTAATTTCATGATACGGAGTATATACTATTCCTTCCGATTTATAAAACTTGTCCACTTAGTACAAAGTTTATACTAACTTAGTATAAAATAACCGACACTTTTTATGTATCAGATTGGGTATTCAGAATACGAGAACTGAATCGAATCACGAGAGAACTAGTCGGCCAAGATTTCGAGAGTAGTTGTGCCCGAGTGCCGAAACGGATTTCTGAGGGAATATAGGCATAAGCATAGGCGCCTTGAGAGTTGCTCCCGCCTCCCACGATGGAGGAAATTCACTCTACCACCGCAATGGAGTGGAGATAATTTCTTTATAATCATAATGTTTTTTTTTGTTTTGTATGTATAGTCTAATTCTTGCAGCAGTAAACTATCATTACGATCAATATTTAATCGATCAAAACATTCTTTTCTTCCAGTTGTACTTCCTCTCCGTTTCATACAATAGTAGAAATACATACTATGATTCACCAAAAAACATAAAGATGCATACATAATGTTAATTAAGGTTGTTGAAACTCTATGCAAATGTCCATTTAGAACCATGCTAAAACCTATTCATAAATTAAAACATTAGATGGTGGTAAGAGTAGATTGATAAAACATTGGATGGTGCTAAAGCCTATTCATAAATTAAAACATTGGATGGTGGAGCCTTAATCCCGTTGTACCGACTTCCTGGCAAATCGTGGAATAGTCAGGCATATAGGGTTTCCATATATTTCCTTGAACACACACGGCCGAAGAAGCGGTTGAGAATGAACGAACAGTATACGTGTATGGCCTCCTTCTTTTCAGCTTATGATTCTAGATAAGCTGGATTTTGGAAGATTGTGGGGAGAATCTGTGGTGGGTATAAGTTGGCAAAATCTGCTAGCCCTGTTCTTTTCAGCTTCTACACATTTGGCTTGTTTGATGGGTTGAAAGGTGAAATGTCTGTAACGTCCCTAAAATTCATTTGTAAGCTAGTTTTTAGTACAAATGAGATAGAAATGAATACAAAATTATTTTTTAGTTCAAATTCCATACGTTCTACAAATCATTACATGCCAAAATAAAATAAAAGTCATTCTTAGTGATTCAACCATTACAATTAGAATACTCGTGATGCAACTAAACTTTCAGCAATTCTCTGTCGCGTCCCACGCATGACTTCATCGGAAGAAGATGAGGCGACTCCCCCGACATAAGATGCACTATCCTCATGGATATATGAGCTTCTCTCAATCGTGTTGAAATGATCATCATATAGCTTACTATCACGAATGAAGTTATGCAAACACATGCATGCAGTGATGATCTTCGACTGCGTCTCTTCTTCTGGGAAAAATGGTATCCCGAGCAGAATACGCCACTTCATCTTAAGAACGCCAAATGCTCTTTCAATGGAATTTCGTAGAGATGAATGAAGATGGTTGAATTTCTCCTGCATGTTTTGTGGAGGCGCACCTTGGAATTCAGGAACATGGTAGCGTTGCTCTTTGAATGGGGCGAGATAACCAGTTCTATTGGGATATCCAGAGTCGACAAGATAGTATTTTCCTGCGAGTAGAAAAAACATCAGAACATAAATACATATTATGAGTATATATTTTGTTTGCATAGTACATATGCAAAAAAGATTACCGTGAGGAGGGTGTGGATAATTGGCAAACCTAGGCCGAGCATCAGTCCATACACGGTTATCATGAGTAGATCCAGGCCATCCAGGAACAGCAAATGTGAACCTCAAGTCAAAATCAAAAATTGCAAGGACATTCTGACTTGTATAGCCTTTCCTGTTAGTGTATTTTTGCTTGTCCTTCGCAGCTACTAAGACAGGAATATGTGTTCCATCAATTGCTCCAATAGCATTCTTGAAATGGGGCCAAAATCTTTGTTGCCTAATTTTTTCATGAACTTGGGTGAAAGTAGGATCATGGGGTCTAATGTAATCACCCGCCATACGGTCTACACAGTCTAACACCTCATGAAACTTCCTGCTTACAGTAGATGCACTACGCTCGAAACGATCTGCAGCCTGACTATTGGACTCAGGTGCCCCCAACATCCACAGAAAGAGAGCTAGTGATTCTATACTGGACATCTGAGAAGTTGACAGCAGACCATATTTAGCAACAAGAGTATCATGCAACATTCTGAAAACTGACCTCCTCATCCTAAAACAGTTGTAAAATTTCCTTCCATCCTTCATCCTTTCCTCAACCCATTGTATCCCTGTCATCATAGGCAGTCTTCTAGCCGCATAAGGTGCCTTTTCATCCTCTTCTGCAAGAGCAGCCGCAAGCATGTAGTACAAGTCCAAATCTTCATCATCAGAATCATCAGAATAATTCATCTGTAAGTACACAGAAAAATCAATTGGAAAAACATAAGTAGGGTTCAACACAATCCATTGTCATACGTACATGCATATAACAGACAAGTACAAAGCAAATTAAAATTTAATGGTACGTTACAATTTAATGGTACGTTACATGCATAAAACATACAAGTTCAAAGCAAATTAAAATAGGGTCATTCGAGATACAAGTTGAAAACAGTGAAAATATAAAAAAGATGCATCTCATCCTAAGCCAACTTCTTGTTATGCTGCTCCCATGTCATCCTAAGCCAATCAAGCCTCTGCGCCGGTGTAGCATCCTCCTCCAAACAAACGAATACATCACGATACTCCTGTAGAATGAATAGCTGTGTGGCATAGAAGTACTCCAACATCCCGGGCTTAGCTCCATCCTCAACTGATTTATGGTACTGATGCAAATTGATGGTACTGATGCAAATCTGGCCAGAAAAGTGGATTCTACTGATTTATAAATTACAAATTACTAATTGATGCTAGTGATGCAAATCTGGCCACCTATTATCACTGCAAACAACCATATCAAAACACAAAGCTAATTAGGGGATGGCAATTCTCCGTAAATAACAACCAAAGATATGTCCAAAGCCGATACCCCTTCGTTTCACTTGCGGGAATCAGCCCAGAATCGACTCCCCACCCGATTCTGCGTCTACGAAGGAAACGTGATTCTCGGTGGAAATAAGCTGGTCAGAATCAGAACCCTTCTTTTGGGCTTTTGGAGATTTTGGGCCAGAATCTGTTATAGGAGCTGAAAAGAAGGAGGCCATATATATACTTCAAGTTACATTAACCGTTTCCCCGAAAACAATGTTACATTGGCCAAAAGAGACCGAAGAAGAGGACGTTTATTACACGATTAGATTACAAATTAATGAATTATCAAAGTAACCAATCAAAAAAATTAACAAAGTAGAGAGGATCAATCAACAACGATGAACGCTTTTTAACTAGTAAACCAGATCCACACGGACCTGCGGCCCGGTGCAGCTAGTGTTGCAGAGCTGGGGCCAATCCCGACGACGACCTTGTTGATCGAGCTGACGTCGGCCGAATAGGGCACACCAGACAGTGATCGATCTACGTACGTCTTGATTTGGTTGAAGACCTTGCAGCTCCGAGTCAAAGCCGATATGATCGATCGTCATGATTTGGCTGACGGTTAATCTCCTTCGGAGTTCGGAATCCGTCCGTCAATCTAAATCAAAACCACGTGCAGAGTGCAGTGATGCAGCCCTAGATCCCGCAGCGACGTCGACGAGCCGGCGCGCACCTCGTCGGACGCCCCGCCGGCGAGCCTCACGAGCCGGAACGCCCGGCCACGCACGTCGGCGCCGCCCACGAAGAGCACCGAGCGGCAGTACCGGTACAGCGACGCGATCGGGCGTCCGGCGCCGAAGCTCCTGCAGTGGACGCGGCCGTCCGGGAACCGCACGCGCAGGACGCACGCCTCCTCGCCCTTGGCCGGCTCGCCGTCGTCGTCTTGGGCAGCGGCGTGGGTGGACGCTGATGTATCTTGGTAGTCGTGGGGCAGGTTGGAGACGGGCAGGGCGGTGGAGTGGTCGACGTTACCGGACATGGTGAGGGAGGCCCCGAAGGCGGTGACGAGCTCCTCCATCTGGGCCGGGTGCGCGGCTGGAGGCAGGGTGGCCAGGTTGTCGTTGCCGGACATGGCGGCGAAGGCGGCGACTAGATGCTCCATGTCCATACTGCTGGTCGGATCTATCGTATCGAGCCTCACCGATTTTCGTTGTTTCTCTGGCGGTGTCACACGCACGTACGGAGTATGTATATGTAGGCAGGCAGCTAGAACACCGACTCTGATGTAAGCACGGACACCGCAAGGTCGGACATCTAATCGGACAGGAACTAAGACACGTGCATGCAGCATGCGTCATCTACATAACTACCATGGACCATAACGGCGAACCCAGAAAAAGGGGCAGAACTGCTATAACGATCGACTTCTCAATTGCTCAACAATCCATGGCATGTTTTCGACAAAACCGTTACCTCTGTTTTATAATATAAATCTTTTTAGCATGCTAAAAAAACTTATATATTGAATGGAGGGAGTAGGTATGTGCACTACACTACACGAAAATCAGGTAAAGACGAATGTTTTGATGTTCGCCGAGAATTGTCTGAAAACACTACTCGACATACACAACAATTGTTGGTAATGCTGGTTTTAGGACAAGTATATGGTAAAAAGAAACCCGGAAACAAGTAGGACTCCGTCTAGGGGGGAAAGACACGCGGTCTATAATAAGACTTGGCAAACATCGTGAGATATTCCACATGTCTATTGCGGAGTGTTAGGTGCCACATGTCTATTGCGGAGTGTGTTAGGCGCCACATGTCTATTGCGGAGTGTTAGAATGCTCCATAACACCACCGCAAGTGGAAATTGGCGAAAAAGGAAGCCCGAGGAATACATCTGTTACGTGACCAATAACTAAAGGTGGATAAATTTGATTAGGTTTTCTTAGATGACAGCCGATTATGTGATTCATGTGGATGTATTTTTGTACTTAGGTCATTCCAGAGTGGTGCGCGGACAAGCTTCGTTGCTATAAGGTGATCGTAACCTGGTGGACAAGCTTCGTTCAAGGCGGAACTCAAAGAAGCATCAGATCGGCGTGCCTTGATGGGTGGTCCAGCACACGTCAAGACAACCTCGCCCTCACTTGTGACATGAGAGAAAAGTATAAGCAATAGCACTTGGTTCTTCCCATCAAGTTATTCTTTAGACGCGAACATACATCTCTTTTTATGGGTCTTATTACTTTCTGTTGTAGAGAAAAGACACTCTCTTTACGGGGCAGAAACATACACGAAGTTGTACGAGGAGAAGCATGGTGCCGTCTCTGATCCGTGATGGGAGCCCTTTGACTCTCAAGTTGGATTTGCAGAAGCTTGATGCTATGAGCGCCGCAGCTCCACAAGATCTAGTTCCTCCACTTAGATTCAACTTTGTAAGTTGTCTTCCATTTTTTCAATCATCCATCTTACCGTCTCATGTGCATGCTTACAGCTAAATCCATTGGTCGGATCCAATAATATGCCGCTAGGTGGATCTACACATGGCCAAGGAAGTAGTGACACCTACGACAGGACGTTTTACCTCTTGGAAGCAATGACTTGAGGTTAGTTTAAAGAACCATGTTTGTAATTCTGAACTTTATAACTAATTTTTGTGCTTCTCAGCCATTTGCATTTCAAATTGTAACCTCATTCTTGTGATATTTAATCTTGCAAACTCATGATTGTGCTTCTAATCTTGTAGGTTTGTATTGCGGACGCCTTCGATGGTGGACATACATCCTATCTTGTCCGTGGTGGAGCTCATGTTATGGATGTCACTTGTGAACTTCGCTCATGAACTTGTTTGTAATGGATATGTGCTAAGCTCGTTATGGTATCAGACTTGACTTGATTTTCGAAAAAGAGCGCTTTATTAGACTTTAACCAGTTTACATCCAGGAGATACAACTGGAAATATCCACACCCAGCCTCTGCATATCTAAGATGCACACAGCCGAAAAGAAGTAATGAGATAGAAAGCTGAAAGGGGTGAGAAAAGGACACATAGGAAAAACTTGTCACATGCGACGAAAATCTATCCTATGGTGTAAGCGGTCCGATACGCAGATTATGCTGCCACCCATGATGGGAAAAAATATCTGTCGCCACTTGCTCCAACCGCGAGGAAACCTCTGTAAACAGGTCTCGGTGAGCCGGACTCTGAAGAATAGACCACTCCCGGAGATAGTGAGCACATCGGAAAATTACCTGCATTGGAGAAGAAACTTTAGCGTTAAAAACTCTGTCATTTCTACATAGCCAAAGCGACCATAACAAAGCGATCGCTCCCACCCAAATATGTTTTCTAAACATGCAATCTATACCATGTAGCCAATTGCCAAAAATATTAGCAATTGACCTCGGTGGATACAAGTTTGAAGCCATTTGGATGACAGACCATATAGACCGCGCAAATTGGCACTCAAAGAATAAATGTTTGATATTCTCGTCATGATGACAGAAGACACATTTTTTACTTCCTTGCCAGTTACGCTTTGCCAGGTTGTCCTTAGTCAGGATGACTCCTTTGAGAAGGTACCAGCCAAAAATCTTTATTTTTAGAGGTACCTTCATTTTCCATAAATGTTTATTATTTATAACTGGAACCTCGGAATGTACTAAAGCATTATACATGGATCCTACAGAGAATGTGCCATTCTTTTGCAGTTTCCAGCGGAACTCATCCCGTCCATGTTGGAGATGGATTTCGGCCAGTCGCTCTTGTAAAGCTTGCCAACATTCCAATCTTGTACCGAGGAGAGCCCGCCTAAAAGACACGTTGGGTGGAGAAGATCCCAACACCCTAGCGAGCGTATCGCCTTTATCACGCGCTATATTGTATAATGCCGGATACTGCTCCCGTAGAGTTGAATTCCCTAGCCAGGAATCCTCCCAGAAACGAATTTCCGATCCGTCTCTTATGTGGAACGATCCATATCGGAAGAAAGAAGCTTTCACCGACATTAGACCTGCCCAAAAGTGTGAATCCCCTGCCTTCCAAGACATCTGGGATACCGTTTTTGAACCCACATATTTATTCCTCAGGAGTTGTTGCCACACCCCATCCTCAGTTAAGAACTTAAAAAGCCACTTACTGAGGAGTGCGATGTTTTTTGCCTCTAGGTCTTGAATACCTAGCCCCCCTGGTCTTTTGGACGGCATAGCACATTCCATTTAGCCAGTCTATATTTCTTTTTTTCGTTATCCCCTTGCCAAAAAAACCTCGATCGGAAGTAGTCCAACCTTGTGAGTACTCCTTTCGGTACTTTGAAGAAGGATAGCATATAAAGAACCATATTGCTGAGCACCGAATTAATCAAAACTAACCGGCCTCCAACTGAGAGTAATTTACCCTTCCAGCTGCTCAGCCGTTTCTCCAACCGTTCCTCAACCAGTTTCCATTCATTATTTGTGAGTCGCCGATAATGTATCGGTATCCCCAAATATGACATAGGGAGCTGGCCTAGTTGGCAACCAAATAGTTCTGAATATTTAGCAATATGATCTTGGGCCTCCCCGAAGCAGAACAACTCACTCTTATGGAAATTTATTTTCAATCCCGAGAGTTGCTCAAACGCTGAAAGTATTAACTTTAGGTTTTTTGCTTTCTCGATATCATGTTCCATAAAGAGAATAGTGTCATCGGCATACTGAAGGATTGATAAACCACCATCTACGAGATGTGGTACCACTCCCGCAATTTGGCCCAAAGTCTTTGCGCGCTCAATTATGATGGCCAACATATCAACGACGATATTAAATAATATCGGGGATAATGGGTCACCTTGTCGTAAACCTTTTTTTGTCCGAAAGTAATGTCCAATATCATCATTGATTTTGATAGCGACACTACCTCCAGTAACAAAGTTATAAACCCACTCGCACCATGTTTCAGAGAAACCTTTCATTCTTAGAACTTGGTGCAGAAAAGGCCATTTAACTTTGTCATATGCCTTTTCAAAGTCGATTTTTAGGATCACAGCGCTCATTTTTTTGCAGTGTAATTCATGAACTGTTTCATGCAAAGTGACGACGCCGTCAAGAATATAACGTCCTTGCATGAAGGCTGTCTGAGTTGGCCGGATAACATGAACCGCCACTGAGTTCAGCCGAATCATTGCCACTTTAGTGAATATCTTGAAACTGACATTTAGGAGGCAGATAGGCCGATATTGTTGTATCCTTTCTGCGTTCTTAGTCTTTGGTAACAAAATAATCTCCCCAAAGTTCAACTTAAACAACTCAAGTTGTCCAGCATGGAAAGCGTTGAACATTTCCACCAAATCGTTTTTAATAATATCCCAAAAGTTTTGATAAAACTCTACCGGAAAACCGTCAGGACCGGGAGCTTTATTGTGTTCCATTTGGAGAATGGCCTTCTTGATCTCCTCCTCTGAGAATGGAGCGATAAGAAAGGCATTTTCCTCATTGGATACTTGTGGGATATCTTCTGTCTGGGACTCATCAAGAGTGAAGTTACCTTCCTCTGGAGCCCCAAATAGAGTTTTATAGTACTTTGTTATATAGGCTTTTAGCTCATCATGGCCTTCAATAGCACCCTCGTCCTGGTTTAGAGAATGTATATACTTCTTTCTATGTCGCCCATTGGCTAACATATGAAAATATTTTGTATTACTATCTCCTTCCAGTAAAAATTGTGCCTTTGACCGTTGATACCATTTTAATTCCTCTTCGTGAAGTAGGCGTGCAATCTGTTCATTTGCTTGATTTTTTTGATCAAGTTCATACTCAGACAGCGATCGCACCTCAGCTTGTAGGTCAATGTTATCAATGATTTCAGCAAGTCTTTTCTTTTCTTTTTTTTAAATCCCAGTAATATGGCGAGCCCATCCACGAAGGTGTTTCCCTAGCCTACGGATTTTATTATTCCACCTTTGTATTGGGTTTTGTCCATGCACTGGCTTGTTCCAATTTTCCTTAACCATATCAGCAAAACCGTCACGGTTAAACCAGCCTAATTCCATCTTGAATTGCGGTTTACTTACATGTAGCTTTGCGTCCCCGGTATCAATAAGAATCGGAGCATGGTCAGAAAGTAAATCAATACGTTCGAGCGCGCGTACGGACACCAATGGGTATTTGTTTTCCCACTCAGTGTCAACTAACACACGATCGAGTTTTTCGTATGTAGGAACAGTTCTATTGTTAGCCCAAGTAAATTTCCTTCCATACAACTTGACCTCTCTTAAATTCAAACTATCAATAACAGCGTTGAATAAGAAAGGCCAATAGTTATCAAACCGGTCATTGTTCTTGTCTTACTGATACCGTAGGATATTAAAATCCCCCCTATAAGTATGGGGTATGGATTGTCTTTAGCAAGATTAACAAGTTCCCGTAGAAAGGCTGCCTTGAACTCATCTTGGGCTGCACCATAAACCGCAACAAGGCTCCAGATAAAATTATCAGATTTGTTTCGCAGGTGTAGTTTGATATGAAACTCACCATGCATGAAATCTAATAATTCTAGAGAATTATCCTTAATGCCGAGTAAAATGCCTCCCGACCTGCCACGCGGAGGTATCCATTTCCAAGTGAACTCATAGCCACCTGCAAGGTGATCTAAAGTTTGCACCGGGAAATCTCGTCTACCCGATTCCATAATCGCGACAAAGTCCAGCTCATGTTCCCGAACGCAATCCGCAATATGGATGTGTTTAGCCAAGTCTCGCAGACCTCTGCTATTCCAAATTTTGCCTTTCATCGGGAAACATTTGTTGAGGTGTTAACTCTCGCCCTTTTGGACGGTTTCTTAGTTTTCTTCGACGATTTGAACCGTCGACCCGTAGCTGTCAAATCCATAAATGGTTCCAGCCGGGTATCATCCAGCCCTACCTCTGACACGTCCCCAACTAAATGAGTTAAAAGTTGGCCGTCATAACGATCGTCCACTTCTTCCTCATCTAGATCAGAGTCGGTCAGGTGATCATTAGAACTCTTTTTATTTTTAGCAGTGACTTTGTACCGATCAGACTCAACATTTTTTTAAACAGAAGCAGAAACAAACCTCTCCTTTGCATTACGACCCAAACTTAACCCTAAACTCTCTAAATTAGAATTAACTTGAGAATTCGAAAAAGAGAGAAAGGATTTAGAAGTGTTAGTACCTTGCGAGAAGTTGATGTTGCGAGAGGCCCGAAGACGCATGGCCTTGATCATCGAATCCTCATCAGATGGTTTAGAACCATCCGCTGCAACCTTGTGCCTTCCACTGCGTCGGAGTGCCGGCGAAGGGGCGAGAAACTCCTCTGCCACCTGCGTTGGCGTGGCCTCTTTCCTAATTGGCGACCCCGTAGGAGAGGTAGTGGGTGGTGTAGGTACCCCTCCTATGGTTGGCCAATCGATGTCCAACCTCGACACACCCAATGGATGTGCCGGTGGTGAGATCTCTGCAGCCGAAGCCGCAGGTGACTTGTCCGGCGAGGAAGGAGCGGCCAGCACCTGCAGCTGCTGTCCGCCGTTGGGCCGGTCCAGCACCACGTCGTCGCTCCCTCCCGCCGCGTGCGGCAAGCTGCTCTCAGCCAGCGAACGCTGCTCTTAGCCAGCGAATGCACCGCGCCCTCCAACTCATGAACCATCGGGGCCGGCCCACCCTGCATGGCCACAGGCAACACACAAGGCGGGGCAGACCCAAGGATGCCCAGCTGAGGCGATCGCGGTGGTGGCGTCCGCGTCCCCTCCACAACCATCACCTGCACATTATGGCCATCATCCACCCCAAGCAATGCTGTGTTCATTGGAACAGCCTCCGATGACTGCATGGGAGCATCACCCGAAGCAAGCTCGGTCGAGGTTTTAGACCTTTTATTTGATCACTCCCCTCTTCCGGTTCCTTATCGTTACCACGATCATCCCCATCATCATTGTTTCTTTTCCAAATTTGGGGAACAAAGTCCGGCTCCGGCACATAATCCTCCTTCTCAAGCACATAACGGAAATAAAAACCCTTCTTGGCCACGACCAGCTCGCCAATCATGTGCGGACCACCCTCGGTAAGCTTATTGAATGCCGAAGGATTCGTCATCCCCACCTGAATACGGATGATGTCATGGCGGCGAAGCGCCAACAGGTCCACGTCCAAGGTAGTACCAATCATGGATCCGACTCCCCACAGCCCAAGGAAATGACGCAGCTGGTAAGGTACTCCTGTGACATGCACCCACACCGGTTTGAGCTGAAACGCTGGTGTGTTGTCCTCAGCCTTCCACTGGTTGATCGACAGCACCACATTGTTTGCCCTCACCATCAATTCCATCCCATCCACCCGACAAAGGTCTGTCGCCGACGGGATCCCAAGCAAAAAGGCACCATCACCATGTGGAATTGCCTCCCACTTCCAAGGGGTCATCACCGGAACAATTCTAGCAACCTCCTTTTCAACTTCCTCAGCCGTAATAGAGCCCTCACCACTGACAGAGATCAACGCCGTGGACGAAGAGGCCATGACCAGATCCTCTTTAAAGAGAGAGTCTGCTAGCTGGAAGAACATTGTATCATTGTTTGCTGGTCCGCAAAGAGTAGCAGCCGGCTTTGGTTGCTTTAGCACCAGACAGTTTGACAACGGATGATTGAACTTGTCACAAATGTAGCAGTAATGTTGAACCTTGCACTCCTTCGTCTTGTGCAGGTCGTTCTTACACTTAGAGCACCAAACTTTGATCTTCTTCGGTGGAGCATTAGCAGACGGCGCAGCAGCAGTCACCTCCACCACCGGCTGGGCGACGGTGGAAGGCAAGACCTGGCCCTGCTGAGCCACAGGCTGTTGAACAGCCGGCCCAGAACCCTGACCACTCTTCTTCTTCTTGGCCGCAAGACGGCGCTCAGCCCCCGGCGCCGGACCAGGAGCGCGCTGAGCCACCGGGTTGGTAGGGCCACCCTGCCCCACCAGAGGAGACGGCGCCACCGCGCCCGGCCTCCCGCCGAGGACAAACGGGAAATCCCGGCGGCCGCCCGGCTATCCGGTGAATGGGCCAGCACCGACCCCAAACTGGAAGCTCGTTGGAACCGCGACCGGCGTGCCCGCCCGCGAGGACTGCGCCTGAGAAGAACCAGACGCGGCAGCCTGAGGTCAGGCAGGCGGAGTGCCCGGCAACGGGCCAGCCATCGACGGCGAGCAGGGGTTGCGGCGGGGCGAACGAAGGACCTCCACGAACGATCTGACGCGATTAGGGTTTTTCGATTCACCACCACCGCAATACATCCGCGACGGACGGCTCAGGAACACCTGGTACAACGGACGGCCGAGATCCTCATGCAGCGGTAGGCCCACCGTCATAGCCAGAGGATTTTGAAATCCGTTGATCCCTCCCGCAAAGCCCGCGGGCACCGGGGTCGCCGGCGTCCTCGTCGGCAGCGGCGCCATGCCGCCATGAACCGAAGCACCCTTCAACGCCGGAGCACACGACGGAGCCACCTCCAGATCGCACGCCCGCATGAACTCACCAAGCACAGCTGGCGGCGTGATCCTCGGGCGAGGAAGGGGGCCTCGCCACCTACCGATCCGCACACCCTTGGTACTGACCGCCGGTAGCGAGGAACGACGCATAGAGCCCCCGTCCCTCACTGCCAGCATGCCGGCGACGCCAGGATCGGAGCTGCAGCTGGCGGTGCCATGCTCCCCTGAAGGCGACACTCCATCCACGCTAGACCTGCACACAGAAGCCGAAACCATACCTGCGCGCGGCGGGGACGAAGACGAAGGACGCTCCCAATACTGAGACGCCGGAGTCGGAAAACCAGCGTCTGCCCAAAATTCTTGCCGGATCTCGTCATCAGATTTCCGCCGCCGCCGCGTCACCGGCGTCCACCCATCCTCTCCATCAGACAACACGCGCAAGGCAGCATTCGTCGCGACAGCTCGGATATCCTCCTCCTCCTCATCAGAGCCGAGGCATGAAAATCTCGATCTGGAGGACGAAGATCCCCCGCCAGACGCCCACGCCGGGGAGATCGAAGCGGCGGCCGGGGGTTTAGGCGTCGCCGGCCCTGGGACGGCCGCATCGCCCTGGAGCTTCAAAGTGAGCAGCGGTGGCGTTGTTGATGTCGAGGCGTGGGTGTCTCCCAAGTGGCCGCCGGCCGGCGTGACTCCTTCGTCCGATCCTGTGCTCAACGGACCACGCGCTCCACCGGTGACCACGGAACCATATGGTCCGAAAAGCTGAAAATATTAACTGCAAGCCTTGTGTGTTATTGTAAATATCATCGGGCACAGTACCTCAATACTTTTCTAGACTCCAACTTACGTCTCCCACACGGAAGTACTGAAGTATATAACCAAAGTTACAAATAGTTAGCCGACATGTAGCAATGTAACGCGTTTCTTGGTGAGGTTACTCTTGCAACCTTTCAGGAAAACCATGAAACATAGGGAAATCCATCGTGTCCCCTGAAACATATTACTGTAGTATATTAGTACGATATATTTGAACCTTGCTGATAAACGAAAAAGACACAAATGTCCTGGTCTTGAATCTATCGGGAGATGGTCCTATTGTTTACTGAAAATCCACACTACACTGAGATAGTCCTAATTGTATATTTGCTGACACATCCATCTATCGGGAGTTTTTCTTACTACCAATCGGGTATTGAGGTGTAATGCTGCTTTAAATTTGTGCTCTTGTCATTCTTAATAAAAATGACTGAACCATATAAAACCAAAGTCCTTTATGTTTCTTCAGAACTGTGTGTACACCCTCTCCTGTTTTGGTTATCCTTTTAACAACAACGAAAAAATGAATTTGGCTACCACGGCTAGGAATCTTCTTGATTACCACGACTGGACTCCAGCTTCTGTCAAGACTTGCTGGACTGCACCTTTGCAAGGTAATCTAAAACTGAATTTTGATGCATCCGTCATCCAAGATACAGACCAAGATATAATGGGTGGCGTCACCAGCGATCACTCCTGTTTTGTGATTTGCTCCATGTCCGATCAACTTCAGTCATGTACTCATGCTGAGGAGGCATTGGTGGCCTTGATAACGTTATCTTGTCTAAGTCTAAGTGACCTTGAAGTCTTAGGTGCATCAAAACTTTGTGGTGTTGTTCATCTCAACACAAATTTGTTCACAATCTCCTAAGTGAATGAAGAGAATAAAATTCAACAAATAAGCAAGATGAGTAACTTTACTTTGGAGTCGCACCGGCACATGTGTGTAAGAGCATCCCTAGTGGATCCTTAAAAGCCAACCCTTAAAATCACTATAAGGGGAACCACAAACTGATGGTAAGGATTCAAATCATGCATGGCAGAACAGATCCTGCAAATCGAACCTTAAATCCAAATAAAATTCGTTCGCGCTAAAATTCAGAGAAACTTCTTCATTCCATTCATCTTCAGTTCATACAGATAAACAGAAACAGGCATAATTTACATACAACCCCTAATCTATGCAAAAGGAGCCCAGAAAACCTCATCGGGCATGGCATTGCGGCGGTGGCGCCGCCGAACTCACTCGTCATCGGAGGAGGGGACATTGACGAAGTACAGCTGGCAGCGGGCCTCCAGCTGCCATTCGCACTAGCGCACGAGGAACTCCTCCTCCTGCTAGAGCCCGCGCTCGAGGAGGTCGGCGTTGAAGGCCTCGAGCTGCGCCTCGTGGCGACGGAGCTTCTTTACGCGGCGGCGCTCCGACTGCACGGATTTGGCCTCGACGAGCTTGACCAGCTCGTCGTAGTCGTCGATGTTGGCGAGGTCGTCGCCTTCGCTCTCCTCCGTGTCAACGTCGCTCTCCTCTGTCGCGAGGACAGAAGACGGCGACGGAGACCGAGCACACACGACCCCGTGCGATCCCCCGACCACCCAAACTCGTGGCGGCCTGAAATCGTGCCGCGGATGCGGCCCTGCTCCCACCTTGATGTGCCCGGCCTCTCTTCTGCAGCGGAAATTTGCAGCGGCGTGCCACGGCCACGATCGGCGGTCATACGGGCCCTAGCGTGGCCGCTGGTGTAAAAGAAAATTGACGGGCCACATGTTGCCGGGGAGGTGAGTGGGGGGAGGAAGAGTGGAAGCGCGACCGCTATTTCTCGCCGGAGGTGGAGGATTTGTACGGTGGAGGCAAGGTTTTTCGGCGGTGAAATGAGGGGAGGAAACCTTAAATCGACCGCGGCCCCGTAGATGCACAGGTTCCGCGCGGCGATTTACGGTCCACCGTAAAATGTTTTACGCGCCGGCTATTTTTACGAGATTTGGTCGGGCCGAAAAAACGGGTCGGTCCCTTAAATCCGTCAGAATTTTAAGGGCTTTCCCTTTTTAAGGGATCTTCTATAGATGCTCTAAAGAGCATGGCGGCGTGGCGAAGGCGTACCGTGCACTAGCAACCTGGAATCGAAGGTGTTGTTGGGCAGCTGGCACACCAGATAAAAAACAAAATCATCGCCCTTAGTTCCAACGGGTGAGAGGGATTACGATTTTAAGATTCATAGGGAAATTGGAGATAGATTAGAGCATCTCTAGCAGATCCCGACAAACCGTACATCCTCTAAATTCTTACCTTCTTAGATGGTAACTGTTAACAAGTAACATGATAGTTGGACGGGATCTTATTTTAAAGTACTCATCAAGAAGGATCCAAAAAATCCTTTCAGTCCCTCCATAGAGCCATAGCGAGCGTCAAACCGGACTAGTTCGTGAGGGGTGTATGATACGTGTCAAACGTATTTATAATTTTTTATTAATCCATGTTTGTTTTGTGTCATTGTCACATGTTTTTATTATCTTATTATATTATTTTTAGGCATTTTATTGGACTAACCTATTGACAAGATGCCCAGTGCCAGTTCTCAGTTTTTGTTGTTTTCTATTTCAGAAAATCTAGTTCTGTAAATTTTCTCGGAATTGAACGAAAATTTACGAGAATTATTTTTACACCAAGACAAAGACAGTGACCAGAGGGCAGCCTGAGGGGCCACCCATAGGGCAGGGGCGACCCCTGGCCGCGGCCAGAGGTGGGCCCGCGAGTAGGACCTGATGGTGTTGGTAGAGTTGGGTGGTGTCCCAAGCGAAGGCGTTAATGTAGCAAGTAACAGTTTTCACTCGATTAAGAACTGTGGTTATGAAATCAGTAGGACTTTGAAATCAACAACGAGGTGAACGTCAACGCTATCACGCGTACCGTTGACGAACATGAATCTGCACACACTCAAACAATTACTTTGCTCCCAACGGCAGGAAGGTTGTCAATCTTCCCGGTCTGCTGAAAACAAAGCGGTTAAACGTATAGTGTAGTGAATGAAATTATGAAAACGGAACAGCGAGCAAGTGAATATGAAAAGCGAGTAAACGAGGTTGTAAACAATATAAAAAGATGGACCGGGGGGCATGGGTTCACTAGTGGTGTCTCTCCAATAAATAAAATACTCATATGACGGGTAAACAAATTACAGTTAGGCAATTGACGAGATTATGACACAAACTTAATCTAGCTATATCAAAGTGTTCATGGTAATATTCATGAAGGCATCACAACAAGGAACAAAAACCGTCATCTAATTGCATCTTTGTCTAAAATGTCCACCTAGAGATCGCTATCCAGCCTGTCACCCATCGGTATTAAGTTGCAAGCAACAGACATTTGTATTACGTAAATTGTATTATGTAAACAATATACATAATCACAAAAACATAAACACCGATGTTTTACCCTTAGTCGCAACAGCACACCCTCGTCCTTACACGTTTGTGTCACTCGTGCTCAGGCACAAGAGGGGGCATGAACCAACTCTCTAGCATAAATACTCTCTCTTGTAGACATAAGCAATCACTTGGTCAAAGCAACTACACACATCAAAGAGCATGCAAGAACATAAATTAACATATAAAAACCATGCACAATCTGATCATAACTTTATAATCCATCGGATCCCAACAAACACATCATATAGCACTACAAATAGTCGATCTTGATCATGTAGGGCAGCTCACAAGATCATAAACATGAAGCACAAGGGAGAGAGACAACCATCTAGCTACTGCCATGGACCCGTAGTCCAAGGTGGAACTACTCACGCATCATCCCGACGGAAGGCATGGCGATGAAGAGCCCTCCGGGATCGATCTCCCCTCCGGCAGCGTGCCGGGAACAACTTCAGAATCTCCCCAAATTAGGTTTCGAGGTGGCGGCGGCTTCGGGATGGAGTTTGTGGAAAATAATCATCGCCCCGAAGTTTTTAGGTTAATTGTGATTTTATAGGCGTCGGAGGGGGCCGAGGGGACCCACCAGGAGCAGGGGCGGGTCCCAGTCACGGGCCCACCTCTGGTTGCGGATGCTGGCTGCCCCTGCCCTGGGGGTGGCCCCTCAGGCTGCCCTCCGGACTCCGTCTTCGTCTTGGTGTAAAAATAATTCTCGTAAATTTTGGCGCAGTTCCGAGAATATTTTCAGAAGTGGATTTTCTGAAATAGAAAACAGCAAAAACAGGAAACTGGCACTGGGCATCTTGTCAATAGGTTAGTCCGACAAAAAGCCTAAAAATGATATAATACAATGATAAAAACATGCAACAATGGCATATAACTAGCATGGATCAATCAGAAATTATTGATACGTTTGACACGTATCAGCATCCCCAAGCTTAACTCCTACTCGTACTCGAGTAGGTAAGTGATAAAAAGATAATTTTTTATGAGACATGCTACCAACATAATCTTAATCAAAGTAGTAATGTAAAGCACATGATATGAATAAAGTGATCCAAAATAATTGTCTATATTTGATGATAAGCAAACAATGAGTAACCAAGTTCCATTATCTAAGCAAAACCTTCATGAATAGTACTTTGGAGACATGAAAGCATAAAGATTGACATAGCATGAAAGTCCTCAAGGTAATATTTTCTTGTAAAAAATATTTGAAGTCAACACAAAGGAAGATGCAAGTTTCAGCATTGCTTCAACTTTCAACATGCTTATCTTATAGATAAAGTCAACATAAAGAATCATGATTAAGCATAAAGATGCAATATAATCAACTGCACCTAGAGTCAGTGTTGCAAGCTTGCTTTGAGTAGATGGAGAGAGAAAAGGAAAACCGACTCAACATGAATAGTAAAAGAAAGGCTCTTCGCATAGGGAAGTAGGGATTAATCATGTGCTAGAGCTTTTTAAAATTTTAAAACATAAGTAAAACAATTTTGAGAGATGCATGCTTTCGTCAACGAAACTATAGCAAAGCAATCCGTTATTCCCCCTTACCAAGCAAGGCTTTTATACTTTTGAGAGCGGCTCACATAGAGGAACGAGAACATTCCTCTTTCTCCTTTGTTTATCACTAGCCAATGTTTGACTGATTTCTCAGGTACAATGTGTGAAGGAGATATTAATGATGGTTGAATTTATATTTTGCGGGCTGGAAACCCATGCTGCCAGCTCTCGGCAAATTTAAATGAGCACGAATTCCATACTCACCAGTTGAAAGGGGGAAATGACCTTGCTTGACACAGGATATAACAAACTTCCCTACTACTTTCTCATGAGCTAAAAACAGAGGCACAAAAATGATCATTTTGAATGTTTAAAGGTATTACATGACAAATTTACTTACACTGTGTTTGGTTGCGCGGAATTCGGCTCGGAATCAACTAATCTAGAATTTGGATTCATTTCCACCGTTTGGTTTGCGCTCGGAATCGCAACTCGGAAACGGAACCAAATTCCAGCTCGGAATCCTCCCGTGCAAACGCGCCCGCAAAGTTTCCGAGGTGGGGAGCTCGGAAACGCGTGGAATCGGGAGGCAGACCGAATCGGTACGCTCCTCCCTTTCTCCTCGCGACAGAAAACGAGCTCCTCGTCCTCGCCTTCTCCACCGCTGGGAGCTGCCCCGTCCGCCGCGTCCCCCCGCCGGCCGCCGCGTCCCCCCGCCGGCCGCCGCCCCCGCGTCCCCCCGCCTGCCCCCGCCTGCCCCCATCGAGCTCCTCGTCCCCGCCATCTCCGGCTCCCCATCGAGCAATCGAGCTCCTCGTCCTCGCCGTCTCCGGCTCCCCATCGAGCAATCGAGCTCCTCGTCCCGACCGCCCTCCTCGCCCCCATCCCCTCCCTCAATCCTGCCCTCCCTGCTCGAGACCGCCCTGTCCTAACCCTAGATGGCGGCGGCAGGGTGAACGGCGGCGGCGGCCGACTGGGCGGCGGCGTGCTCCTCTCCGGCACGCGCGGTTGAGCTGGAGGCTGGGCGGCGACGTGCTGCTCTCCGGCGGCACTGGGTGAGCAGCAGCGGCATTCCATTTCCATTTCCATGTGCAGACCAAACAAGAGTTAGAATTTGGTACACATTTGGATTCCAAGGGAAAATTCCATGCACACACAAACAACAGAAATGAATTGCAGTCCAATTCCTTTCCATCTTGGATTTGGAATCTTTGGTCCAATTCAATTCCGAGCTCAAATTCATACATCCAAACACAGTGTTAGAATGCCAAGAAATACCATGTATAGATAGGTACGGTGGACACTGCTGGAAAGATATTTGGCTCAACGATTTGGATGCACCAGCAGCATTCCCGCTCAGTACAGAGTTTTTGGGCTAGCAAAAGGATATCAAAGCAAACAAGCACCAGCAACCGGAACAAGAATGACTATAGAACATACATTAAGCATAAGCACAAAACTCCATACTGTCTTCCTTGTTAACCAAACATTCATTTGATGAAAATACTTGACTATTGAACTTACAAGTATGAAAAACTATATAAATTCAAGCTTTAACGGTAGTTCTTCACTAATGAGCCTTAACTTAAATAACCATCAAGTTTAAACATTAATTCACTTAATATCTCAAAACAATTGGCAAGTTTCAAGTTACTCAAACATGAAGATCTAGAAGAATAGGCAAGTTTTTCAACATACCACTACCACATGCACGACATTTTTACCATACCAACAAATCAAACAAGCAACCATAAACAACTCTCTAAACAAATATGAGTGAAGCACAAGAGAGTCTAATTACAACAACTAACAGCTCTTAAAAAGATATAAGCGAAGCACAAGAGCTGATAAGAAAAACAAAATCTAAGAATACTCAACAAAATATAAACGAAGCACAGGAGTAATCTAATGAAAAAACAGAGCGTGTCTCTCTCCCACACAAGATAGTTAGGATCCAACAAAGTACATAACCAGCAAACAAACTAAAATAAACTGAAAGTAAAACAAAATGATGCTCCAAGAATAGCACATAATATGTAAAGTGATAAAAATGTAGTTTCAACAGAGACGACCTTATGATTGTCGATGAAGAAGAGGGGATGCCCAAGGCATCCCCAAGCTTAGACGTTTGAGTCTTCTTGAATGTTCAGGGGGGTGCCATGGGGGCATCCCCAAGCTTGTGCTTTTGTCCATCTTTCAATTTATTTCATCATCTTCTCTCGTGGAACCTAAAAACTCATTTTGCACAAAACTTCTCATAAACTGACTAGAGGGTTAGTTCCCATAAAATAAAATCCACTTGGGTTCCACCAAGACAAATTACACAAACTTGATTTAGCATTAGCTACTGTTTACTAAGCCTCAAAGTGGCACACTTTGCAAAAAATACCGCGAATGATGCTAATAAAAGAGGCAAATACAAATAAAGGCAGAATCTATCAAAACTGGCTGTAAAGATTGAATTTTTAGAGAAACTTACGTAGTTCAAATCAGAAAACTTAAAACTAATGAAAGATAGATAAAAGTATCAGGTTTGCTGTCAAAGAATTTAAGAAAAAAAGATAACCTTCTGGGATTGTTCAAGATTTTCTGCAACAGGCGCACAAAATCTGTTTCTGGACAGCAAAATCAACACCTCGCACTTTTAATGCATTAGAGGCTAATTCTTGGCACAAAACCCAAAAGAAAAAACAATGAAGTTGCTACAGAATAAAAAAACTCCATGACTCAAGAAAGCCAAAATAAAAACAGTTAGGTTGCCTCCCAACAAATGCTTTTGTTTAACACCTTTTAGCTAGGCGTAATGCCAAATATTAAGTCTTTTCGGAGGCCTTAGCAACATCAAGATCATAGCTAGCAAATTTATCATAAATGCATTGTATCCTACCAATACAATGCCGAGAGTCTCCTCTTTCTTTTCTCTCTGGTTGTTTGCTCTCATCAAATAGATTTTGAGAAGCAATCCAACCAAAATTATCTTCTAAAGCATCGGCCATACCAAGTAATTTAAATGGAATAGGAATTTTTACCTCTTTCTCACCTTCAGTTTTACCAACATACTTATTGGTCTTGATGTCCAAAATCTTCAAGGTATGCACGATATCAAGACCATGTCCAAGCATATTATAGTGGGCAAATATCTTTACTATTAAATGAGTCTCAGTGGTGTCACACCTCCCCGCGGTGTCACACTTCATCCAAATTGCGAAGAAAATGCCACCGTATTGAAACTCTCCTTAAACTTCTCTCACGCGGTCAGTTTGTTATGATCTCAACTAACCACGCTCTTTTCCAAAACCGATAGCAAAATCGCAACTAACTTTGTCCGTCCTCGCTGGTTTAGCAACAACTCCATTGGGGTTTGCTTGCCTTTTTCTTGCCCGCCCCGAGTAACTTTACAGTTTCCACAACAAAACACGGTTGTGCTTCAAATCTTCAAGCTGCTGAGCCGGAAAATGGCAGGGCATTCGCCGTCTGGTAGGCAGCGGCTATGGAGATGCGAAGCCGCAGCGGCCTCGATCTTAAGTTGCAGCAGTCGTCGGTTGAAGCCTTGGCGGGTGCCATCGAGGGACGGCAGCCTGCGGGTCATGCTCCAGCAGCAGAGGTTTCCGGTAGGAGCCTAGACCGTGTTGAGGGGCAGCAAGTGCGGCGTTGTAGGGCGTCAAGACGAGCCGGCCGGCTACGTTCCCGTGCGCCGACTGGTGAAGTTGATCCTCTGCTTGCCCGTGCTGTTGGCGGTGCAGAACGAAGCTGCCCTCCCGGATGAAACGAGCTGGCTTCCTGGATGAAACGACCTAGCTAGCCAGATACGGCAACCACACAACATGAAGCAATGGGAAGGTTAGAGTCTGCTTCTTTGTTGTTCTGTGTGAACTTCACGGAAGTACTTGAGTAACTTGGATGAATTTGTAATTCGTACATAAACAAGGAACGGTATAAACATGGTATATATTAGACATTCCTAACCCAAACAAGATTTTTCATAAGCTGATTCATAATTGAAAATGAGTGAAAACTGATTTTCTTACAAGCAGCGTACTCGCTTTCCAAAATCTGGTGGCTAATCCATGCCATCCAGACAACCACTTTATGTTGCTGCCAACATCTAGAACGTCAACCGTCGTGCCTCTTCGCGGTGCACCCATCGCGGCACACTCCATTTTATCTCACTAGCTATCAACTCCTGTGATCCATCGTTGTCACTGCTGGTATATTATATACTCGACGTCTTGCTACAGGTTCGCCATCCTGAAATCTTCAGCCAAGGCTTGAGAAAATTCAGCATCTTATTCATGTTTTCATTGCACAAAACAAGATGATCACAAGTTAAAGAATGAGATCCCACATTCTTACATCACACACATGAACGTCTCAGTTTCTCTGTCACATTTACATTCCCTTCTAACAAACCCCCTCCAAGTCTATCTCCCCTAATTAACAAAGTCTATCCGACTTGGAATAAGGCGCATACAGACAAGATGGTAATGAGACTGTCATGTAAATTTTGTGATCGATGTATTTGCTCGCCTCGGCTCTGGTGTCGGTGGATAAAAAGACATGAGAGGCAACCATAAAGAAACATGTAAAAACGACAGGCTAAAGATGAGAGTTGGCGACGATGCAGGAAGAAGATCATTTACTTTTTTTGGTTATTTTATCTATATACTTAACACGAGTTGCGAAGAAAAGAAAGACATCCTTGTCTTCTATTACCTTTGTTCCACAATATAAGTCGTATTAATAGGCTATTTTTGCGTACCAAAATAGATTATATTATGGAACGGAGGTCGTAACTCTTATGGATGTCAATAATATTCGTCGCAACACATTATATCAAATAGTACATGGTTGTACGCTAAACTTGGAGGGAGATTCGCAGCAAAGCGCGGGCATTTAGCTAGTGTGCCTAGCTTTTTTAACCACATCATTAAACTCTATGGGTAGAGTTTTTTTCACAAAATCCTTATCTTCATCATACTTCATATCATCAAGTTTGAGGAATATTTGCTACAAAATAGGATTGAGGTTAACGAATCTTGCTTCTATCATTCCAACCAAAGAAGATTAACATAGGAATCCGCAAGTTCAACCAAGGGCTTCTCATTAAAATTGCTTAGAACATTAACATGATTAAGAAATTCTTCAATGTTGCTCCTACCAATGATGAAACCACTCCCTACACTAATATCTTCCATACCAAACTTAGGAGGAAACATAGCTAGTAAATAAAAGATAAAACTAAGCAAAATAGGAATAAAGGCTACACTAATTTTTAGGGGTTTAAACTTTTTTAAACAAGTAAATAAGCAAAACAAGAAGTAAACTAAGCAAGACAAAAACAAAATAAAGTGATTGAGAGTGTGAGACTCCCCTTGCTGCAGCTCCAAAGTCCCTGGCAACGGCGCCAGAAACTGCTTGATGGTGTTGGTAGAGTTGGATGGTGCCCCAAGCGAAGGCGTGGATGTAGCAAGTAGCAGTTTTCCCTAAATTGAAAACCGAGGTTATCGAACCAGTAGGACTTTAAAATCAACAACGAGGTGAACGTCAACACTGTCAAGCGTACCATTGACGAACATGGACCTGCACACACTCAAACAATTACTTTGCCCCCAACGATAGGAAGGTTGTCAATCTTCCCGGTCTGCTAAAAACAAATCGGTTAAACGTATAGTGTAGTGAATGAATTTATGGAAACGAACCAGCGAGTAAGTGAATATGAAAAGCGAGTAAACGAGGTTGTAAACAATGTAAAAAGATAGACCGGGGTCATGGGTTCACTAGTGGTGTCTCTCTAATAAATAAAATACTCATATGACGGGTAAACAAATTACAGTTAGGCAATTGACAAGATTATGACACAAACTTAATCTAGCTATATCAAAGTGTTCATGGTAATATTCATATAGGAATCACAACAAGGAACAAAGACCGTCATCCAACTGCATCTTTGTCTAAAAAATCTATCTAGGGATCGCTATCCAGCATGTCACCCATCGGTATTAAGTTGCAAACAACAGACATTTGCATTAAGTAAAGTGTATGATACAAGCAATATTCAGAATCATAAAGACATAGACACCGTTGTTTTACCCTTAGTCGCAACAGCACACCCTCATCCTTAGACGTTTCTGTCACTCGTGCCCAGGCACAAGAGGGGGCATGAAGCAACTATCTAGCATAAATACTCTCTCGTGGAGACATAAGCAATCACTTGGCCAAAACACCTACACACATCAGAGAGCATGCAAGAACATAAATAACATATAAGAACCATGCACAATCTGATCATAACTTCACAATCCATCGGATCCCAATAAACACATCATATAGCATTACAAATAGTCGATCTTGATCATGTAGGGCAGCTCACAAGATCATAAACATGAAGCACAAGGGAGAGAGACAACCATCCAGCTACTGCCATGGACCCATAGTCCAAGGTGGAACAACTCACGCATCATCCCGGCGGAAGGCATGGCGATGAAGAGCACTCTGGGGTCGATCTCCTCTAGTGCCGGAAACAGCTTCAGAATCTCCCCGAATTAGGTTTCAAGGTGACGACGGCTTCGGGATGGAGTTTGTGGAAAATAATCGTTGCCCTGGAGTTTTTAGGTTAATTGTGATTTTATAGGCGTCAGAGGGGGCCGAGGGTACCCACCAGGAGCAGGGGCAGGTCCCAGCCGCAGGCCCACCTCTTACCACCCCTGCCCTGGGGGTGGCCCCTCAGACTTCCCTCCGGACTCCGTCTTCCTCTTCCCGTAAAAATAATTCCTGTAAATTTTGGCGAGAATATTTTCAGAAGTGGATTTTCTGAAATAGAAAACAGTCAAAAACAGGAAACTGGCACTGAGCATCTTGTCAATAGGTTAGTCCGACAAAAAGCCTAAAAATAATATAATAAGATGGTAAAAACATGCAACAATGGCATATAACTAGCATGGATCAATAAAAAATTATAGATATGTTTGACACATATCAGGACCTGCCCTGCGACTGGGGCACCCCCTCGGCCCCCTCCGACGCCTATAAAATCACAAAACCCAAAAAACATCGAGGCGGTGATTATTTTCTACGAACTCCACCTAAAGCCGCCGCCTCCTCGAAACCTAATTCGGGGAGATTCAGAAGACAAATCCCGACACCCTGCCGGAGGGAAGATCGATCCCGGATGGCTGTACATCGCCATGCCTTCTGCCGGGATGATGCGTGAGTAGTTCCACCTTGGACTACAGGTCCATGGTAGTAGCTAGATGGTCGTCTCTCTCCCTTGTGCTTCATTGTTTATGATCTTGTGAGCTGCCTAACATGATCAAGATCATATATTGTAATGCTATATGATGTGATTGTTGGGATCCGATGGATTATGAAGTTATTATCAGATTGTGTATGGTTTTCATATGTTAATTTATGTTCTTGCATGCTCTCCGATGTGCATAGTTACTTTGGCCAAGTGATTTCTTGTATCTCTAAGAGAGAGTATTTATGCTAGATAATTGGTTCATGCCCCCTCTTGTGCCTGGGCACGAGTGACAGAAACGTCTAAGGACGAGGATGTGCTGTTGCGACTAGGGGTAAAACAATGGTGTCTATGTCAACATGATTATAAATATTGCTTCCGTCATACACTTTACTTAATGCAAATGTCTGTTGCTTGCAACTTAATACCGATGGGTGACAGCCTGGATAGCGGTCTCTAGGTGGACTTTTTAGATAAAGATGTAGTTGGATGACGATCTTTGTTCCTTGTTGTGATGCCTATATAAATATTACCATGAACACTTTAATATAGCTAGATTAAGTTTGTGTCATAATCTTGTTAATTGCCTAACTGTAATTTGTTTACCCGTCATATGAGTATTTTATTATTGGAGAGACGCCACTGGTGAATCCATGGCCCCCGGTCCATCTTTTTATATTGTTTACAACCTCGTTTACTCGCTTTTCATATTCACTTGCTCGCTGCTCCGTTTCCATAATTTCATCACTACACTATACGTGTAACCGCTTTGTTTTCAGCAGACCAGGAAGACTGACAACATTCCTGTCGTTGGGGGCAAAGTATTTGTTTGAGTGTGTGCAGGTCCACGTTCGTCGACGGTTAAGCGCCAGAGATTGTTGACGTGCAGCTCGTTGTTGATTTCAAAATCCTACTGGTTCGATTAATCCTCGGTTATTAATTGAGTGAAAACTGATTCTTGCTACATCCACACCTTCGTTTGGACACCACCAACTCTACTAATGCACGTGGTAGAATAATTGTTAATTAAGCATGTATTAAAGATATACTACCTATGTTCCGATTTAATTGCCACCATTTGTATACAAATTTGTACTAACTTAGCTCTGAGTCTGCGTCACTTATTTGGTTACGGAGGAAGGAGGGAGTAGAAGAAGTAGGATGGCCGAGCCACTATGTAAACCTTTTCGGGTCAAAATTAAGAGATATTTAACATTGTAATTTCTAAAAGTATCATCTTCATACTTTTTCGAAGAAACCATCAATATATCCCCGTCGGGACGCGTTCTGGTTGCACTAGCCGGGGACTGGTCCTTAAGTCAAGTGAGGTCTAACTTAAATTTTATTCGAGCGAGAAATAGCAAAACTGTTTAAACAATGAAATTGAGAATGTATAGTAGAAAATCTCCAAAATCCAGAGTTTATTTCAAAATAAAAGATTCCCTGAAGCTCGGCCAAAATTTGAAAGACGCGTATACGGAATGAGAGAAGAGTAACGTCCCTGACACTCCGGAGAAGATAGGGAACCAAATCAGGTAACCATAAATGCACCCTTGTCCTCGGGACGCGTTCCGGTCGCAGTAGGCAGGCAAGGCAAGTGCCGGAGGCAAACCCGGTCCGGTCCGGTCCATGCCGAGACTCCCGAGGCGCGTGATCCGACCCCACCCCAGGCCTAGTGCCCACGTTCCGGACGCGGTTTGGCCAGAGCGAATTCCGCCTATATAAAACCCACCTGACCCGACGCGCATCCAAACCCCAACATCTCAACCCTTTCACCGCTCCGATCGCCGCCAGAAACCAGCCAACGAACACCGGAGCGAGGAGGAGGAGGAGGAGAAGATGAGCTACTACGACCAGCAGCCACCCGTCGGCGCCCCGCCGCAGCAAGGTCTCGATCCCCGTCTCCTCCCCCGTTCCGTGCATCTCTCCTCTGCTTTTATCCGTGGCGTTCCTTCCTTTCCTCTTTAATTTTCGTGTGGCCGACGGACTCAAATCTTTGGCGTCTGGATCTTTGATTCCTCAGGTTACCCGGGGAAGGACGGCTACCCGCCGCCGGGGTACCCTCCGGCAGGCTACCCACCCCCGGCGCAGGGCTACCCGCCGGCCGGCTACCCCCAGCAGGGCGGCGGCTACCCCCCGCAGGGCGGCTACCCGCCGCAGTACGCGCAGCAGCCGCCCTACCAGCAGCAGCAGCAACAGCAGCAGAGCAGCGGGCCTTCCTTCATGGAGGGATGGTACGCTCCTCGTCTGTCTAATCCCCTCCGTTTTTTTCCCTACCTGCATACATCCGTAGTACCATGTTCCCAGTACTAGATTAGATCAAAAAAAGTTCCATGTTTTCCTTAGTGGGTAAGAAATCAGGATCGTCCGGGTCAGATCTGTGAGGGCGCGCACGCCGCCGGTGATCTTTCCCCGGCGGTCGCCGTCGCGCCCACGTTTTCCTTGGTTGGGGGCCCGTGAGCGAACCCGTGGCCGTGGAAAAAGGCGAGGGGTGGTTGTCGCCTCCCTCACGCTAGCATGAACCGTCCGATGTTAGATGAACGGCTGTGAGGGAAAACTGAAGTTGTACATTGAGTAGTCTCACCAGTCAGCAGCCAATCAATCAACAACTGGAAATAATGTGTCGATATTTGGGGAGACGTTTCGCATGCGTCTGGTGGTTGTTTTGAACTTCATTGGGATAAGACCAAAGTGTTAGGAGTAAAGAAATCGGGAAGAGGCAACCTGGAAATCAATATTTCCGTTGACGCCGCTGCGGCGGTACTACCAAAGAACGGCTACCCCCCTCCGAAGTTTACCAATTGCGCAATTGTTTTTTAGTACTATAATATAAAACTGTTCCGTTGGGCATTTGAAATAATCATAATGTGTCATTATGCCAGCCATAAGCACCACACAGGCATATACTTCTTGCATATGTCAGTATTTATAATCATTATATGCCAGCCATAGGCACCACACAGGCATATACTTATTGCAAATGTCGGTATTTATTCTTGCAAATGTCAGTATTTATTTATATATACAACAGCTTTTCTTGCGTTGGATGTTCCGCGTAATGATTCTCTATTGATTTTTTTTGTTGCAGCCTGGCGGCCCTTTGCTGCTGCTGTCTCCTGGACGCCTGCTTCTGAGGAGGGAGGAAGACGACGGCGGCCGGACTCGAACAAATGAACTGGAACTGGTCCGTCTTTGACAGAAGAAGAAGATGCTGCTAGCTTAATTATTTCGTGTTGAGCGTTGTCAATTTTCTTTGTTTACTCGATGTTCTATGAACCTCTGCAGTCGAATTATTCGGTCGGTGTCGATTGATGATGATTAAGCCTAGTGACTTTCCATGTGATTTTGTGTTGGTTTCCGTGGTCTTGTGGAGTTGTGGTGTCCAATTTTATCTTTTCTGGTACATCTCCAATGATGATGATCACGTTTGCGCTGTCGTGCTTTTAGCCGCCGGTCACGCGTGCGATGTTGACCCGACCGTACTTTATTCTAATCCTCATGTCTCACCTCCAGCAGTCTGCAGACTGGATTATTGTTTACGTTAGAGCTTCTCCAACCATGCTGGATAAAATCCGGTTCCTATCTGTTAGCCCCAAATGTGTGTCCTTCTAACCGTAACTCTTAAAAAAAACCTAAATTCATGCAAAGATATGCAATGTGGATCACACAATTCCTACAATTCATACGAAACCGAATTCAAAATAAGTCTTAATCGATACAAATCGAATTCAACAACTCATAGTATCGATCGGTGATCTTTGTCTTCATGTGACTAATCCATTTTATGCTACCATCATCCAAGAGGCTAGCATATTAAAACATGATCCTCGATTCCTCCAAGATTCCTCCGTGAATTTGCATCACACATCTTTTTTCAGCTCCATTTTTATACAAGCCTCCACCTTCTTCAATTCCAACCTTGCCCCCTTCAAATCCATCTTCTGCGTAAGCCTCGCTGATCAAACTCCATTCTCTCCTTTTGCAATGTTAAGAATGCTTGGTACCTCTCATCCTTTTCTCTTCTCTTTTTTCTTTTTTGACATTCATCCTTCTTCTCTTCTCTCTTCTCCTCCAATTGCTTCAAAGTCTCACCTTTGGTGGAGAAGATGTCCGTCCATGTGGCGGACATTTTGCTTGACACGTCGTCATGTACTGTCTTATCCTTCTCCCACTTCTTCCCCATCAAATATCTTTTCCTAATTTGAATGGACCTTTGCCCGTCCGTTCGCCACCGCATCATTTTCATCAAGTCCAATTGGCAAACTGTGGCTCAACATAGTGCTTTTGACGATGATACAATGTGTGGAGCTTCTCCCAATACCTTGAGCCCTTTTGCTCTGTTCCATATATAGGATGCATGCTAGGGCCAACCAAAATTTGCATGACAATACATCCTCATGAGTTGTGTATGAAGTACCTCTAGTTTTTGCCCCCTATCCTTCTTCTTTTGAGTGTGTGATGAATCTCCAACATTAAACATATGAGTGGATATGGATTCATCAAAACTGCGAGGATCACTACCATCTCGGATGATATCCATCATAAACTTGTCCTACACATTACTCACAATTAACCTATGATCCCTAAAATTGATCCTAAACTGTGCATTTGGATCCGAACTATCCGAGACGTCTTCGGATTGCCGTCGAATAGCTCGTGGGCGTGGACACTACCAATGATGCCTGAAGATGCCCGCGTCCGTTAGAGCGGGGGAGAGTCGCACACCACTTCATCATCGTCATGCGTGAACCCGTCTGGGATGTGCCACTGCGACGGGTTGTCCTCTGTATTCAGGGTCGAGGACGTCGACCTTCTTGGCGCGGCCGCGGGCGCCACCGCCGGCTTGGGCGCGAGAGTGGGCGCAACTTTCAGAATGGACTCGCCGACTTGCATCTCTGCAGCCACCTTCCTCTCATGCTCCTTCTTCTCCGCCTGCTCGTGGATGCGCTGTCGGGTGCGCCTCCCCTTCCGGGTGATTGTCTCCAACTTTAGCTCCAACGACGGCATCTTGTCGACCGATTCAGACAAGGTGCCCTTCTCCACAAGGTCCATGATGGGGGTGTGCGTCTCCATCGACTGCGGACGACGCCTAGGGCGACATGGTGATTGGCAGGGAGTGGCCGGACAATTGAAACAGAGGCAGGAGAGTGCTACAGATCGAGAGGATATTTCGAGGCGCAATGGGTGGGTCCAGGTGACAGATCCGACGTGACGACCGTGTCCGGGCGTGTCTAGGCGGCCTCATTTCCGCCCCACATATGGGCTGGTTTTGAGGGTTGTTGAAAAGCCCGAGTTTAGGGGAGACGGTTGGGTGACTGTTTTCTGTCTTAGCCGTGTCGAGGCTGTCCGCCCAGACGTGTAGGGAGATATGGGGGGTTGGTTGGAGATGCTCTTAAAGAACACAATTTTCGGCTTAGTGGTGTGAATTATAGCTAGGTGCAGACTCACTTTTATTTAGGTTTTGTAGTAGTGCACAATTTTAGCTGGGGTGGCTGAGACTTTACAAATTTCAAACACAAAAATCACGACGTGAAATCAAATGGCTAAGAAGGCGACTATCAGACCAGCACAGATCATGATGCAAAATCAAACGGCTAAGAAGACGAGTGAGATTTAGTTAATTCCCAGACAACTTAGAATTAACAAAAACCTTATACAAATATATTCCACTTGAAAACACTTAGGGCCAGTTCTTTTGGTCTCTCTCTAGCTTTTCTCACAAGTCTAAGTTGCACAGCTTGTTGCTTTGAACTTAAACTAGTTACCCCATTACTAATTTAGAAGCTCAACAAATAAGCCGAACGGCTTACGACAGAAGCTGAGAGGGGTAGCTTATTTTTTAAGCAGTTAAAAGAACTGAGCCTCATACTAAATTATTAATCCTTGGTCCATGTTAATCCTTCGATTGATCTCATAATTCCAGCTAGGCTTGACTTTTTCTAAGCGCAAACGGAATGAAACGACCACAATAGAGATGCTTACTATAATATAAATCCTTTTCTAAGTGTTCGACTAGATCCTGTTACCTCTTACCATGATAGACTAGTATTAGTTGCAGACAACCAGTCAGCATCTCGCTAATTGTCTTACGAGATTGTGCAGTAGTCCAGTAAACTAAACTGTGCTTCCGTTCCAACACTTGGTGCCGAAGTTTCAACAGGTAGCTTCAGCAGGCCCCCCTCGTGCTTTCCAATAGATAAATAAAAAGTTCTCCGTCGAGTAGCAATCCTATAAAAAGGCAGCCATTTTTATGATTCGTAGAGTGGGATCGTTTGGCAGAAGCCAACCATCTATTCAGTGGATCGACGTGTTGGTGAATGGTGACATTTTGCTTTATATTCTCACAGATGATGACACAACGTTGCCTAATTCCGTCCACCACGCCCAAAAATGTCCATCGCAGTGCACCAGTACGCATGTGCATCTCGGTCTTCCAATGGAATACACAACCATGGAATTTATTCCTCACTAACTTGCTGCCGGCTTCAAAAGGATGGCGTGCTGCTACATGCGAAATAATTTCGGCAACCATACATGTGCTGTGCAGCATCTTATAGTAGACACCAAGTATTCCCTTTGAGTTGTTGTATCTGAATCCGCAAAAGGAAATCATCATAGGAATCAAACAGAAAAGAAAAGACTGCCAATCTAGCTGGCATGTGCAGATCTGCACCCCATCTTTTCTGAAGCATAGGCGTAAAGCATAGTGAGTTGATCTGCTACCAAGAGAATATATTTACTATTACTTTCTTTTCTTTTCTCTTCTTTTCTTCAGTGAACAGGGAGACTCAATCAGGGTAGCATATGTACACCTCCATTTGGTAGCGTTACATTGCTTGGTCATGGGGTTTGTATAGAATTTGCCCCACTCTTTGATTTCTGTTGTGGTACAAAGTTCATTTACATCCATGTAAATAAAATAAAGGTATTTTAAAAGCACTATCACAAACTGCAGTTATATTTCTATCTACAAGTATGATCAAGACCAAAAACCTTGAATTCCAATATAATCAGAGCGGTATTTTGATATGACCAGAGGGGATATCTCGTAGACTTCCACCAAATCCTTTGTGAGCCCTGTCATCTGCCACCAAAATTGTTGGCTGTGACACCAGCATGCTTTGGCAGGAGCTCCTTTATGTAATACTTTGATCCACGTGACAGATTGATACGTTTTCTCCTCTGCTCAGGAATAGATTCAATCGAGCAGGCTGAGAAGCCACGGCGCACAAACCTGCATCATTTCAAAATTAAGCACCAGCAACGTATGAAAAGCCGAACCGATGTTGTGATCACAGCACATCAATATTCACTACGCAACAGGTCCTAATGAACCCAAGCAAAAGCAACATGTCAAATCGTCAACTAGATTTGAGGCAAACTCTACACCCAACACAGACCAACTCACTGATGACGCTTCACTCAGGCTGCAACCATTTTCCTCTATGAAACTTGGAATTTAAAAGAGCCAAATGCTAATTGAGTATCGCTAGCACTCCGTAATATTTGAACTAGAGCAAAGTGCTAACTCAATGTCTACACAAGGTAATGGCGAGATGGACCATATAGTCATCAATCATGGGATATTAAACTACTAAACAATCCGCATAACCAGAGAAGAGAAATATATAGGTACATACCAATCGGCCGTCCGTGTAGTGAGCAAGAATAGTTTCCAAAGACCACGGGATAATGCCTCCTTCTCAACGTAATCTGAAGAACCATAACCAGAAATATCAGAAGATGTGTATTATCCTTTCTAGTATTTCTTAGCTGTGACACAGTTCAACACCACTAGATGCGATTATGCGAAGGATACGGGTGAAGCGATATGTTAACCAAATTATAAGGTATATCGGCTTTGAGGTTTCTAGTGGACAAAAATAGGCAGTGAACATACCAAGCAACTTGTCGCCTAGACCTCTCCCTCGGCATTCTTCAGATACAGCAATTGCGGCAACTTCACCAGATTCGTCCTCAGGAAACGGAAAAAGAGCAGCACATGCAATGATTGAACCATCTCTTTCAACAACATAGAATGAATACAGAGCTTCAAGAAGCTGCAGAGAAGTGGGAAGACATACATTTTTAGTGCTACTAAGCACGAAGAAAAAGCTAAACGAAAAGCAAAAAGACCAATTGGCTTGACACTTGAGCACTCAATATATATTTTTCAAGTTTAGGCGGACCTCTTTATCTGTTCTTCGCACCAAAACACCAGATTCCTCCAATGGGTGAATAAGTTTCCTTATACCAGGAAGATCTTCCTCAGTGGCCATCCTTGTTCCTTCATAAACATCCCTGAAAACACGAGGTAGGGTATATATACTATGATTTCAAAATATTTTGAAGAAGCTATTCGATTCCAAAAGGCATTCATATATTCATAAAGACAATACCATGGTGGATATATTTCTTGCAGAACCATAGCTAGAGTTCAAAACAATGATATATCTTTAGTCTTGAGATACAATATGGAGCAACGCTAACATTATAAAACAAAATCTATTTACATGCTGATGTGGATAGCAACATAGAAGCCGTAGTGTCTTGGCCATGGTAAACGGTGTCATTTTTTATTTTCTTAGTAAGCAAGCCACATGAGTAAAAAAACTGTAGATCCGTTTGTAAGTACAGTATTTCTCTATGTTATGTTCAAAAATATTGAAGGTAAACAGCAATATATTAATCAGTTATGAGGATGCATCTGAGTCGATACTCGATAGAAGGATAAAGCAGGCCTTGGAGCATTGCCTTTTAAATTAAACATATAATTTTCTAATTAAAAATTACAAGAAAAGACCTGCAGGATACCTTGCTATCATTGTCCCTGCGCCATCTCTTGTAAACAATTCTAACAGAAGTGATCCATCAACTGTTCCGTCGATGATATGAACTCTTTGAACACCACCCTAACATATGGAAGAAACAAATGCATACTCAAGTCTAAGTAACAGAGACGGCCACGAAACTTTCAAGCTTACACTCCATAAAGAATATGGTTTCAGTATTTCACAATTCGAAGGAATATTGTTCATTTTAATGAAAGAGCAAATGCAAGTGTCTTAGGACATGTCACCTGCTCAAACCGCAGTCAAGCTCTAGTATAATTATATACATGTCAGCTCGAGATAAAAGGGCTCAATATGTGGTTCAGTGTACCAGCTTTTTTAGACCTTAGAACACTTCAGGTAATATGAGTATTGCTTCACAAGAACTGCTTACAGCTACCTCAAAAACATACAGATCCAAGGCCTATATACACAGCAGCATGACACTATAATACTGTACCAACAACTATATTGATCAAGAAACCTAACCCAAGCTAGCAAATTCAGAGAACAATTACACTACTTCACTGAGGATGCAATTTCCAAAAGAAATAGATGTACATGGTATGCTCTGTGGAAAGCTAGTAATTTAGAACCAGAACTACAGGATTTAACAAAAGAATGCCGTATGGAAGGTACAATACTTACATGGCACACATATGCTGCTGCAGCCAACTCAGAAAGGTAGCCATTTGACCTGCTTAATCGCTCTTCACCACCAATGGCAAACCCTTGTTCGCCAGAATAAATACCATTTCCATTGTTAAAGCCCAAACCGTTTTGAAATGAAGGAGCATAACCATTAAGATGACCCCTTCCGTTCAGAGATGGTTCATGGTCTTCCTCATCCACAACCTTGACATAATTTGCGGCAATTTCACTTAACTTAGCACGCTTTCTGATCAACATGTCAGCTTCCTCAAGAGACATAAAATGAATGACTCGTCCATGCTCATCAAATATTTGACCATCCACAACGCAGATAAGTTTATCTGCCTCTATGGCCAATGCACAAGCGGTGGCAACTTCATAAGTGCTGAACGTTTGCAAAAAAAATAAACCAATTTTTCTTAGTAGGCTAGCCACATTATATACAAATTTCAAACAAAAAAATGGTGTTGTAAGTTTTCAGCAGCTTATATAAGAAACGGCATTCACAGACATTTTCGATATCATATATTCATAACTTAGAGGTGGGAAATAACAACATAAGCATATAATCATTATATGTCATGAAAATGAGTAACGGATAGGGAAAACTACATACTTGCAGTTTAAGACTTCTCCCGAGCTCGAGTATCCCATATTGCTCACCACAACTATGCTATCACTATCAAGCCTTTCTTTTATCCGTGAAACATCTATTTTCTTGACTTCACCAGTGAATCCGTAATCAACGCCATTAACTACCCCTCTTCTCTGTCAAAAGTAGTTGCATAAATTTAGTACTGCAGGACCTCCAGCCAACTGAACTTCAGTGGAACATGAAAGGCAAAATAAGGTAGAGAAATACCATGCAGGTACACACATGCGCGCTAATCAGAAATAGACACAGCACTCTCAGTATCACAGCTGTTCTCAATATCTAACATTTTATATCGGAAGGTATAACCAGGACCATAAAGTTACAAGTCAGGAACATATGCCTGCTAATTCCAGAGCACGTCTCCCGACCGTAGAGTTCTTCACACTCTTCTGAGCTCAGTTTATATGAGCAAATTGTCGTATGCTAAGATTGGTACAGGTCCTAACACCTCACAACGTGACAAGGTTGCGGCAGTGTTCTAAGGAGCAAGGGTTCGCCGGCCATGGTACAGGAGATAAGAGGGCTGGGGATGGGGATTAGATCTTTTGTAGTTTGTTCTTACTCAGTGGAAGGGGAAGGGTCAACTTGATGCCTAAGAATGGAACCCTAACTTCCCTAACAAACCATATCTTTATCTTCCTATCTAAACTGACATCTTCCCTAACTAAATAGATATCCTTACTTACTAGGTAATGCACTATAATTTTCTCCAATGGGCTAAAGTCTGAGATCCACATCTTTGACACAAATATTCCAACTTCACCGGAATGACGGTTGAAGGGTATTTACATCAACATGAAAAAACTAGTTCTTAACCACGAAACTGGATCATAGGGTAACCCCTGGTAATAAATTATGAAGGCAATTGTTTGCATGTTGCAAGTAACTCAGTGACTTGAACATGGAATTACTGTCAGCATGGACCGGCTTTTAGTGCAAGAGCAAGTTTTCTATTTTTGACACTTGTCATTTGGACAAATCCACCTGGTGGCCCACTGTTAGAATTTAAGGCTCTGCATCATGAATTTAAGAGTGAACATGAAGCAAAAGAAACGTAAAATAGTTGGAAAGATGAAATGAGTGCTTTGGGCATAGATATAACTAAAAATTCGTTAAGAATAATAAGGAAATCCCTGTTATCATGACGTTCGTATCTAGAGAACATTATTAAATAGACCAAGTCAATCACTACTTTAGTATTGCATTAACATGGAACTAGACAATTTCACAAACTTCAATTAATAAATTCTAAATAAAGTATCTGTTAATCAGTACTGTACAAATTACATGAGAACAACAGTCTATTGTTTAGTGATTTTTTAGTTCATATTATTTATCTATCTGAATTTCCGAACTTACATAAACTGATTGTCACCAGTTAAGCCATAGCCTAAAGTAAGGTTTGAGGTTTTAGGACAAAGAGTAAATGAGGGGCAAAGTTCAGGGTCCAAATGTGAGCTTTATTTCCTCTAAATAAAGACTCCACAGTACATCTCTAATCTGAGGTAAGAGTCTGGAAGAAAAAACCTGTGGTTTACTCTCGTATGGAGCTATTTACAAGTATAAAATGTGCACCGAGCACATATTACAATACTTGCAAGTTGCAAGATAATATAAGACTGCTTATTTTTGTAAAAACTAGGTTAGATTTCACCTTAGCACCAAGGAAGTTGCCACTCGCGACATTATCCACAAGACCATGCGAATGTCCAATAACACCATGTCTACGGAGATTTAGCATTGGAGGACCAGGAGAGAGCTTTGCCTCTATTGTCAACCTTATTCTGCCAGCTGCCTCCATTGCAGCCTCTAATGAATCGGAATCAGTAACTCGGTACTGACCGACATATTTAGCCTTCCTTCCTACATAAATCCCTAAGATGAGCAATTGCACTACCAGGAACATACTAGAAATAAGTTACAAGAAGAATAAAGTCTGCCAAAATGCATAAGCTAAGGGCAACATAATAGTGCAGAAAAGAATCATTCTCTACATCATTGCCCACCTACCAAAGAACTAATAACTTAAATCTTTTCATGTATTTAACCCACACCAATGGTCCAGCTAGTCCTGGTTTCAGAATTCTTCTGCAAATCACATTCGGATATAATTCCACAGAAGATTTTTCGTGGGAGTGGGGCAGACATTGAAGAACTAAATGCTATACTACCTAATGAGATGCTATTAACTATCAAGGAATCAGTGTGCTGTAGCAAAATGGGTTTGGTTGTATGTCTAGTCATCCATCCTAGTAATGTGCTTCGCAGCTTACGTTATACTTAAATTAGTTTTATACAACTCGTGTTGCAAACTTTGCAAAATAAATAAAAATCCACACATGAGCAATAAGAATCGTTTTCCTAGTGTTGTGTCAATGCATAGCCTATTTTATGAGTGATGGGATAAAAAATGAATGGCAAGTATGGCAACAAAGATGTGTGCTGCATGTGCAGAACCGACCTCTTTCTAACAAGAGCTTATCAATCTGAACATGTGTCCCGGGAACAAGAACAAATTTAATCCCCAGACCATGAAGAAGTGAAATATCCTGCATGTGATAGAAAATGTAATGTTTCTCTTAAATAATAATAAAATGTAATGCAGTTGATAACTAGGAATCCATAATGCTGTGAACTTCGATGACCATGAAACTATGAAAGAATAAATCTATCGCGTGAAAATAACTCGAGCTTTGGCCACATGACGCAACATTTTTTCAGTTTCCTCACAGGATAACCGATGCTTTTACTTCTTTTTCCCAATAATGTACTAATGTTGACATGATTTATAGTCTTTCACATTCATAACCTCAATCCTCCTACCTACCACTAATAAATCCAATGAAAAAAAACATACCAATAATAACTCCTACAGTCTCTTATGCACCAAAAACAAAAGTTACTCTTCATTCTATTCCCAATAATGTGTCGGGTAGCTGTCCTTTTTCATAGTTTCTCTTTATTCTGGCTTTGCTTTCCTTTGGTTTTACCTTAGTTTTTTGCTTTGCCGTTTTGGTTGGAAGACTTGCACCATCTCAGTGCCCTTCTCTTCATTCTATTCCCCATTCTTATCCCCATTAATAAAGTCCAAAGAACCGGTCTTACAATCTCTTGCTGATGTATGACTATTTTCAGATATAACACCGATCACAAATGGCTATTATAGTTTAAATAATTTGTTCGGATCATTTGTGATTATGCTGGATAACTACTAAGTGCAACTAGAACAAACTCACTGTTACAAAAAAAAACGACAAATTCACTATTCGAGCCCCCGGGACTGTAAAAATAGGCGGCATGTACTTTTATATGAAGAAATAACTTCAACAGATCCAAAAAAACCACCAGCTCAAGTCAACTTGAAAATCAGCTAACCTGCAGAATGCGGTCCAAGTGCGACCCTGACACGACCTCGCTGGAGATGACGACCACGAAGGTGCTGCCGCGGTGGCCCCGGATGTACGGCCATGCCTCCCGGAAGAACCCGACGAACTCCTCCCCCGCGTCCACGCCGCTGCCGCTGCTGCTGCTGCCGCCGCCGGTGTGGCGAACCACGCAGCACCGGGTGGTGTGCTGACGACGGCGCGGAGGGGGCAGACTCAGGCTCCTTGACGGAAGGCCCCGGGGCCGGGCGGTTGCATCCCGAGACGCCGGCCGCGATACCCCGCCGGCGAGGCGCGCGGCGGCGACCGATGAGGCCATGTGACGGCCTACGAACCCTAGAGAACTGGGGCTGCGGTCAGCGGCGAGTAGGTCGTCGTTCCGGGAAGCGGATTGCCGCGTAGTCGTAGACCTGCACACAGTTTGGGCTTAGAATGAAACACGAGCTACGTGGCTAGTCCTGGACATGGGAAGCCCGGCCCGGTCGGCCCGCCCAGGCCCGGTAATTTCAGGGCTTGGGCCTGAGTTTTGAGGCCCGTGGGTGGGCTTGGGCCTGCGTTTTAAGCCCAAAGGATTCGTAGGGTCGGGCTTGGGCTTCACATATGTGCGATTTAAGAAAGAGGCTCGGCCCACGGCCCTAGGCCCGCCTCTATTTTTCGCCAATGGGCCGGGCTTGGGCCTCAATTCTGGGCCCGACGACAGGGCCTGGGTGGGCCTAGGTTTTCTGCTGCGGGCTTTTCCGGGCCCGGCCCGAAGCCCGGCCCGACCCATGGTCAGGTCTATACGTGGCCATCGGGTTGGGTTTCTTTTTGGTCGGCCCGAAGCCCGCCACGGCACGGGATTGTTTAGGTCGGGTCAGGCACGAGGCCCGTTATAAGTCGGGATGTTTGGGCCGTGTCAGGCACGAGGGCTTGTCGGGGCACGACATGAAAGGTCGACAGGTCGGCTCGGCACGGGCACGGGCACGGCGGCCCGAGCACGGGCCCGATCGGGAGCACGAACACGCATGGGAACGGCCGGTCGGGGCGCTGGGACACTAGCCCCGCCGGGTGGAGTGGGGCACGGTCGGGTCGGAGCGGTCTAAAAAATCAAATTTCATCTCGAAGCTACAATATTTGGACATGAAAAACACTGTTTGGCTCCGAATTCGTTTAAATTTTAAAGTTTGTACTATTTGAAGGGCACAATGATTTTAAAATAGTTTTAAAATTAATAGGGCTTCACATCCCCTTATTTCACACACTCAAAACATACCTCTCATTCACCTCACATCTCTTTCTCATGGCTCATTCCCACCAGTTCCACCGTTTACCCACCATGCTGATCCAATTATCTAAAATTAAGCTTCATTGCGTAGGATTTGGGGCTTATGTAACAGCCCCAGTTTGGCACCCTAAAATATGGGCCAAATTTTCACTTTTTGCTTTGCATTGCATCATGGCATACATATTTAAATTTGCTTAAGTTGAATAAAAGCAACAATTGGAAATTTAAAACAAAGGAAGCAAAACCCTTCCCAAAAATTTCAAACCAAATACATTACTCAAGATGGCAAAACCAAATTAAATTTGAACTTCCAAATTGTTCAGGAAGTTTCAACCACCCAATTATAACTATTTGGTAAAGGCAAATTCTTAACAAGCAAATAAATAAATTTGAGAATTAAATCTGGTTAATTCAAATTCTATTTTTGAAACCAAGTTAAACATTCCAAAAATTCAAACTAAAATCATGGGGAGCTTCAATATTATTGTGAGAGCCTCCATGAATATTTACATTATTTTTGGAATTGCTTAAGTGCTCCAATTAATCACAATTTGGAAATTATCAAAAATGACCATAAATATAGCCTGTGAACAAAGGTGGTCCAAAACATTTTATTTTGGGGCACAAATTTTTGAAGAGCCTCTAAAGGTCAAGGGGAGGCCACTTGAATTTTTGCAGTTTTGTTAAAAATGTTTAAGGGCCTCTTTTAAATCACTAAAAGCTGCTGGACTTAAAAAGAAAAACAGAAAATATTGGATATGTTCAAATCCCTGACAGCGGGCCCCCCTGGTCAGCTCCCTCTCTCTCTTCCCCACAGTGGCGCGCGGCACTGGCGCCATGCCGCCATGCCGGTCGCGCCGCACCCATGCCGCCGACCCCCTGGTGGTCAAGAAGACCCCCCCCCCCCCGACGCTGTTCTCTGCTCCCCATGCTCACCTGCCCCGTTTCCCTCTCTCCCCGTGCGCTCCCGCCACTGTCAATCTCGAGCTCGCGCCCGCCACCGTAGCGGCGCCGATAGGGTGTTCCCCGAGCAAATCGACGCCGGCAAGCGCCTCCGTCGTCTCCTCCTCTCCCTCCCGTGCCAGGAATCGGACCGGGGAGCCAGGATTCGACGAAATCATCCTCGACGTCGTCCGCCCCCTTCCGCCACTCGCTAGGCCCGATTCCGGCGTCCCCGTCCCTTCCCCGCCGTCGCCGACCTCTCCACAAGTTCCTGGTGAGGCCCGCGTCCCCTCTCCCTCGCTCGCCGTCGATTAGCCGGCGGTCGCCGCCGTGTCACCGTCACCGAGCCCTGGCCTGAGCACCAGCTGGGCCGGCCTGAGGCCGGTAGCCTCGGGCTGGTGCCTGGCCTGGACACCCGGCCTGGGCCGGCACGAGGCCGGTGGCTTCGGCCACCCCCCGGCCTCCTAGCCCAGCCTGGGCCGGCCAAAGGCCAATGCCTTCGGGCTGGTGCCCGGCCTGGCCGGCACAAGGCCGGCATGTCTGGCTATTTTTGAATTTCCTTTTTGGAAAATAAAAACAGATTTAAATAATTCATATCTTTTTAAATAATGCTTCAAATTTGGCAAATCAAATATCAATTTGCTCAGGAAAACAAACTCTACAAGATGGAATCATTGTAACCTTCTTTTTAAATTATATTCTTGTTGTTTAATTAGGAATTCCTAAAATGGTATAAATACTACCTAATTTGGGAAAAATTATATTTCGATAAATATTTAACCAAAAATTATGAATAAAATATCAATGTGATCAGCACTTCAATTGCTATCAAACCATGCTAAAATTACATCATGATCTCAAATATTTATTTGACGTTTTTCTTTAAATGATTAAATGAATTAAATTCAAATAATTATTTAATTCGCTATTTATTCATCGATATTTGGAAATTCAAAAATGAGGTACCAAAACGATCAGAAGAACGATATCTATCTAGTCATGTCATGTTCATGCATATTTGATACACTTCTTAGTAATGTAATAATCTGTAAGCAATGTGGACATTTAGTTAAATATGGGGTTTGTTCCAAATAATTGCACCAATTATTTGGCACTCCATTTAATATTGTTAGATAAATCATATGATGATAGCTTTGCATAATCTTGTCATGTCATCATGTGATTGTGCATTGCACCTTTTCTTCGGGTGATTTATTTGTTCTTTTGTATTATTTGGGTATCGATAGATTCCGGAGTCGAGGGTCTCTCTACCTACCCCGACGAGCCGTACTACATGCCCCGGCAGCAAGGCAAGAGATAACCTAACCTTCTTGGCATCTAGCATCCTATTGTTTTATAAACTTATTTTATCCACCATAATATTGCATGCGATTCCAATGATAATTTTGGTCAATACTAGATTATCCTATGTATGCATGTTTTTCCCCGAACCAATACATGTTCCCCCTCCTATGAACCCTAGGTGTGATGTGTTGGCCGGATACAAAATATAATTGTTGTTTATATGCTTAGTTATACTTAGCCATGCTTAGTCGAATGCTAGTTATGTCCATTGTTTAATTCCATAATTGTTGATGTTGATGGAATGATGCGGGCATGGTGGTTAATGGTGATGCTTAATTAAAATGCTAAGAAGGCTTGGATGAGTTGCCATCGGGGATGGTGTTTTGTCTCATTCTTGCCCCTAGGTGCGAGTTCTTTACCTCTTGAACCAAGATGATCGTGCTTCCAACGGTGGGGACATATGGAATCCCCTTTAACTAAATAACTTGTGCGGGCGTATCCAAGGGTCCTCTAGTTTGATTTTCCATTTGCGTGTAAGTGGAAAAGAAAATGTTGCGGAGGATTTGTGTTTAGGACGTGGCGATGGGGGCAGGGGCTGAAATAGGCTGGGTAAACTTGCCCTGTCGCCACAGATGACTCTTGGATAGTCTCACGCGAGGTAAAGGTTTAACCGCGCCCACTCGCCGGCCTTCCCCGGAAGAGGGCCAATCAGGTGAGCCGGACGGTACCGGTGGGTAAATTAGTACACCCATGCAGGGTAAATCTTTTCGAAAAGCCGTGTCCGCGGTTATGGACGACTTGGGAATAGACGATAAGATCATAGAGAACCTTAACTTAATTGATATGGCAGCTAAAGGTTGCATAATCAACGTGTGATAAAGGTTCATTTCCTCGAGGGTGATTCGAGGGGGTGCCTTTGGTGGAGATGAGAGATGTTTTGGCTACAAATTGGTTCGATGAGAACCGAAGATGAAAAAGTTACTCTCTTACCCCCTTTCAAAAAACATTCTGAGTAGACGATGCCATTTGTGTCACTTATGTCTTTTATAAAGGAAAAACTAGCTTTATGCAAAATAGCTACATACAGCTTTAGAGCCTCCGTCAGCATTGGGCCTATATCGCCCTACTAAACTTGCGAGTACGTTGTACTCAGTCTCTCTTTACTGCCTTTATAATTTGTTTCAGAGGAAGACGACACCGAGCAACCAGGTGGTTTCTTCCTGGACATCGACGAGTAGTTCGGGGTTCCCAGGTGGCAGCTTGGGACCGTGGAACAAGCTGGCTGGGTTTATTTATGTGTAGGCCTCTTAGGCCCTATATTTGGATCTTGTTGTACTAGACGACGCTACTTCGCTTCCGCATGATGAATTGTTGGGCCTGTGATCTTTGTGTGTAATATTTGTATCTTTCTCATATATGAGTTGCTATATGAATCTTTGTGTCGTAGAGTCTGTGATGTGCCAGTTGTTCCACAAGTCTTGATCTCTTTATTATGCATGAAAGCTATGTCTGAGCTTATGGCATGATCGAAGTGTTGCATGTCGATGATCCATTTCGAGCACGCCTGCCAAAGGTTTTGGCCTGGGATTGGTAAACCCATTAACCTTCGATTGTGTAGCATGACCGGTTGCACAAAACTTCATTGCATAGTTCTGGGGTCGGGGCGCTACAGCTTACCCTTGACGAACTCGCCTACAACTACCATAACCTCCCTCCTAATCCAAATATGTCTCCTCCTTTCCATTCTAGCATTCCACTAGTGCATCCACTTCCTTACACACACAAAAATGTCTCACTATCTTTTTTATGAAAAGCAACGTTAGTACCGTTTTCATTCATTAAGAGTAGTAAATGAATACAAAAAACCCAAAACTATAAATAAAGAGAAAAGAGAAAGAAGAGAACAACTCAACCTTTCTAAGGAAAAGAGGGGATCACACAACCAACAACAGTACGCCCAAACACTAAAAGGACAAAGGACAATAGGGGAGAAACATGAGAGGGAGCTTCCATCATCATCTGATTAAGCAAGACAGATGCACTATGAACTTGATCCTCTGGTCACCACCCAACTAACCACTAAAGAGGGAGGGGGTTTGAAGGAAACGAGACGATCCAAGGTGGATTGAACTCGCTAACCCGGCTTCAAATGGCAGCTTCATCTTCTTCCGCATCTTGGACGACCTCGGCAAGCACCAAGTGCTCATCTGTGCAGGAAACAAATGGAGTCTCCATGTCCTGGACAGAGAATGGCATTATCCCAACACCACACCTCGAGGGCTAAGGATCACTGAGCACCAAAGCAGCACCTTCAAGAAAGGGTGTGACGTCGCTACGCCATTGCTGCCCGGACTAGGGGGCTGGTCCTAAAGTTTCCCCTCACGCTCACCCGGGAGTGGAATAAGGGCTACCATGACGCCAGGGAGGAAATTAAGACGATGTCATCGACATTGCCGATAGGGGTTCCTCCTAATCACATGGAAGATGGAGCCCCACAAGCTGAGGTTGGGGCGGATACCTAGGTAACCTTAGTATTAGAAAGCAACAAAGCAACATATTTGCAGTATGACAAAGATGGTGGAGCTGAAATCCGTACATGTGAAGAAGGGAGACAAAAAAAAAAGTCGCCCACCTGAAACAACAATCCACGCTTGATGAACTCGCGAAGACAGCTCACGCCTTCTTATGAGGCATGTGTTTTGTCTCCCCTCCAGGCAGGCACCATGAATAGTGGCCACAAGGAGGGAGCCTCGTCCGATTCGACGCGAGCGCTCGATCGCTCGGAATTTCTACCGCATTTTGCACACATATACTACCTCTATCCTAAAAAAGATGTCACAGATTTATTCAAATTTAAATGTATCTACATATTAAATTATGTCTAGATACATCAAAATTTTGATAAACTTATGACATCTTTTTGGGTACGAGGGAGTGGTAAATGTTCTTATTAGCAAAACCTAAAAAGAAAAACGTGTATGCGTGGGGTGGGGGAGCAAAATCCTGGGATCGATCATTCGTCATCGTACAACTATGTGCTTGCATTGCACCTTTGGAAGGGACAGGGAGAGCATGAATGGCGTTGCGAGCAGCAGCAAGCACCATTAACGGTAGAGTCATGGCTTGCAGGAAACAGACACCCAGAGCTGTACCGCAGCGCCACCGAACCATGCATGCCGTTTCGCAGATTCGCAGCGGCCGGCGTGCGCGTCGTCGCAGCCGCGCCTCGCCTCGCAACGCGCGCCCGCCACTCGCCGGGCGGGAGCGCCCGCCAATCGCCGCGCCGCCACTCGTCGCGCCACCTTCCTGTCCGCTCGACACGGCACACAGCACTTGCCGCGCGCGCATGCATCCACAAACGGGCCGGGGTTAAAATATTCCTAGCTACCAGTAGCTAGCTAGCTAGCGTCCAAAGTCTCGAGTGAGAGCCCGCCCGGCCGGGGAGAAGACCAAACAGTAGGACATGCATGTTCTTCCGCGTGTCAACGTTTGGCCAGCCACTGAGCAGTACTACAAAGGAGTATGTATCCGTAGACCGTATAGAAGTACGTGGATATATACGTATATTGTAAGTACCGTGCCAGTTACCGCTATTCTGGTACTGTATCTGTGTACGTATCGTAGTCTAGATTATCGATCTGGACTTACTCGATCGAGTTTGGCTACCTAAGCTAGGAAGCCGACAATAATGTATCTGACGTACGCGTGCTAGCGTCGTAGGTACGCAATGCGGTGCTCCCGTGCGCCACGTGCTAGGAGTAGTTCGTCACCGGCTTTTATTTCGTTTGACGAATCGAGTCGGATGATTGATGATCACGGCGGATTACTCTCGCAAATTTGTACGTACATGCAAAGTCTACTATTATATTGCCTTATGATCCTCAACACGTGGGAGGATACATACGCTAGGGCTAGGCGGTCTTGACGTTGGTTGCTGGTGAGCAAGGTTATACAGTAGCTAGTGGTATACGTCTGTACCACGCTCATGTACATACACGATATACATTGTACCGGCACGCCATGGTACGTACTGCAGGGGGGAAGCAATTATGTACTGACCAAACGGTTGGCGGTGAATATTGCAGTGTCTGACATGGTGGCCCCACGCCCCCCATGAATGGAAATGGAACGATAGCCAGCCAGCCAGTAGCCGCGTCCCGACGCGCCAGCCACGAGGGACGAGGCGCCGAAGCGCCAACACAAGAGCGCGCCGGGCCTCGCCGGATGGATGATGCCTCCCCCCACTCCGTCACACGCCTGACGCCTCTCTCACTTGACTGGACGCCGCTGGAACCCACGCTCCCCTAGCTAGCTCTCCATCGCCTCCGCCTACGTGTCGGCCCCGTCCCCGCCCGCTCGCCCACGTACCCCGCCACCCCCGCCCACGTGCCCCTCCCTCTGCGCGCGTCCGATTGGCCGTCCGCGCCTTCTTAACCCCGGCACGCCACCACCACCAACCAACGCCGTGCTCTGCTCGACTCACCCCGTCCCGTCCGTCTACTGCAGTGCAGGTCCGTACGTCGCCATGGCCATGGTGCAGCCGGCGGACATGGCCGTCAAGGCCAACCAGATCCTCGCGCGCTTCCGGCCCATCGCGCCCAAGCCGGCCGCCATGCCGCCTACGTCGCCGCCGATCGACGCCGCCAACAGCGTGCTCTGCCACCTGCAGAGCAGGCCGTGTCGGGCGCGGAAGCGCGGCCGCCCGTCCGTCGTGCCGGTCTCTCCGCCTTCCGTCGCCGCCAAGAGGAAGAGGCCAGCCGCGTGCCCGGTGCCGCTCCGGTGCGCGGCGGCGGCGGCCACCGACGCGGTGGTGGCCACGGCCACGAGGGTGCCGGGTGGCGGTGCATGCATGTCCCTTGCATCGCTCTCGCCGAACAGCGCGGGTGCCGTGGACGAGGAGGAGGAGGAGAGGGACGTCCCCGTGGAGCGCGACCTGCTGCGGAAGCTGCTGGAGCCCAAGGTGATCTCGCCGCGGGCCGTGCGTCCCGTCGGCTCCACCATCCACATCGAGTCCATCGTCCACGGCGCAGCAGCAGGCACCGACGCCGCCACAGTCTGCACCGCCGCCGCCGCCGCGAAGAAGGCGGAGGAGGTGGAGGCGGAGCTGGAGACCGACGCGCTCCCGGCGGTCGTGACGGACTCGACCAACCGCGTCCGGCTGGTGAACGACGCGTACAAGAAGATGGTGGGCGCGCCCGAGTGCCCGTGGCTCGGCGCGGTGGCCAGGAGGATCAGCGGCGAGGTGGCGCTGGTGGTGGCCCAGCAGCAGCAGGCGGCGACGATGATGCCGGCGGAGTCTCGCGGCAGCGGGTTCTCGTGCGCGGCGAAGATCGAGTGGGAGGGCCGCGGCGGCGAGCGGGCCTCCATCCATGCAGCGTGCGACGTCACCCGGCTGCACTGCGACTCCAGAGACTACCTCTTCGCCTGGAGGTTTCGCACCGCCGATGCAGCGTCCGTCAGCACCGGCGACGCCTGATCGAGACACTGCAGCCTGTACATCCTGCATGCGTCGTGGACAGCTTGAAGATCTGAGGCGTGCGAAACCAAGTGCATAGTATGCTATAGATTTAAGGTCCTCCTTTTTTTTAATTATTAAATTAGGGTAAGGTGCAAAGTACTAGGTTAAGGTCCATGTTTAGTGGTAAACTTAGACGAACTGTTTTCCTCTTTTGGGAAGTCTTACAGGGTGCATGCATGACCAGGTACTAAAGTAAATAGAATCTGCCTACGTCTAAATCGACTGAGAAAACGTTATGTCTCAGTCGACCAGGACCAGAACGCTATCCATCCATCGATCCACCGACTACCTTTGATTAGTTGGCCTTTGTTAATTGATTGCTTTTTTACTGGCTGCTTTGGGCCTGTTAGTCATGTCCATTACACATATAATATGTTCAATTATTCTATTTTTATTTCACATTACTTTTCCTTTTGTGCTTTGTGAATGTATTCGACTATGGCACGGCAAAAATTGCAACACGCAAATATCAGACAAAATATTAAAATACATATTGACATCTGGAGAATTGCACGATTTTTAAAAAATGTAACCGGTATCGAAATTGGTTAGAGTTGCACATTTTCTTAAGAACTGTGCAACTTACAATGAAATATGGCTCCTAGTTACACATTTCTTGACAAAAGTGCAACTGATTTAATCATTTTGAAAATAATTTCCTAGTTGCACATTTTTTGAGAAAAGTGCAGCTCGTAGCGAAACCCAGTTTTAAACTGCATGTTTTTTGAGAAAAGTGCAAATCATATTAAAAATGTGTTGGAATTTCACATTTATTGAGAAAAGTGTAACTCGTAATAAGCTAGTTGCACATTTATCGAGAAATGGACAGCTAAGCTAACTAATATACAAATCTGATAGAAATGTGTAACTTATTGGTTAGTTGCTCAAAACTGTTAGAAATGGGCAACTAAGCTAACCAGTTACACAAATCTGATAGAAATGTGTAGCTGGTTGGTTAGTTGCTCAACACTGTCAGAAATAGGCGACTAAGCTAACCAGATGCATAAATCTGATACACATCTACAATTCATTGGTTAGTTACTCAAATCTAACAGAAAATGTGCGACTAAGCTAAACAGTTACACGTATATAGAAATGTGCAACTGGTTGGTTGATTGCTCAAATCTGACAGAAATGTGCGACTAAGCTAACCATAGAAATGTGCAACTGGTTGGTTTAGATGTCCAAATCTAAAATCTAACATAAATGAGCAACTAACTAACCAGTTGAACAAAACTGAGAGAAATGTGCAACTGGTCGATTAGTTACACAAATCTGATAGTAAATGTGTAACCGATTAGTTAGTTACTCAAAACTGACAGAAATGTCCAACTAAGCAAACCAATTGCACAAATCTGATAGAAATGTGTAACTGATTGGTTAGTTACACAAAACTAACAGAAATGAGAAATTAAGCTAACCAATTGCACAAATCTGATAGAAATGTGCAACTGGTTGGTTAGTTGCTCGAAACTTGCAACTTGCGTCAACCGGTTGGAGCTCATATTTTTTTAAAGGTAAAACTCATATAAAAAAACGAGTTGCTATTTGGACATTGTTTTAGGAATAATACTAGTTATATTGAAAACCGGTTGAAATTACACATTTATTTCAAAAGGTGAAACTCATATCAAATACGAGTACATTTCTTAAAAAAACCTGTATAAAAATTGCTAGTTGCATATTTCATAAGAAAAGTACAATTCATATAAAAAAGGGTCATAGATACACATTTCTTTAGAAAAATAACTCATAAAATAGCAAGACAAAAAAAAATAGAAAGTGCAACTAAGAAAATAAAATGACATAAAAAATAAAAACAACAAAAAAGAATAGAAAAAGGAGAAGAAAAACAAGTCCCCAAAATAAGCATTGAAGTTGCATAGCCTCTGCCGTGTTGCTCACTTTTATCCACAGCCCACGTACGAGCACACAGAAAATAGAAAGGAAAGAAAGCCCACGTGATCTGCTACCAAGACCTCATAACGTCTAAGTCATAACTAGCAAGGCCCACAGACATATTTTTATAGAGCATAGCATCTTCGGCAACATTGTAAATCGCAACGTAGAAACTGATCATACGGCTAACTATCGACTGAGACTTAAGGAAAAAACAAGTGACTGAGACTTAGCAATTCCGAAGTAAATATGATGTTGACTGGAGAATGGAAGGGAAAAATATGACATGTGCTTTAGTGAATTGCACATCTGTTTGTGCGTTCTCATGTTCTTTGTACTCCATTCGAAAACGACTGGTGATTGCATATGCATGCAAAGGACAAGTCAGGAATAGACAAAAGCCTAGTCACCGACTGGCAGTCAGGATCTGCCTGGCCTTCTTTGGGCGCAACCTGGGGTGACTGGGCAAGCAAATTGCCTATAAATTTTATCAAAAATCAAATCATGTAAAATCAAATCAGATTGCAAACTATTTTTTAAAAGAATCTTTCTCAATCTTATTAGATAGATTATTAAATATATTTTTATATTATACTTATATAGTATTATGATTGTTGATAGTTTTTTGTACAGACCTGGTCAAACTTTACAATGTTTGACTTCAGATTTTTTTTATTATTATCAACAATAGCAAGTTCTTCGAGTGAACGAGAACTTCATGAAATGACAACACATGGTACAGGTTTGGCTAATGAGTTACCAAACGTCTGATAAGACGAACATTTTGTTCGGTTACAATGCGTGCTTATTACACGTTTGATGAAGGCATGTTCTAGCTCATATTGCACGACAGGTATTGATCAAAGCGAAAACAGTACAGGCAGCATAGGAAAACACCATCTTATCACACAACACGCGAGGCCACGGCTCAGGCTGCTTCCTCCGTCTTCGGGGGACCTTTCCACTTGAAGTTTTCGGCATACGTTTTGGGCTGCATGATTGAACAGCAACCGTTAATTATTACAAGTCAAATCCTTGGCACCATGAAAACATTGCCAAAACAGTGATCACGTTCCATCAATGGGATGTAGGCACATCAATTCAACCAGTACGGCAGACAGTACTGACTAGCTTGTCCTCATCCAGTTTCTAGTAACAGAAGGATAAGGATCGGATAAGGATCGATGAGGAAGGTCTAACTCTGGGGCCAAGTTCACATTCGTTGTACTTATAAAGTTGTACTCTAGCCAAGTCGAAGCTCGCATCCGATGTGCTTCTAATGTTGATGCCAGATTTGTTTTTTCTCTGCGAACCCTTGACTTCAAGTACCGATGGGAGGACCTGAACTAACGGCAAGCTATTTTTCATGAAAGAAAGGAACACCTTCAGTTCGAAGTTCCAGCACACGGAGACATGAAAACTGTGAGCGTCATACAAAAAAATAAACAGGCTACCCGTTTGGATTTGCCTGCTCCTTGGTCTTCACACTTCATCTCCTCCCCAGACCTCAAGTTAGTCCTGGCTAGTCATTACCAAGTTGGACTTCACCCATTACTCTAACATGTCATTCTCCGTTACCTCTACCTTAAGGCCCCGCTTGGTTCACCGTTTTATGGGTCAAAACCGGTGTGAAATTCCGTCCTGGAATGATTCCCAAAACCAACGCTTGGTTCATCGTGATTTTCTCTCCTTTTTTTTCCTCCCCTGTTTCCTACGCCGAAGACCTGTAAAATCTCACGGACCAGTCCAGGTGCTGATTAAAATCCGATGTAGCTAGCAAGAACTCAGCGCCACGAGGGGACCCGACGCGTTGCCGCCACCGACCCATGAGCTCTACCCATTGTTGTCCCCAGTGTCGAGCTCTACCGGCCGTTGTCCCTGACCCCGTTCGCTCCCCACCACTCCGTACAGCTCCACCGCGAGCTCCGCAATATGAATTCAAGTGGGGCGGGTTCGTCCTGTCCGCATCTAGCGAGCCAAAATAATCGGGACACAAAACTGCATTTTTCCACTAATCCCACTTAGCGGGATGTGTTCTGGACTTTTACAGGATGTCCCCAGATTTTGCGTTGTGGCAGGTTGCAGGCTTGCAGCATTCGTCTATCTTCTCCGGAGGCTCTTCCGCTCTTCCGTCTGGCACTTTTTTTTGCGTGTGCACTTGCCTGTAGAGGAACGTGCAATACGAGCAGTGCGCTGCGCTGAGAGCTAGAAGAAAAGGATGGAGGCGGCGCGACGACACAGCAGCGAGCAGCTAGGCGCGGTGCGGCTCTGAGGTCAAGACGAAAGTAAACGAATGGGTGGGATCTTTGGGCTTTCCGTGGAATTAGTGTACTCGTAACGGGCGCGCAATGGCCAGGGCGAGCCTGACGCCAGCCACCCCCCCACGACGAGGCATGAGGCTGTTGGTCCGCCATGGCGACCTATAGAGCGAGGGTGTAGGATGGGTCACGGTACAGGTAGCTAGCTGAGATCCATAGGTAGCAGCAAGGTTTCATGTAGAGCTAGGTATGGAATTCTAGATGAAAACGAGTCTACCCAAACAGCGATTTGCCAATAATTTTTTTCACCGGTCTCCCGTGGGCACAGTGAAACAACACCGTAAATATTCAGGGGTGGCAAAATAAAAATATATTCCAAGCTTAAGAAAGGGCCGGCAGGCTGGCAGTGACAACATTGCCCTCTAATCCAAAGGTGGAAACACCCAAGTCACCATCCTCACATTCTAACTTCCAAATATGTCAGGATTTCATCTCCACTCCATTCCCCATACTATAATGCCTTTACATCGGTTATCCTGTCTAACAAGGATCACATCTCTTGAGGAAATAAGAACATGTAGCTTAGCATTAAAATCATCACCACTAATTTCTCTTTACCAGAAGAATTCACTTAATATTTGCTTGCAACTCAATGTTAAGTACTTCCTATGAGAATATGTCTATGTCGTATCCAGTAAAACAATGCAGAACATTTGTAAGCACACTTAGAAAAGCACATTTAAAAGGTGTATTCAGTTTTAAAAAAGGCTATGGAGATGCAAGATATAAGCTGTATAAAACAGGAAAATGCATTAACCAAGTCAAAATGAAGGGTGTGCAGGGTATACAGACCTTCAAAAGAGGTGTATGGCGTTTCCTCACCTGCAAAAAGTCACATGTAGATGTAAGTATACAACTCACATTTTCGAAGAAAAGAAATACAGAAGAAACATTCCAAAAATAATGGGACATCACAAGTTACTGAATACCGCACAATAGCCCAAGGAGATTCTACTCAGCATACATATTACTCCAAAAAAAAGATGTTCACAAAATCGGCCGCCTAGACGATTAAACGCCCATGTAAAAGCTGTGCGTAAACCCAACGTGGTGATTAGGTCATAGTCTGGCTCCTGCGCGGCTGGCCGATTACAGGCTCCAGTCGATCTAAGCTGGACTAATGGGCCGACTTGGGAACAGAAAGCAGTGGCAAAATCTTTTTGTCAGAAGACTAAGGATATTTGGCAGAGAGGCATGTGGTGCAACAGATAAAGCCGGTTCTTTTTTCACTGTTGGGCTTGGGTTCATACTGCACCCAAGGCCCTCGTACGCCGCCGCTGCAGAACGAAGCTGGCACCGCTGACCGGGACAAGACGAGCAACGTACCTTCGCTTCTGCTTCTGCTTCGACATGCTCATTCGCCTCCACTTCTGCCAACCGGGTCGAATCAAACTGCAGCGCTCTTGTGGTCTATTCTAGTGCTTTGCTCTGTTTGTATTTTATGGGTCAGTTGACTGCTTGGTTCTGCTTGTTTGGGAGTCCGAATTATCAAACAGTGATTAGTGTCTGCTGGGTTGTGCTTGTTTGGGATAGTGGGACTTGGTAGCTGTGCATTTTTAGTGTTTTTTCCAGCTGTACGGTCGACTAACAGTCTACCACCTAGATCGATTAATTGTCCGACTACCTCTCTAATCGCTAGTCACCAAATGCTCACTGACTAGTGATATTTTGAACATGGCTACAAATAGACTTCAAAATTGTTAAAGATGGCTTCAGATTAATTTTAAAAAATGTTCCACGTGGATTTAGCACAAAACTTCCACTTCCACTAAATTTGAAAAGAATACAGTGAGCTTATACATGATGATATCTCACCCTAATGGGTTTCAGAGAAGGAATGTGATCAAGATTTAACTTTTCACAGACATAATTTATTATCATATCTCTTAAGAGATACAAAAGATAAATTCTCTTCAAAACATTTAATATTGCAAATTTAATCAAAAGGCATGTGACATAAATGATAAATTTGAAGGAAAAACAGATAGGAGGTTATTTGTGGAGAGAGAATTTCAGCTGACTTAATTGAGAAAAATATGATATACGAACTGTTCAGATATCAACAGATAGCAGCAGAACAGTACTTAACTGCCTATCTGTTAGGAAACTTAAGCTACCAACAAAGAAAAAATTCACAATGAGAGAAAATTAAACTTCATATATGACTAGCTTGAAAGCTATCTCCATTTGTACTTGACTAATGAACCTAATGTGGTTTGGAACTTACCATGGGATGACAGGAACGCTACAACACTGGCCCAGTTTCAATATTTACTTTAGAGAAAGAATCAAGAACCAAACTATGCTAGATGTTCAAAAGTGCAACCAAATCATGCTTTGGTCTTCCCAATATTCCTGAACTTCCCGTCCTGAATAGAATATCTAATTTTCCAAGTCGACTTATCTAGCAGAATAGCAGGAAGGGGGAAAAAACCTACCACGTATTCCCATCCGTGTTTTTCAGCAAATGCCTTTGCTGAGTCTGCACTGTCAAATGAAAGTCCAGCTTCACCAACATTAGCATACGGATCACCAGTAGATGTCCATCCCATTAATGGGTTCTCCCACCTGTCATGAATTCAAATGTTAGAATCAGTTTCTCAGGAGAAAAAAGAACTAAATTCAAAGGAACAGGATCTGATAGTATTAGTTTGCTAACCAAAATCTAATTCAAAGAGAGAAGTGATGAACATGCTAAACGGAATAATTGCACAAGCCATGACCCTGAGCTATTCAACAAAAAGGGGAACAATGTTTCATGGTTTACAGTTTGCAACAATGATAAAGTGAAAGTAGAAAAAAAAAAAAAAGAAAAAAAACTGTAGCAGTTTCCAGATTATTCCTTATTTTCTGACTGCAGATTCTACATGAATTTAAAGTATGTTGCAATCAATCTACTGAAACATAAATGTGATCTGCATTCGGCGTTGATAGAGCATTCCTTCACAAGTTACTTACCCTCAATCCAGGTAATACAACAGAGTTCCAGATAGTACTTTTAAGGTATTACAAGTCAAAGAGCACAGTTATAGGCTTATAGCATCCAGTATGCTTGAACCAAACCCTATTACACCATTTTATGGTACACAATGAGATGCTACTTAATTGGGGACCTCAAGATCATGTCACATAGGTATTGAGAGTATTATATACAACAATTCTAGAAGCAAGACAGAAGAGCCTACAATAGTTGTGTGATGCCATCAAATTAGGTTGGCATCCAGATGTCTAACCACATGGACACATGGCATGGTAAGTGGACCTTGACTTGTCGTACACAGAGAACTTCGGTATTAAATCAGTAAATCTATAAATATTGTGTTTTAAGTACGAGTCTGACCAGTGAAAATCCATAACAGACAGCATCTCTGAAAGAAAAATACCAAAAACGCTTCCAGTACTAATAGATATAACTGTTACAAATGTTTTTATGTTTTTGTCCAGCTCGACAGTCCATAAAGAGAATGCCTGGGGTGTCTTCAAGTCTTCATAAACATAGCAGTATCAGTGGGATATGGTCATATTTGAGACCCGAGCAGGATTACAGGAGCATTAACCTCATTTCTTATACAGTTACAGATACAATAACATCTCTAATCATGGGGGTATTCTTTGTGTGTCGTCAACTAGCAAACCATGTATGAAGCTGATTGTTCATTAAAATTTACCCCAAAAGAAAATGTGACTGAAAGTAAGGTGATTGCAAAGCACAATTGTTCAATAGGTACTAGCATTCTGACAATACGCATGAGAGTTGATCTGTGCTTGCATAGATGGACTCCCACTATCTCGACCATTTAATGGGCCTTGAGATTTGGCATATTCTCTTACCATACAGCTATAGCAATAGTGGTGGGATAATCTGCACAGATCTCAAGGCACATTTGGTGGTTGAGACGTGGAGCACCCACCAAAACAAGTGCAAGAGATTTTTCAGATTAGCAAAATTTAAACACCTTAAATCATATATGATTGTCTCAATGAGTACCATTACCTACCATATACTATAAACATAAAATCATACCAATCACAAATAAACCAGCAAAGAACACAGCTGGGGTAAGACCATCACTTTGATAACCCAGTGCAAAACTGCACATGCATGATGTATTAGAACATTCATACTTAGTTAGAACTACAGTCTAACTGCACAATCAAGCATGCAGCTAGTAGTCTAGTACCTCCACCACTGATAGTTTGATTTTTGGCTGACCCACGTGAGCATTAGTTTGTGATTAACATAAGAAATTTTCTAGTTTTGATCTGCTTGGACGGTAAGTTTTAATGTAAATCAAGTTTAAAAACTTAAATTTAAACGAGGCAATTTGTTAAATTTCATGTCATCTTGAGCTAGCCCTTCTAACAACATCACAGGATTTTGGAATGTCTGACCCATTGGAAAGAACAAGAGAACCAACAAAGCACAACAAGAAACATACTTTTGAGTTGATACGAAGTTGATTTTCCACCTCCCGACTTTGCCAGAACCTTGCTGAGATGCAGTCCTAGCTGGTGAATAGATTAGAACCTGTGTATTCACAAGGATAAAGTGACCATTTGAGAAGGGGAGAAAAGATTGAGATAAAAAATAATTGTGCAGTAGCACCTATCCCCTGAAGGTGAATTTGTGAAATCAAATCAGGCATTCAGGCTTTAGCACCTATCCTCTTGAAAGTTAAAATTTAGCATATAACCCATCATACCGTAAGCTCCGAAATCGCACAGTTAGACCCAATAATAACAACTCCCATTAAACATTTTCACAATATTCTTGGAGGCAAACATATAACTACGACTGTGCACAACGAACAAAGCTATTCCAAAGTCAAAACTATGGCAAAATACAAAGCAAACAAGGATCATTTATCCAAAGTTACAGGGTGCAAGGAGAAATGTGGCCATTGCCACTCTCTACCTTTTTTTTTTTCTTTTCACTTTACAGAGACATATCTCTCTATCCAAATGCCCCAACAATAATGGTCTAACACAGTTGCTCCACATCGTCATTGGATTGGAAATTCCGGTAAATCTAAGCGGGTTGAACGCATTCTCCCACACATTTCTCTCACCATAGCTCAAACCAATTGAAAACTGGAAGCACACTACTACCACTAGATTCGCATTTCTGTCAACTCCGAACAACTAACATGGACCCGTCAACTCGATACCTAACAAGCTTTAAAAAAAACCTTGAAACCCGAACATCTCGAGAGACGCCCATACGGATCCACTAAATACTGGTCTATTGCGACGAGAGGAGGCCGATGAGGGACGGGGAATGTTACCTTGCGGCGGAGGTGCTCCTCGGGGATGCCGGAGACCATGCCGATCTCCCCGGGCTTGATCTCCACGAGGGCGTCGGAGGCCTCCGCGGAGAGCATCCGCGCGGGCGTCGGCGATAGCAGGGCGCGGCCCAGGCCGGGGAAGACCCGCCGTAGTGGGGCGGCCATCGCGTCGGAGCCGCACACCGGAGAAAGGGTGGGGACGAAAGGAGATGCGGGGAGAAGAGCTTCGGAGCAGACGGCCTGCGAATGTGCGATCTTGCCGCACCGAGAATATGATGGAGCCCAGAACAGTACAGTGATCAGATCCATGTCTCGTAGCTGGGCCGTATGGGCTAAGAATAAGATAGTTCTTGTACAAGCCTATACAGCTCGAAGAGGCGAAACATAAGTCTGAAAACCACATCACGATCAAGACGGCAAATCCTATTCTACACTCGCTGCGCAGATTACCACCATTATGTATACTCCTACCTCTCCCTGTCGCTAGTAATGGGCCTGACCTTTTCGTGTCACGGGCAGACGAGGAGAATGACCACGGAACACCTCGCCGAGTCAATGGATGCGCTTGCGGTGGAGCACCTTGCCAGAGACGGGGACGACACGGCTGGCCGTGACGTCCCCCACAAGGCGAGGAAGAAACTTAACTTGGAGGGTGGGGTGCTACGAGCTCGTCGGCGACAAGATTTAGTGTTTGGATGGTGGGGGTTCTAAAGGGTTCGTTGAATAGAAATTAAAAAAATTCCTATGAAACAAGCGGAAGAAACCCAACGATCTAGATCTATTAGATGCAAGTAGCGAAGAGGAGATCCAATCTCTTACCCTTGAAGAACGAGCAAACGTTTTGTAGGGGTTGGCTAGTCGATCCCCGCCTCTAGTCGTGAGGAGATGTATTATCCGTACGATCCAATCCGGTGAAGCGCCGCACGAGCAGCACCTCCGCATGATCCACACGTACGGCTCGATGAAGACTCCGCCTTCTTGATCCCGCAAGCAAGTAGGGAGTGGCTAGATGAATCTCAGCAGCACGACGGCGTAGTGGTGTTGATGGTGGAGTGTTCCCGCGGGCAGGGCTTCGCCAAGCCACACACGAGGGAGAAAGAGGAGGGGCAAAGGGGTGGTGTGGCTAGGGCTTGGGGGCGGCGTCTAGGGTGTTGGGCAGCCCCCTCTAGCCGCACCCCTCCCCTTTATATAGGTGGAGGAGGCCAAGGGGGGTGCGGCCAAGTCCTAGGAACTTGCCCCCCAAGGCACTTTCCTTTTGGGGGGGGGGGGGCGCCGGCCTAGGTGGGACTTGGCTCCCAAGCCGAGTCCCACTAGGGTTTGGCCTCCCCTTTCCCTGTGGTGGCCGGATGGGCCATGGGCTAGTGCGGCCAGCCCATGTTGGCTGCTGCACCACCCATTGGTCCATGTGGTCCCACACGTTAGGTGGGTCCCACTTATAGACTCATCTAAAACCTTCTAGAATTTCCGGTACCCTGCCGAAATATTCCGGAACTTTTCCGACACCTCCGGAAACCATTTTCCTTATATGAATCTTATTCTCCGGACTCTTCCGGATCTCCTCGTGACATCTAGGATCCTATCCGAGACTCCGAATCACCATTCGTTTATTCCATCAATTTATCTCATCGCAAACCCTAACTACTTCGGAGCGTTAAGTGTGTGACCCTACGGGTTCGAAAACATGCATACACGATCCGATCAATAATCAATGGCGGGACCGGGATGTCCATATTGACTCCTACATATTCAACGATGTTCTTTTATCGGTTGAACCATGATGCCGGAGATTCAATTAATCTTGTATATGATTCCCTTTGTCTCATGATATTTAACTTGCCCGAGATTTGATCGTCGATATCACCATATCTAGTTTAATCTCGTTACCCGGCAAGTTCTCTTTACTCGTCCATAATATAGGATCTCTGTGATTACAACTTAATCACACGTTTGCAAACTTTCCGGATGCTATATTACCGACAGGGCCCAGAGATATCTTATGTCACATGGAGGGACAAATCCCACTCTTGATTCATGTCACCCAACAACCTACCATCAGAGATACCTGAAAGCCATCTTTATAATCACCCAGTCACGAAGCGATATTTGATGTCCACAAAGTATTTCTCCGGTAAATAGGAGTGACATAATCCCATGGTCTAAGGAAACTATACTTGGCATCTAAAAGCGTTGGCAATGAAACTGTGTGACATGATAAATTGCAACTCTTTATTATTGGGTCTTGTCCATCACATCATTCTCCCAATGATTTGACTCCGTTATCAAGTGACTATAAAAACTCCATGGTTAGGAAACCTTAACCATCTCTTGACTAACGAACTAGTCCGGTAGAGGCTTACTAGGGACACTTTGTCGTTCATATTACACACATGTATTATGTTTCCGGTTAATACAATTATATCATGGATAATAAACATTTATCATAATCATGAATATGCTAATAAACCATTTTATTATTGCCTCTAGGGCATATTCCCAACTGGTTCATCGGAGGGGGGGGGGGGGGATTGGAGGGAGGTCGGGCGCGGCGGAGGACTGGCGGAGGTGGCGGCTCGGGCAGGGCGGGGCGGCGGTAGCAGGCGGTTAGGCCGGCGGCGGCGGGCGAACGCGAGGTAGACGAAGGAGTGGAGCCGCGTCGATGGGCCCGGCCCAGCACGTCCTCCTTCAGGCGTTTCCATGCCAACCGACATTGAAGGCATAGTATAGGAGCTCCCAATCAACACTGAGAACCTCCCTGCCACTACCCTAATTACAAGATAGCACAAATCAACATACCGTCCACCCCTAAACGACTTGGAAAAGTCGGCCATTGAACGGCATAACCGGATTGGAGGAAGGTGCCATCTAGGAAGCACTGGTAAGGTTAACATAGCACCTTTGACACCATGCTCTGAGTAGCTGCCACCATCTACTCTATATGTCGTACGAGCAATCCAGACATCGTCTTCAAGAAGAGCATGAAGCCGTATCAATGGATTGGGTATCGCGAATGCGGCCATGACGATGCATCTATGGAGGGGACAACGGCCGTAGGCATCATCGATAGCAAATGCTAGGATTTCGCCCTGACCCAAACGCTAGCCCCAAGATCTATGCGAAGAGGGCCGGGACAATTAGACAACAAGCACACCACTCTATGAGGCTAGCCATATCTCACCGCTCCTCTTTGGTGGCTGCTACGGTGGTGCCGAAGGAGGGGGACATGCGTTGGTTTGTCATATAGGTTTATACTAACTTTCCAGATCTTTAAGGTCGGTTTGTACGTGGCTCGTAACTTGATCTTTATTTATAAATAAGACACGTATTACCATGAAAAAAAAGACAACACCCTTCCTACTTGCTTTTTTTAAATAAAAAAACTTTAACAACATATGGTGGCGAGTTTGGAAATGCCTTTTTCCAAAAGTCATTGCCGGCCCATTCTGCTAATGAATGAACCTATGCTCGTTAACAGCCTTTGCATCCTCTCTGCAGGCGTATATGTTCCATCCAGAAGCCTTCAAACGAGCCCTCGATGGTATCACTATCACCCCCTTGTCCTACGTGGCGGCTATATCCCTTACATGTGCCGTCCAGTGCGAATTAACAAGAGCAAACATCAATCAGCTAGTGTCATCCTCAGGCTCAGCCGTAGTACCAACATCATGTGTTGTAAATGACTATAATTTAACACTACGAGACATGGAAATCGTTAGTAGAAGTCGCTTAATTTTTCTGCCTAACTTGTTCTCTCGGCCGCCATCACTTCCGTGTTTCGAGCACTTGAGCGCGAGTTTACCAGGCATTCTTCACATGGCTACACATACACAAGGTAGTTTCCCGCGATTTCATTAGCGATAACACGTACGTAACATATATAATTAATCGCGTGGAACATCTAGAATGATCTCACCTCAAAATCTCTCGTTTAACCATTCCATAGGGGGCAGTCGCGACGGGAGGAGATAATCCAAAAGAAATGATGGGCGAGCTGCCGATTGGTCTCCTCCTTTGACATACGCCAAACAAAAACCGGGTAAATTACCCCTACGTACGGATCACAGCCGCTGAATCGTCCAAGGACCTGTTAGTTTAGTCAACACGATAAGCTTTCAGGAAGCAGCAGAGAGTCCTGAATTACTAGTTAAATCCTACGTACTCGAACCAGTAGTCAGAAAATTGAGTTACCGTAATCACGAGGGCGACGTCGTGATCTCGTGGCGCAGCTCGTGTAATGAATGGAAATCAATGCGGCCAACAAGTACAGCGCTCAGGTCAGGATCAAGCTACTATCAAGTTAGCTAGTAGCTTAGGGTCAATTTATCTGCACAGGTTGATGTATTAACCAATGATTCTCTGCGGCTTGCGCCCATGAGTTCGACGGGCAACCAAGAGGGATGATAGCAAGAGGATCTGGATACGCAATTTACGCACATAGTACACGTCATGGATTACTTGGCACAGAATCATGACACATCCATATAAAACTACGGATTCTCTTTTTTTTTAAACCCGTTCAACATCGAGGTATACAGTATAACAATCTCGATCTCACACAATTCAGAAACACACGCACGCACGCTCTGTAAAACATGATTGGACGTACATGTCGCTTTGCTCTCTGAAGATTCCTTCGTTTTTTGTATAATCGGTTTCTTTACCGGGTCAATCGTGGCAAGCAAGGCATGAAATTGAATAGTAGTTTCTGCCACATCCATGCTTGACCGAGCGCGCGCCAGTACAGCGTCGGCGTTCATATGATGATCGAGTCGTCGCCCCGGACTCCCAGAGAACAACGACTCCTCAGCAGGCGAGCCAGAGAGAGAGGTCCGGGAAGTTGCCATCAGCTTGAGCTTCAAGTTCTTCCACCTTTAAAAGGCCCTGTTTTCCTGTGTTGATAGGGAGTGGCAATTAACGGTATGCCGGAAGAAATGATGTGCTGCGGCACGGCCAGCCTCAAGGATGTTGACAGAGACGAGCTGAGCGGCGGTGGGAAGACGCCGAGGAATGAGAAGAAGCCGGCGGCTCATGTGGACAAGGAGAAGAAGGCGGCGCCGGAGGTCACGGCCAAGGCAAAGAAGAAGCCCGCGGCCGGGAAGAAGAAGGGGAACCCGTTCGCGTCGCTCGGGCTCGACAAGTTCTCCACCCTGCGCGCGGAGCTGGAGTCTCGGCGGGAGATGGTCCTGCGCCGCGTCGACGGCGGCGGCGACCGCGTCATGGTGCGGTTCGTGCAGTCCGGGGCCAAGGGCTGGGTGCCCATCGTCGTCAAGCTCCCGCCGGAAGAGCAGGCCGCCAAGGGCGAGCATAAAAGGAAGTGCATGTTCAAGCCAGCCGAGAAGTCTCCGCCGCTGACGCAGCCGTCGACGCCGCGGTCGGAGTGTGCTAGCCCAAGAGAAGAAGACGTCAAGCGCGCAGCCGCATCCGCAGCTGCGAAGCCGACGGCGGCGGTCGCAGCAGCGGTGCCGGTGAAGAAAAAGGCCGCCGCTGGGAGGTGGTCGTCGTGGGGAAAGAAGGTGGCGAGGCCGAGCCAGTACTGGCCGTTCGTGGCGGTGCTGCTGCTGGTGAGCCTTGTGGTGTTCGGGAGGGTGTTCGCCATCTGCTGCACCTCCGTCTGGTGGTACCTCGTGCCGATCCTGAGCGGCGGTGAGGAAGGACAGAGCGTGAACGCCGGTAAAGATCTCGGCAAGAAGGCGACCGACAAGAAGATCGCCGGGAAGATTACTTGGGCGTCGTTACCTCCTTCACATGGCAAGAAGAATAGCTCTGGTTCTCCTGAGGTGATTTCACCAAGAAGCCATGTACACGGGAAGAAAGGGTAATTCGCAATTGGAAGAAACGGTCGTGATTTTTTTTTTGTTTTTTTTGTAAATAGTTGTCAAACAGGGCGGCCAGAAAGATCAATTTTCAAGGCTATCTTTTACTCTCGTTTTTCAGTTTAGGCAGTTCTTTTCCTGAGCGGACTGTAAATTTAAAATTTAAGCGTTCCTTCTTTTTTTGCGAAATTCCTGTACACCAAATTAGCCCCTTAAACAAAGTGTTGAGCAAAATTTCTACTCCATATGAAAAAAAAAAGCTTTGCTAATTCTAAGTCGCCTGAGCGCCGTCTTGATTATTAGATTTTATGTCGTGATTCGTGCTAATATGAGAGTTGCACATGGTTTGCAACCGTGTACAACTGATTGAGATTTAGTTATTCTCAGTGGACTCCTTAGCCGTTGAATTTTATCTCGCGATTTACAACTATGTGCAACTGGCTGAGATTTAGTTAATTCTCAGTCGCCTACATATGCGTTAGATTTGTGTCGTGATTTGTGTTGCACTCAGAGTTGCACATGATATGCAATTATGTGCAACTGACTGAGATTTAGTAAAATCTAAGTCGACTAAAAATTAGACAATCCCATAAAAAAGTGTTAAGCAAATTCGGAGAAAACCATGCACACCGGTTTTAGGTATATGTCCCACAAGTTTGGTGTTTTGGAGACCGAGGAGCTCGGTTTAAAAAAAGATATTTGAATTTTAAAAATCATGAAAAAATTAGATATAGATATTGTTTAACTCACTGTGTAAAATCTTAATGTAAAATTCGTTATATTTTAGGTTGGATAAAAATAACAAATATGTAGAACTGGATCGGTGAACAGTGCACAATTTTAAAAACTTGATATTTTATCCTAAAATACGAACAATTTTGCATTAAAATTTTACAACACCTGTAAGGTTTGTCATTAGGTACAACTAGTATATTTTTTGGAATGTTTTGAAAGTAAAAGTGCAGATATTTTTTTATAAAATAACAAGCTATATGTACCTCCGGCTCCATTTAGACTTTCCCTACTTCTCGCCCGTTAATAACTTNCGCAGGAATAGGAAAAACGCAGGATTGAGATGTCATGTGAAGTGGATTCCCACAGGATTCTGAAACGCAGGAATTTTGCGGCAGGTGTTTTTGGATGTTGCACAGGAATTGAACGCAGGAATTTTGAAGGATTGATGAGAGAGAAGAGAGAGATAGAGTGAAACTGTATTGGACTTTGCGTAGAAAAATTAAAATGAGGTTTGAGCTAATGTTGAGAATCCTATGAAATTGGGGCCATAGGAATGGATTCCAAAGGAATTTTGTAGCCCCAACCCTATGATCCAAAGGACTTTCATATGAAAAATTCTATAGGATTCAAACCCTCCAAAATTCCTATGAAAATCCTACAATCCAAAGAGGACCAAAGTAGTGCAAATCCTACAGGAAAAAACATGAGGTCAAACTCATGGAAAATTCATACACACAATCAAAGGGAGTGACTCTTCCTATAGAATTTAATTGGACATAACATCCCATTCCTACAAGTTTACTATTCCTATAGTTTTCCTATCCTGTGAATCAAAGAGCCCTTAGTTTAAGTTTGAACTAAAACCACATCAATCGGAACAGAGGGAATATTGTTTATGGGGAGGGAGAGAGTGCACTTTGCATTTCCACATCCACTAAATTAATCAAGGGATTTTATGCAATAAATCACACCCCCAAGTCTTCGTCAGCACATAAACTGGATGGTCGCCGGTGTAATTTACTGGCTCGATACATCTAAAATGGCCTTAACTGCATAATTTAAAAGTACCACTGATTTTGTGATTGGTCAATTGAGCAGAAGTGTATATGTGCTAATGGCAAATTTCTTTCATAGCAAGACTGGTTTTTGTTATGCTCGATCTTTGGGCATTAACCAGGTACCACATTAGCAGCAATAACTACAAATCAGCAATTCAACTGGAATGGTTTTGCTATTAGACTACCGAGAAGTAAAAGGAGACACAAAACTTGAGAAAATGAATGGGGAACATCACACCCGTACAGTACAAGAAATTTTCCCTCTACTTGTGACATAATTTCATGATCAGTCATGTGATCATGTCCTTGTGGCTGTGTGCCATCAATCCTGAATCACAATGGGAATAATAGATGTTAGAAAATATTACGAAAAACATACTACTAGTACAGAAAAGGAATGCATTATACAGGTAAGAGAAATACATTCATATCACTAAAAAAAAAGAGGAATACATTAATAAAATTTACAAGAAAAGGCCTGGAAAGCTCACTGCCAATTAGAAAAACCAACTGGGTCCAAGGGTGACAAATTTTACTCGAGATGTGATTAATTCCATACATTTCTTTGATACAGGACAAATGGAGGCAATCAATCCTTTTGCATCTGAACTTCTAAACAGGTATTTGATTGATATTTGATATGGTCATGCTTTTAAATTTCCTTATCGATATTGCAATCCATGATCTTGCTATGTCAAACTCCTAGAGAGATACGTGTATGCATGTGAACTGAACCGTTCCCTAATATTCTTCATGTTACACACTTATCATGCCCACTTTCTGATAATATATTTGGCAAGAACCACGCAGGGATGTTTCAGTTGCAGCGGAACATGGAGTCATAGGCATATCATATCGGAATTGAAAACTTTTCACACAAGACTTGATGGAGTAACTTACCCTGAATCTCTTCCTATGATCTGACTCAATTCGCGAGCTGTAGTGTTTCTTCCTTCCATGTACTGGTGCATCTCTTTCTTCTAGTTTGCTCTGAGCAGGCTCGTACTGTGCATTACGAAAGAAACCTTCACTATCCCAAGTAACTTCATAGTCTACTTTCAACCGTGATCCTTCCTTTAGAAATAAAACAAATGAGTCAGCTCTTCATTATGCTTTCCAACAAAAAGAATGCAAACACTTCATAGATGTTAATGTGTACTGTGTAGCAAATAGGGCACAAAGACTACTATGCATTGATTAGCAAAATTGATATAGTACTCTCAAAATGGCGACCCTTGAAAAAAGATTGATAGGCTGAGTCACAAGGAATATACTCTGTAAACTCTACATCTCTTTGTTTAACCATTATGTCAAAAATATTTCCTCAAAAACATCTTGTCAAAAGTATTCATAACGGTATTTCCTTTTCTTATTCAATGAAAATTGAAAGAATCATGGTATCGTCCACTTCAATATCTGATACCTAGTAACGTAATCTATATCTAAAAAAGGAATAAAAACATGGGCGACTATTGCATGCAGGTGCGGTTTGAGAACATTTCTGGTGCAGACTGGAAGATATCTTGCATCAGAGCTCAAAGTATGTCATGCCTTAGGGCATTAGAAGCCGCATCACATGCAACTCATGCATCAAACCTGACTCTGCCGCAGATACTTGATTTAAAAACCCAACATGCAACAATAGCCTTGAATACAGTCACATCATGGTATGGTCCACTTCAATATCTGATACCTAGTAATATAATTGTTGTGGCCTTAATAACGCAGCAGTTGCCACAGTCTTAGCTAGAGTCCATTATTAAATAATTAGGGAAAATAGGGTATTTCGTGAGTTAGAGTCCTATTTACGTACAAGAGGTATTAGAGTCGGTTTACAAGAGGTATTAGAGTCGGTTTGTGCACCAGGTCCCCTGGCGGCTGGTCCTCCTATTAAAGTATGTGTATCACGTGTGTTTAGGGCAAGCAATGAATAATCAATCTATCTTCTCGTTGCTATTCCCGACCCTCTGAATTCTCTAAACCTAATCCCTGCTATCTTCTATTGCCGGCAACGGCACCAACACGCAGAGGACGTACTCATCCTCCTGTTATCCACCCTACTACCTTCACAGCTCCAAGCGGCCACAACATCTGGTATCAGAGCCGACCACCATGGCTTCTGATGCGATCAAGGCGAAGCAGACAACCTGCACCACAGATGACATCATGGAAGCAATTTTTTATTTGCGCAAGGGCACCACTACAATTCAAGAGACCAACAAGGCCATCCAGGTTGCCAACAAAGCCATACAGGACAGCGTTGCCACACTCGAGATCCGCGTGAAGGCGCTGGAGCTCAAACCAGGCAGCCCGGAGGGCTTGTTCGCGCCCCCTAAGGTCCTGCCACCATCTACATCGCAGTTACCATTGTCAACCTCGCCGGCTGCTACAGATCTGGTCACAAACCTTACTTCTGTTGCCTCAGCCCCAGCTACGGCCAGCTGTGGGTTACCAACAGTGTCTCTGCCTCTAGGGCAGCAGCGCCCTCTACCACCATGGTCTCAGTTTGTCTCGCCGCAGGTGCCATCAGGTGTGCCACACCTCGCTGACACCGACGGTGTGCCGCGCTACCACAAGCTGTATTTTCCTACTTATGATGGAAAAGAAGATCCACTCGGGTGGCTAAACAGATGTGAGCAGTTCTTTTGGTTTCAGAGGACGCTCTAACCATACAAGGTGTGGCTTGCTGCATACCATATGACAGGAAGTGCGCAGACGTGGTACATGCAGCTGGAACATAACGAAGGCACCCTTCGTGGCCTCGTTTTAAAGATCGTTGTCATCTTCGTTTCGGACCTCCGGTTCGATCCAATTGTCTGGGTGAATTAACAAGGCTTCGGATGACAGGGACCGTCGCAGAGTACCAAGAAAAGTTTTTAGCACTTTTGGGTCACATTGACTCCTTGTCCATGGCACAGCAGGTGTCCATCTTCACCTCTGGCTTGATAGACCTGTTGAAGATCGATGTGGAGCTGCATAACCCGCAAGACTTGGACATAGCAATGAGCCTTGCCCGTGCTCATGAACTGAGGGCTAAAGTCGCAGCGGCTACCATCACAGAAGCATCCTCCACCGAAAAATCATTGACACCCACAGGACAACAGCAAGGTATACCCTTGACAGGTTGAGTTCCGGTTGGGGAGGGACGGGCGCTGCGCCGATTGACAACCGCAGAGATGGCAGAAAGAAGGGAAAAGGGACTGTGTTTCAACTGTGACGAAAAATTCTCAAGAGGCCATCGCTGCCAACGCCTGTACTACCTTGAAGTTGTTGATGATGCTGAGGAAGAAGATCCAACGTGAATACAGCTCGAGGACGAGCTGTATCTGAAGAGGGGGAGTAGTGTTGTGGCCTTAATAACACAGCAGTTGCCACAGCCTTAGCTAGAGTCCATTATTAAATAATTAGGGAAAATAGGGTATTTCGTGAGTTAGAGTCGTACAAGAGGTATTAGAGTCGGTTTGTGCACCAGGTCCCCTGGCGGCTGGTCCTCCTATTAAAGGATGTGTATCACGTGTGTTTAGGGCAAGCAATGAATAATCAATCTATCTTCTCGTTGCTATTCCCGACCCTCTGAATGCTCTAAACCTAATCCCTGCTATCTTCTATTGCCGGCAACGGCACCAACACGTAGAGGACGTACTCATCCTCCTGTTATCCACCCCTACTACCTTCGCAGCTCCAAGCGGCCACAACAATAATCTAAAAAAGGAATAAAAACATGGGCGACTATTGCATGCAGGTGCGGTTTGAGAACATTTCTGGTGCAGACTGGAAGATATCTTGCATCAGAGCTCAAAGTATGTCATGCCTTAGGGCATTAGAAGCCGCAACACATGCAACTCATGCATCAAACCTGACTCTGCCGCAGATACTTGATTTAAAAACCCAACATGCAACAATAGCCTTGAATACAGTCACAATAGTGAGAACTGGGCAGTAACAATTTCCACCATGCTTCCATGCAGTAACAAATTGCCGCTGCCTTGACGAATTTTTCCCTTGTAAGGTACATCTTCTACAGGAGGCCAGAGACGTCAATGTTGTGGTGGCAGAATGAAGAGGAGCTGTCCTGGAGCGCATGTAGGATCATGGATGCTTGTGCAGTCCGCACATGCTGTTGTGGCGCAGGATCTTGACATCAACGCTGAGCTTCCAACATTGTTAGTACCCCTCGACCGGCTCATCATGTTATCAAAACTATCATCGTCAAAGGAGGGCGTGATCATAACCTCACTGGGACATAGGAGAAAGACCAGGAGAATATAGGTATCCTTGATTCCTTGTTGTGGGCTCGTGGCGCAGCCAAAGGCAAGAGGAGATAGGATGGTCAAAGCCATGGCTTAACGAGATCAAGAAATTTGGTGTTGGTGTTGTAAAATAGGCTATCCCATCCGGATTTTCTTAGTCTTAATTAACCATCACTTCCACCATCCCACTTCCTCTCGCCTTTGGTAGCGGCATCAGGCCTACAATCATAATATCCTCCTCCTCTTCCTCCACCCTGTCCAGGACGTGGTTACAATCCTCATGTCCACTACCAGAAAAGTTGTTTTGACGACACAATGACCCACCTGACGACAGGACGCCACAGACACTAGGAACTCAACGGCGAGTTCGAAGTCGTCTAAAGCATAAAAAAAAAGCAAAAACAACATGCACGAACTACGCCGGATTCTGTGATCTTACAAACACTTCAGGACAGACGCACGATGCTACACCACCGTAACCTTGAATTCTCTTGCCTCTTCCAAATAGTGTATCAGCAAAGGAAAAAAAAAAGGTCAACAAAGACTGCAACCAACGATGGCAAGCACCTGAGCAAGAACAGCAACAGGTGGCGTCTATAGAGGTACAACAGGAGTTGCTACTGCTCAGCAACATACAGAAGGCCAGGGTTGCCTATGGGGTCAAGTACATCGAGCACGGGGCGCAACGTCAATTGTACTGAATGGGTTTCTTGTGGATATTATTGCATTAGTGCATGACATATTTTCAACTCTAAACGCAAGATGCTTCAAGTCATTATGTATTGGAAAGGCCTTATGTACAAATTGACGTAGTTTACTTGATTTTAATCCGCTAGTCCATGGCATGTTTGAGCTCTAGAATGCAAGATATTTGCTTTACGTATACAGTGCAAGCATGTTGGATTACTCTTGATTTTTTTTATCACTTCTTTAGACTACAGTTTCAAGCATGACTTACCAACTGGACAATGAAACCCGAAACTTCCATTAAAAGGGAAAAGGTACTCAACCATACCAACACGTGGATTTGAATTGACTTGAGCATATAAGTAACACCACTTGAAATGCTCTTGACATGATTAACAGAAAATGTAGGGTTAATAAAGTTAAGAGAAAATTCCTTATTTGCCACTCCCTTAAAATGTGGTTCCTTATTTGCCACTAGACAAAATTTTCTTCCCTATTTGACATGTAAATTTAAATTCTTTCCCTATATGACACTCTAGTGTATTTTGCACACCAACGGTGTTAAAGAGAGGCTTGAAAAGACATTTCTACCCCTGATGCATAATTTTAAAAAAATGTCGTTTGGGTCACTGCCGTTGACAAAAAAAAAAACAAGCGTGGCCCTGCTCCCCACCCGCTCCCATCGACCTCGAGCTACACCTCCCCGTCGGTGCCCTGCCCCGCGTCCGTCCGCGCCAGCCACGTCTGCCTCCCCCCGGCTCCTCTCCCCACCGGCCGCTCCCCTCCCGCGCCAAAGCTCCTCCCCGCTCGCCCCCAAGCACCACGCCGCCGCCGGCTTTTCTCCCTCCCCTGCGCCGCCCGGCCTCTCCCTCCGCGCCGCCCGCCTCCCGTCCTCCCCGGCCGACCCCGTTGCCGCCATGGCCGCCGAGCTCCTCCCTCCCCTGCAGCTACGGCCGGCCCCAGCTCCGGTTCCCGCCGTCGCCTGCTGCCTCCTGCTGGCCGACCTCGGCTCCCTGGACCGTTGACCCTCTATCTGTGTCCGATGGAGGAAGAAAGGGAGAGATCTCGCCCACGCCGACGAGCTCCAGCGGGGATCCCGCGGTCTCCTCGTCGCCGCCACCTCCCGGGGCGGGGGCGAGCGGCGCGGTGGCCGAGCTGGAGGAGGAGAACGCGCGGCTCCGTCCTCGGCCTCTTCCAGTGCCGCGGGGACCTCTCCGGCCCCGACTGCTCCTCCTGCGTCTCCCGGGCCATGTCCTCCTGGCAGGACCTCTGCGGCACCGCCGTCGCCGCCCGGGTCCAGCTCAACGGCTGCCTGGCGCTCTACTAGGTTGCCGGCTTCCCGCAGGTCTCTGGCGTCCAGATGCTCTTCAAGATAAGAGGGGTATTTTGGTCTGTCCAAAAACAAATTAACGGAACAGTGTAACGGAATTCACGGCAGTGGCGTACAAGGAAACAAATTAATTTTAGATGTCAAATAGGGAAGAAATTTTTGTCCAGTGGCAAATAAGGAACCTCGTTTTAAGGGAGTGGCAAATAAGGAATTTTCTCTAAAGTTAATTCCTGTGAATCACTCGATCGATCTTTTTGCAAGGGCTCGAACATTTCAAGAGTCAAAACTTAATAAGTTTTGCCAAGCGGTAGCTCTGTCAACACGATTCACATAAATGTGCTTCAACTGGTTCTCAGTTCTTGAACTAAACTTAGGTGCTATTAACCATGAAATAGTTCAACTTGGGGTTCACAAGATGAGAATATAACCAGAGAAACCATAAATGGGTAACAAAGTAACACATGTAGATAGCATCTGGCACTCTTAGGGGTCAGAAGATGTCAGATATAAATAGGGCACAAGTTGTGAAAAAAAGGGTGCAGGAAAGATGTATTCTATTCAAGTACAACACTGATATGTTACCATTTCCAATAGGCAGTACTAAAATACCAGCTGCCCAGTGATAAATATGATTCCTTATACAAATATAGTGAAACAGATCTTGTCAAGTTATTGTGTTAAGTTTGCTTGTTTCAATAGGAGTGGATGATTAAGAAAGAACAAGTAATATATATAATATACACAAACTGTACCTTCTCTAATGAACGTCCACATAATGCCTTCATTGCATTGTGGAAGTCATCGTAACTCTCAAATTGCACCCACACCTTGCAATTAAGTCCAGATACGAAACCCTTATTAGTTTCATCTTTACTTGCTCCCAGTTCATCATCATTAGAAATATTCAAGGTCCTGTAAGTTGTACGGAGATGTCAAGAAAATGATTGTGTAACAAAGTTTTTTAGAGAGGTAATAGCAGTGAATCAAGCATCAGAAGGACACAAATATTCACGCTACACTATGGGCTAGTAAAAAAATTCTGAAGCGGCATGTAACCAATATAAAATATGGAATTGAAGAATATGTGGATCGTAATCCCAGTGGATCTAATTACAGCGCATCAATTAAACATTCAGGCCGTGGCCTAGGAAAAATCAAATTAGCCAGGAGGAACATAATGAACGCTAAACATCAACAATGCAGTTTTTAAAATGGAATATGAATATGCTATATAGTACATCATTCTTTTTATGTGAGCTGGAAATCTTTTTCCACATGAATAATTAAAAAAACTATGTCAATCACTGATTTTTTCATACAGTGACATCTACCCATAATCTACACGAGATTCCAAGGGCTGGGAATTTTCAGATTCCCTTGACACAGTAAGCTAAGGCTACAGACCCTTGGCTTCCATCCTCCCGACGTGTAGTTCAGAAAAAGAATATAATTCAATCCACTTCATCTCCTTGTATGACCAGTTGCCCGAGTCACAAACACCATAACGGTTTTTCTTTTCTACAATACCCGTCGCACGTGTTTTAGGAGGTAAAAACAAAATAAAAATGCAACGCTCGGAGCCTGACTAGTCTGAGTCATTGCAATGTATTTATGGTCTACTAAATAAATACCAAGTTATCCAATCATTTTAGGATATTGCATCTTGTGCTCTTTATGTGCCATGGATTTGATGTGCACAATGAGTCAATAGCTGTACTGATAAAGAAGGTTTACTAAGATATATTTGTCGCGCTTTTGTTCATAAAAAGAAGCCTTTTGCGACAAATTCTGAGGATCAAGAACATAATCAACTAGGTTATCCTGGCATTCACTGACATAAGAAAGCAGACGAAGTTGTTGCTGGTTTTATGTGCAAAGTTAGCTTAGACTTGGATTTGGAGGCTCGGATCATAATGTTCATGAGAAAACATATATTAAGGAACCTTCCAGCTTTTTTCCATTCATAGTTCAATAGCTATGTGTCCATTTCGCAAACAGGGAAGGCGTGTGGAAACAATTATGTACTACAACGAAATCAGAAACCGGCAAGATAAATAAGCTGAATCAAACAATGTTGTTATGTTCTATCGAAGGTATAAGGTTAGTTTAGGTGTCTTTATGCCTTAGCAGATTCTGATTTTGGTGGCATTGGTTCATTTGGACTGAAGACGTGTAGACAGTCATCCGAAAAATAGGTGCTAGATAATAAGCCAGCAGGCATCAAGAACACCATAATGCACCTTATTTTACCAAGCGCGGAGAAGATAGTGTGGGTGACCAATGTGGACGCCTTGGATGATATCCTCGTTTCCGCAAACCACCTGGATGGCACACCTCGGACAAGAATCGTGTCTGGTCTTTTTGCTATCTTCCTCACCGGATTCCCTGAAACCAGCAAAGCATCAATCGAGTCCACCAAGCAGCGAATCCAACCAATAATAGCCAACACAAAGACAAGCCCATACTGGTACTAAAGAGCTCGGAGGCGTAGAAATCCTCCCATGATTTCTTCATCGCCTTGAAATCGTCAGAGGCGGGGATCTCGACGCTCATCTGGTACATAACCCCCTTAAGGTTGAGCTCGATGCCGGCGAGCTTCTCAACCAGGGAGCTCCGCCACTGCAGGTACTTACCTTCCTCCTGCTCTCGGGTCGTCTCCTCGGCTTCGTCGTCCCCTTTGCGGTTGAGGAAGGAGAGATCGCGGACGTAGAGGATGCCGGAGGCGACGGGGTCGTCACGGCGGCGCTTCTGTAGGTTTGGAAGGCGGCTGACGGATAGGTCGGAGTCTTGGAGGAGGGAGAGGGAGAGCGGCGGGTTGCGGAGGAAGGCGAGGAGCGCGGATTTGAGCTGCCACTCATCGACGGGGCTGACGGAGAGGTCGGCGCGGGAGAAGGAGAGGAGCAGCTTGAGGCGCCGCGCCAGAGATAAGTCGCTCGGGAGGGGGAACGGCTCAGTCGGCCGAAGCTCGGCGATGGCACTGGCGGCGGACATGGCAGCGCGGTGGCTAGGGATGGCACTGGCGGCCCGACTGCCTTGTTTTTTTTTAGGAAGACTGCCTGGGTTTTGGCCTGCGGAGAAACCGTAGCCTGGGAGCCCGTGAGTTTACCACTTTCATCGGGTTTTTCAAAAAGACATTATAAGTTTAAGGGCTCCTTTGATTCATAGGTTAGGAAAATTGTAGGAAAAGGAAACCTATATGATTGGAATGTTATGCCAAACTGAATCCTATGGGAATAGTGATTCTCTTTGATTGTGATAAAGGAATTTTCCATGAGGTTGGCCCTCATGTTTTTTTCCTATAGGATTTACACTACAAAATTCCTATGGGATTATTTCCTATAAGATATGTTCCTATGAATCAAACAACTTAGATAGGAAAAATTCCTATAGGATTTGATCCTCCAAAAATCCTATGGTATTCCTTTAAATCAAAAGGGTCCTAAGTTTTTTTAGGGAAAGTCATCATGGTTTATATTAAGGACGCGACTACACGTAGAACGTTCTATGGTTAGCACTAACCATAGAACGCCAGCTGGTCCCAGCTGGTCCCCGATAGCGACACTTTCCCCTGGTCCCCACGCTAGCCAGCCTGGCACCCCGACAGCGACGCGCGCGCCCCCAGCGCGCGAAACCGATCACGCCGATCCATCCGCCACGGGCTCCATAAAGTGAAAGTACTCCTTTCCTTTCCCTGAAGGATACCACGCAACGCGCAGATCCAAAACCACCACCTGTCGACGTCCTCTTCCTCGCCTCTAGAGACCACACCAGGACGGCCATGGAAGCTCGATGTTCATCCGATTCCTAGATCCACGGAAGTTACCCACCCACCTAATCAAGCTTTACCTACCTATATCACGCAAGTTACCCCTCCATCCTCTCCTCCCCCCACCCCAGATTGTTCCTCCTACTCCATGTCATCTGCAGGTCGATTTCAAGCCAACAGATCCTGAGGTTCATCTGCTTCCTAGATCCACAGAAGTTACCCACCCACCTAATCAAGCTTTACCTACCTATATCACGCAAGTTACCCCTCCATCCTCTCCTCCCCCCACCCCAGATTGTTCCTCCTTCCCCATGTCATCTGCAGGTCGATTTCCAGCCAACAGATCCTGAGGTTCATCAGGTTCCTAGATCGCCCAGAGGTTACCACCACCCACTTGAGCAACAGTTGCTCCTGAGGATCAACAGAGGTTCTTACTCCTTTTACATGTCATCTGCAGGTGGATTGTGCAGCCGAAAGATCCTGAGGCTCAACAGATCCCTAGATTCCCAGAAAGTTACCCACCCACCTAAGCAACAGTTACCCACCCAAAAACATAGAACTTACCCCGTAGAAAATTCTTGGTCCACCTACATGGCGTCTACAGCTGGCTGTGCAGCCCACAAAACCTGAGAGAGAAGAAGGAAAATATCCCTCCCCTAACACAGGACATAACATCAGGTACACCCCGACCCCTCTCTTACTCTTCTACTATCTCCTTGCTGTCAATACAAATTTAGAAAGGGGAGAGAGCAAAATTCAGAACAGGAAAAATCAGAGAATATGCAAAACACAAAACACAGACAAATAGTCTGCACATCATGTTAAATTGACATATACAAAAGAGTGAACTGTGCGAAAATTTTAGCAATCTCACTATATGAAGAAAAAACCATGAACAACTATGTTTACTCCTTATCTATTTTTTTGTCAAACTATTTCTTACTGTGAGCACTGTGCAAAAGTTTATGTTCTCCACCATTCTGATCTGCAGGGTCAACGAGCGGTTGTTACAAACCTGCATATGTAATAGAAATAATCCCATTAGAAAATCAGTGATGACAATCATGAAGTTACCCACCAGTAACAATACAAGTTACCCACCAAGTTGCATACAAGTTACCCCACCAGAAAACATGAAAGTTACCCACCAAGTTGCATACAAAGTTACCCCGCCAGGAAACATGAAAGTTACCCTCCAGAAAAACCTACACCTTACCCCCCAGTAAAACATGAAGTTACCCACTAGTAACCATACAAGTTACCCACCAGGTCGCAAGTTAAGATGATTTCCTATGTGTCTGACTTGATACATCATTTTGATTTGCAGTGGGAGAAGGCATGGATATCGATCATAATTTGGGAGCAGATCATGGAATGCAACAAGATGATGATGACAGAATCTCACAAGCACATGGGCATGAGCATGTCTCCAACACAGGTACACATCCATGCATTTGAAAATGAAATTTACCCACCATGAAGCATGTAAGTTACCCACTGGACAGCACAAAAGTTACCCACCAGTCAAATAATTCAAAAAAAGGTTCCACAATATGTGTATCGTATAGGTTACCCACCACAAAGCATATAAGTTACCCATAATAAACCATATAAGTTACCCACAAAGATAGATGATGCAAAATATCTCTTAAAAACAATCGAAGATATTGACTAATATTTTTCTCATACAATATGATATTACAGGTGATATGTCTAATCAAGTGCCTACTGGGACAGAAAGCATGGAGTATATGGGGCAGGATGATGGACATGCATCAGCTACTGGTGAAACAATCGAAGATAGAACTGAGAACACAGCTGGGACACATGAAGAAGGTTTGAATGATGGAACAGCTGATGCAAACTCCACACCAAAACCGCCATCAGCTGAAATGCGCTACGACAGTTTAGAATCAGCAAAAGAACACTACAGGGCTTATGCAGAGATTAAGGGTTTCACTATCAGGGTGGACTGGTCCAGGAAAAATGCTGAAGATGATAAAGCCAGAGTATACCTTGTTTGCACAAAATCAGGCAAAACTTATGTTGAAAAAGAAGACACACAAAATCCAAAATCAGTTGTGAAGAAGAGAAGAAGGAACACGTATCCAAGGACTGGATGCAAAGCCCATGTGTATGTTAAGAAGAAGGGAGCATGGTGGCATGTCGCAAGCTCCTCAGATGAACACAATCATCCGCTGATCATAAAACCTTCGCTGACAAAGTTTCTTCGTGCACACCGGAACATACCAGATGAGGAAAAGGTGTTCTTGAGGATGTTGCACGCATGCAACATACCTACATGCCGACAGATGCAACTGATGGCAAAGTTTTACGGGTCACTTGACGACGTTCCATACATAGCTAAAGATGTGGCGAACCTGCGAGCTTCTTTTCGCCGTGAAGGCAATCACCATGACATGCAAGACACCATTGCATACTTTGACAAAATGAGGTCTGAAGACAAAGATTTTTTCTACAAGATAAAGCTTGACGAGGAAGACAAGGTTGAGAACTTATTCTGGATAGACGGTGCATCACGTCGCGCATACAAGGCGTACTCTGACTGTATCTCATTCGACACTACCTACCTCACAAACCGGTACAAGATGCCCTGTGCCCCGTTTATCGGTATAAACAACCATGGCCAGTCCGTGCAGTTTGGATGTGCTTTCTTGCGAAATGAACTCAGTACAAGCTTTGTGTGGCTATTCAAAGTGTTTCTGGAAGCAATGGACGGCGTAGCGCCGAGGAATATAATCACAGATCAGGATTTCGCAATGCGCTCAGCAATCGACGAAGTTTTCCCAGATGCCGTCCACAGGAACTGCAGATGGCATGTGATGCAAAATGCGACAGAAAGGCTTGGGTCTTTCATGGCAAAACACCCAGAACTACTCGCTGCATTCAACGCGTGCGTGAACAACAGCCTCACACCGCAAGAATTTGAGGAAAGTTGGATATCAATGCTTGATTTGTATGGAGTGCGCGACAACGTGGATCTGCATGCGCTTTGGGAGTACAGAAAATGTTGGGTGCCGGCATACTTCATGCATGATTTTTCCCCTTCCTGCAGACAACAGCGAGAAGCGAAGGCTTCAACACAGTCCTCAAGCGATATATAAACCCGAAGAACTCGATCTATGGTTTTGTAAAACAGTACACCTCAATACAAGAGAAAATTTTGAATGCCGAGAACAAAGCAGAGGCAGAAACAGCTCTGACAGATCCTGATTGGTGGTGTCACTGTAGCGCCCCGACCCCGGAATTTTACAGAGGGGCTATGTAACCCACAGGCTATGCTACGCAATCGAAGGGCATGGAATTACCGCTCCCACGCAACACATCGATCGTGCCATAAACACTGGCATAGCTATCAATGTATAAAACAAAGATCAAGACTTGTGGACAACTGGCACATTGCAGACTCTACGACACAAAAATTCATATAGCAACTCGTATATGAGAAAGATACAACTATTACACACAAAAGGTCACAGACCCAACAATTCATCATGCGGAAGCGAGGTAGTGTTGTCTAACAACAATATGCAAATATATGGCCTAAGAGGCCTACACATAAAGAAACCCAAGCCAGCTTGTTCCACGGTCCCAAGCTGCCACCTGGGAACCCCGGACTACTAGTCGATGTCCACGAAGAAACCACCTAGCTGCTCGGTGTCGTCCTCCTCTAAAACAAATTCATAAAGGCAGCAAAGAGAGACTAAGTACGACGTACTCGTAAGCTTAGTAGGGCGATATAGGCCCAATGCTGACGGAGGCTCTAAAGCTGTATATGTAGCTAATTTGCATAAAGCTAGTTTTTCTTTTTAAAGATATAAAAGACCCATGGCATCGACTACTCAGAATATTTTCTGAAAAAGGGATAAGAGAGTAACACTTTCCTTCGGTTCTCGTCGAACCAAAATATTACCAGGACTCAACACTCTTCACCACCAAGGCACCCCCTCGAATCACCCTCGAGGAAATGAACCTTTATCACACGTTGATTATGCAACCTTTAGCTGCCATATCAATTAAGTTAAGGTTCTCTATGATCTTATCGTCTATTCCCAAGTCGTCCATAACCGCGGACACGGCTTTTCGAAAAGATTTAACCCTGCAGGGGTGTACTAATTTACTCATTGGTACCGTCCGGCTCACCTGATTGGCCCTCTTCCGGGGAAGGCCGGCGAGCGGGCGCGGTTAAACGTGAGACTATCCAAGAGTCATCAGTGGCCACAGGGCAAGTTTACCCAGCCTATTTCAGCCCCTGCCCCATCGCCACGTCCTAAACACAAATCCTCCTCAACATTTTCTTTTCCACTCACACGCAAATGGAAAACCGAACTAGAGGACCCTTGGATACGCCCGCACAAGTTATTCAGTTAGTAAGGCGCCCATACACCCACCAAGGGAAGCACGCTCGTCTTGATTCAAGAGGTAAAGAACTCGCACCTAGGGGCAAGAATGAGACAAAACACCATCCCCGATGGCAACTCACCCAAGCCTTTTAAGCAATTTAATTAAGCACCAACAACAACCACCATGTCCGAACATTCCATCATCATTCATCAATATGGAATTTAATCAACGGACATAACTAGAAAAACGACTAAGCATGGCTAAGCATAGCTAAGCATATAACAACAATTATATTTTTGTATCCGGCCAACACATCATACCTATGGTTGATAGGAGGGGAAACATGTGATAGTTCAGGGGATAAACATGCATTCATAGGATACTCTACATATTGATCAAAATTGATATTGGAATCGCATGCAATATTATGGTGGATAAAATAGTTTTAGAAAACAATTGGATGCTAGATGCCAAGAAAGTTAGGTTATCTCTTGCCTTGCTGCCGGGGCATGTAGTACGGCTTGTCGGGGTAGCTACAGGCGACCTCAACTCTAGAATCTATCGATACCCAAAAATAATACAAAAGAACAAATAAATCACACGAACACAAGGTGCAATGCTCAATCACATGATGACATGTCAAATTGATGCAAAGATACCATCATATAAATTAAATAGCAAAATTAAATGGGGAGCCAAATAATTAGTGCAATTATTTGGAAACAACCCCATATTTAAATTAATGACTATATTATGTATAAATTATTACATTATTAGAGAAGTGACTCAAATATGCATGAGCATGACATGAATGGATAGGGTTTGTTCTTCCGATCGTTTTGGTACCACATTTGTAATTTTTCGAGTAACGATGAATAAATAGTGAAATATTTGATTATTTGAATTTAATTCGTTTAACCAATTTATGAATAACATCAAACAAATATTTGTGATAATGATTTGATGAGGGCATGTTTTATAGCATTTGAAGTGTTAAACACATTGATATTTTATTCTCCAATTTTGGTTAAATATTTCTTGAGTTATGAATTTTTCCAAATTTGATATCTTTTATGCCATTTTAATAATTCTTATTAAACAGCAAGAAATTAGTTTCAAAAGACTACTACAATTATTCTAAATTGTACAGGTTGTTTTTCTGAGCATTTTGGTATTTTATTTGCTAGGTTTGATGCAATATTTAAAAATATATTAAAGATTTTAACTGATTTTTAATTCCAAAAAGGAATTTTCAAACCCTGGCAGGCCGGCCTTGTGCCGGCCAGGCCGGGCTGCAGGCCGGGGGGTGGGCCCAGGCTGGGTGCAAAGGCCGGGCCACTACCCGAACCGTCCGGCCTCTGGCCGGCCCAGGCAGAGACCAGGCCAGGCGAGCACGCGCGCGTGGCCGTCAACGCCACGACCGGCGTGGCCGACACGGTGACCGCGCGCTGGCCGGCGGCGAGCGCGCACGGCACAGACGCGGGCGAGCAAGAGAGGGGACAGGGAGGGGCAGCAGTTCCCGCGGCGCGTCGCAGGGAAGCCGGTGGCGGCGTCGTGACCCAAAGGTCACCGGAGAAGCCCCGGCGAGCACGTCCAGCGGCGGAGCGGCACGGTCGACCACGACGGCGACACTCTAACGCGAGACAGGACCAAGCGAGACTACCTACGTGCTCTACTCGGCGAGAGGAACCTAACGGTGGCAGCGCCGCTAGCTACTGGTCGCAGGAGCGACCACGGCGACGGCGCGCGGCGGCGGCTCACGGTGGCGAGCGGCGCGGAGACGAACCAGAGCGAGAGGACGACGGAGAAGGGGGTCCTGAGGACCGGGTGCTCACCACGGAGACGATGAAGGGTTCGGGGAGGCCGAAGGAGGCGGGGGCAGCGACGAGCGCGAGCTCGAACAGCGGCGGCCGGAGCGGGAGGGGATCGCACGGCGAAGTCGATGGCGGCGACCCCGGGCCGATTCCTTCGGCGTGGAGGTGCAGCACGGCGAGGCGGTGAGGTTGGCATCGTCCATTTGCTCCGGGGCGTCCTCGGTCGCCGGCGATTTGGAGGGGACGGCGGCGGCCATTGTGAACCTGGAGCTCGATCTAGGGTTTGGGGTTTGGAACGACGCAAGAGAGAGAGCAGAGCAGAGAGAGGGAGAGAGGCACGACCTCAGGGGGGGCCTCCTTATCCACCCGGGAGCAGGTGGCGAGCGGCATGGCGCGGGAGCATGGCGCCAGTGCCGCTCCCGGCACAGTGAGGGAGAGAAAGGAAGAAATTGCAAAAACCCCCTGGAAGTAAAGATCTCTAATTGCAAATTGGTCCAGAGGCACTTTTAGAGATTTAATTAGGGCACCTAAGCATTGTTGTAAATTTTACAAAAATTTATAAAGCCTCCCCTTGACAGGTAGAAGCTACACAAAAAATTGGGCTCCAAAATAAAATGTTTAAATTCAAATTTATTTATATTGTTGCAATATGGTCATTTTGATAATTTGCAAAAATGCATTTATTTGAAGCACTTAAACATTTCCAAAAATAATGAAAGTATTTATGGAGGCTCATAATATATTAATGAAGCTCCCCATAATTTTATTTTGAATTTTTGGAAAGCTTAATTTGGTTTCAAAAATAGAGTTTATATTGAACCAATTTGAATTCTCAAATTTATTTAATTGCTTGTTAAGAATTTTAGCCTTTGGCAATTATTTATAAAATATATCCTTGAGCTTCCTGGACAATTTGGAAACTCAAGAACAATTGGTTTGCCTATTTGAGTAATGTATTTGGTTTGAAAAATTTGGGAAGGGCTTTGCTTCCTTTGTTTTAAACTTTCCATGTGTTGCTTTATTCAACTTAAGCAATTTAGATAAGTATGCCATGATGCAATGCAAAACAAAAAGTGAAAATCTGGCCCATATTTTAGGGTACCAAATTGGGGCTGTTACAGTCACAACCCTATCGAGCTGCAGATGGCAAAAGCGTACACGAGGAACATCTTCAACCGATTTCAGAGGGAGATGAGAGAGAGCCTATCGTACAGCTGCAGGCACCTGGTAGGCTACCAGTTCGAACTGAGCATCATAGGTAGACCTGTTCCACACTATGGATACAGAAGCTACAACGTGATTGCAAACTGGGAGGATGGTATTTACTCGTGCAACTGCTGCAAGTTTGAACGAGACAGTATGTTGTGCTGCCATGTCATAAAGGTGATGATACAGATTGGAGTGTATGAAATCCCACAAGCATACATACTAAAAAGGTGGAGCTGGGACGCAGAATCGGTCCTAGGAGAACCAGATGGCAGAGATCATGAACCAAACCGAGGCATGCCAGAAGAAGCAAGGGCTATGATGGTATTTGCATCGCTGCGGGACGATTTCAGAAAGGTTGCAAAGGTAGGGTGCAGGTCTGAAGATGGAAGAAAGATACTTAGGACGCACCTAAAGGCTATGAAACAAGAAATTGATGTGATAATAAGAAGGGAAGAAAAGAAAGCAATAGAAGCTGAACATGCAGCCGTGACTATGCCCTCATCTAGCGCTCCCACCGTGCAACCTGTGATACCAGAAGAATCAGGCAAGCGACGGGCAAGCAGTAACCCTACAGCTGTAACGACGGGAAGCGCCTCAGGATCTCATGTGTCATCGACCGGACATATACAGAACCCACCCGTGTCAAACACAAGAGGTCGACCGCAGGAAAAGGCAAATAAAAATCCGCTCGATCTTGCTACAAAGAAACCGAGGAAGTGCAGCTTTTGCGATTCAACAGACCATACCATACGCAAATGCCCAGAAAAACTGAAAATGTTGGGCTACAAGCCGTAGAAAAAATCAGATATGGTGTTGTATGCTGGTTTCCATCAGTATGGTGAAATTATGTTATCATACATTGTAATGCATGTGTGGTGGCAAACACTTATTAGTACTTGTCTGAATTTAATATGTGACACTGAAAAATGTATAAAAAGTTGTTTGTCTGGACATGTGTGCAACCATGTAAAGTTAATCCCCATATGCATAGCAAATAGTTACCCATAATTTGGTACGAAGTTACCCACCATTTCTGTATAAAGTTACCCTTGGTTTGTAACAAAAGTGACCATGCCACTACTGTTAAGTTATCCAATGTTAACCGTGCATACAAATTGCCTCATATCACTATAGAGATATGGCTTACAAGTATAAATTACCTCAGAAAAAGTTTTTGTCCAGCAGATACCTCCAGTACGAAAGTTTATTTCCCGGATGCTCCAACCACAAAGCTGTTAGCACCTTCCTTAGTGCTGGAATCTCCTCTTGGGATATAGCAGGCACCATGCTGCCATTCCATAGTTCAAGGAACTTAAGCATGAAATATCCACAATCAGTCCTGTCAAAAAATGATCGAATATGAAACACAATAATTAGCGGAACATAATTAGATATAACAGGAAAAAACTTACTCCAAAAAATCCTGGAATATAAAAAGAACAACGAGAAATAGATATGATAGTGTGCTCTAAAGAACACTAACCCAGTAGTCTGCTTTGGTACAGGGATGTACATTAACTCAAAATCATCAATCTGTCTTCTGGAGTCAGAATAATTAACCCGGTACATTTCTTTGATTGCGTCTATTAGCTTACTAGCATGTTCGATCAGACCAACGTCGTCATCACCATGTAAAGAATCAAGCACCTCGAACCTTTTGGCAGCAAAGTTTACTGAGAGCATGTACCAATGGCCAATAGGTTTCTTGTTCGAAGTGCCAAGATTCTGAAGAACGGGGAAGGAAAGCTGCAGCAAGAAAAAAACGTCATGCTGTATAAAGTTTCCAACTGTCATAAAAAGGTTTGAATGAAAAGTTACCCATGGTAGTATGAAGTAGTTACCAACCAGTTAACACTACAGTTACCCACAGAAAAACGTTACGAGTAAAACCTCTGTCATGTTAACCACAAAAACACATGGAGGTTACCCAGAAGGATGAATAAAAAGGGACGTTACAAACCATAAAAAAGCAGACAAGTTACCCTAAAAACACTAAAAATAAAGAAATTATATTTGTACTTGGTTATATATTAACGGAAGGAGACAAACAGGCACATACCAAATCTTTGTGGCTGAGCTGGTATGAGATATCTCTCCTAAAATGTTTCTTCAAAACATTGGTGTTGAATTTCCATTCAAGCAGGTACGCCGTCACAATATAGGGAAATATCACCTTCTTTTCACCTGAGCATTCTCGTAGGACAGATATACCAATGTCAACAACGGTATTTGATAACTCGCCTCCTGCTTCATGCTATCAGCAAGTTCGCCCGTGGTTACCCACATTGGATCTATGTGCAGAATTCTTGTGCTGACAAACAAAAAACAAAAGATATGAATCAGATTTGATAAAAAGCTTAAAACCCGACGAGTAGCATGAAACTTACCCCCCCCCCCCCACACACCCACAGAAAAAAGAAAATAGCATATGAGTTACCCATATATAACAGCATGTAAGCTACCCCCACCATCTAGAAAAATAAAGTTACCCACCAGACAACAATAAAGTTACCCACCAGCTAGCAATAAAATTACCCATATACCAGCAAGAAAGATACCCACCAGATAGAAAAATAAAGTTACCGACAAGGCAACATAGAATTTACCCACCAACTAGCAATAAATTACCCTATAAAAAACAGCATATAGGGTACCCACCAACAAGCAAATAAAAAGTACCAATATAGGACAACATGTAAGCTACCCACCAGCTAGAAAATAAAAGTTACCCACTGGGAAGCATACAAGTTACCCACCAAATAGAAATAAAGTTACCCACACTGTCGGCGTAGTGGAAACCAGGGTACCACTAGCCGGCCTGCCACGACCCTCTACACTCTCCAGAAGATCTCGCCAAGGACCAGGCTCTCCAAGCCTGGCGAGCCCCGCCAAGGACCAGGCTCTCCAAGCCTGGCGAGCCTCGCCAAGGATCAGGCTCTCCAAGCCTGGCGAGCCTCGCCAAGGATCAGGCTCTCCAAGCCTGGCGAGCCCCGCCAAGGACCAGGCTCTCCAAGCCTGGCGAGCCCCGCCAAGGACCAGGCTCTCCAAGCCTGGCAAGCCTCGCGAGGGTTTTTCCTCGGCGAGGGACCTCTCCAAGCCTCGCGAGGGTTTTTCCTCGGCGAGGGACCTCACCAAGCCGAAAGGCTCGGCGAGGACTTTTGCCTCACGGGTTTCCTTCTCCACGAAGCCAGCTCTGCCTCCGCGGCAGAGCGCACATGGGCTCTGCGCCCGCTGCAGAGTGACGCGCGCGTCTGCGCGCAGTGACGGCAATGCTGCAGTTGCCATTCTCATGTATAAAGCAGTCAACAAAGCTGCACCAAGCAAAGGAGCCCCCAGGATTGCCACTTTGGTGATAAGGGGACCGTCTGCAGCTACGCTCCAAGGGCGACGTCACCGTGGGTCACCTCCCACCTCAGCAGCGCCAGCCCACCGTCCTGGCTGGCCGGTGGCTTTTCCAGCTTTGGTGACGCCGCTCCCTGCCATGGACCGCGTCCATGGACTGCCTCTTTATCGTGCACCTGTCCTCCTCCTTCGTCGCCATGTGGTAGCCCTTCCCGCCAAGATATTTGGGGGAAGAGGCCCAGGACACATATAAAAGGAGGGGGAGCACGCTCAAGCGAGGGGTTCCAAGATTCCTGAGTCCAAACCCTAGATCTGAGGTCTGAAGCTCTAGTGTTGTTCGAGGGTTAGCCATTGTTAGCCACCTCGAGCTCTCCAAGCTCTCCTTGTACTGTAACCTCTCCAAGCAGTGCAATACACAAAAGCAGGACGTAGGGGTTTTACCTCCACAAGAGGGCCCTGAACCTGGGTAAGATCTTGTGTCCATCTCTGCAGTGTGTCCCGCAGCGAGTCCGACGAGCACCGTCGCCGGAGCAAGTTGAGGGTTGTTTGACTCCGCGTTCAGCCCCTTACACGATACCTTGTGAGACACCCCTAGTTCCTGGGACAGATCTCCGACACACACAAAAATAACATATAAGATACACACCAGGTAGAAAAAAATAGAGTTACCCACCAGACAGCATCTAAGTTACCCACAAACTAGCAAACAAGTTACCCATACAAAAAATCATACAAGCTACCCACCAGCATATAACCTATAAAACTTGTGATAGGTTGAAAAGGGGCAGAAAGCTATACTCTTTAATCTTCGACTTCTCTTCATTCCTGGTATGAATAATAACCTTTTGGTATATTGAGTCCTCTTTCTTCGAGCTGGTAATACATGAGAATGGAGGCAGGAGAGACTTTGACGGCTGGATGACTCTAACCCTGCGAAGCCGGGTCCTAGGGGTACTGCTACCAATTTTCTTAGTAGGAGCGGGTGCAATTATAGCCGGGGTTGAATATGTAAAACCATCTACAGAAAAAGAAAACAAAGGGGGAAATGAACATGACATGACTTGATGAAAATAGGACGAAAATAATGGTACAATATATACGAAATAAAACTAAATAAAATTCCATTACCTTCCACATCATGCCCTTCAGTATTAGAACGTCTTGTTAGGTCAGTCGATTGCCCACCAATCTTATCAGCAACCAAATCATCAATAGATATTAGTACAGATTTATCCTTGACCGGAAAATTGCCGTTATCACAATCAACTGCTTCATTTTCAGCTACAAATAATATCCAGATGAAAAAATGAAAAAAATGGTTGCCCCACGTGGAAAAGTAGCACACGTTCATCACCAACAAAATTTTGAAAAATATATATCAAAGAGCGGATGCAAAAATAATGCTGGAGAACGCAAACCAATCGAAACATATAAGGGAAATTATACCACAGGGCAAATAACGTCAACATACTGTACAAAACACATATTGGTTCAAAAGTAGCCATGAGGATACCAAACGTACATTAAACCTAAATACATCTAATTGTGCCGCCACAAAATACAGACCACCAGCCAACCTCTCTCCTCACCCCCGCGCCCTCCAAACACACACACACACGCAACAAATAAACCCCCTGTCTTCATTTGGTAACTTAAAAATATCTTCATTCGGTAACTTAAGAAAAGTCTTCATATGGTGATGTGGATTTATTTAGATCCATCGCCAGCATGATTAGGATCATCCGTGTGTTCCGCACCAAATAAAGGTGCGGAGGAAGAAACAACCGGTACGTTTCCATCTGCATTAAAGAATGTGTCCAAAAAGAAAAAAGAGGAAGGGGAGAAGAAAGGTAGAAGGACACAGAAAAATGAATTGTTACTAAGGTCATCTAATATTTCAAAAGTATATAAAATCTCTACTAAGCAGCACATAAAACTAAAAAAGCTTAAAGTAGTAACCCATGTGACTATGTAGTTACAGAACTAATTAACACTAAAGTTACACCTACTTGAACAGTTGTAGCATGTTTGTTCCAGAAAAAATAGTTACACACCATAAAAGGATGCAAAGTTACACACCATAAAAAAGAATGCAAGTTACCCCGCACATAGAATAGAAGATACCCACTAATAAGCATACAACTTACCCAACCCTTAAAACAAAAATATGGCACATGGACAAAATTTTAAAAAAGAAAATGATTGGATACTAATCAAATATGCCATAGAACAACAAAAAATACACAAACAGCCAAGATAAGGAAGTTACCAGGGAGTGCCCAAGAAAGAGGAAGGACGTCAGCCTTCTCAAAGATATGATAAAAATCACCAACAGCCGGCACATTGGAAGAGACATTTGGTGTCGCGGGAACAATTGTTGGAACAGCTTCAGGGATACTGCCCTTGCCAGAATCACCATGATCGCTAGCAGGCAGAGGCACACCGTCTAAGGTTGATGTAACTTGAGGGGGGTCACTGGTAGCAGCAGGGGCAGCTCCATGGTCAGACAAAGGAGCCACCAAAGAAGGTGCTTCAGGTGATTGACTTGTAAAATTCCACATCGGTGAGTCTATGACACTGTACACCGTCCGACCAGGAACAGGTACACCAGCATCATCGGGACATGCTGCATCTGATGGGATCTTGTTTGATTCATCTCCATCAACCTGAACTTCCTTTTCAGCTTCATCATCATTGCCACCCTGAAGACTGGAACTCGATCCTGGTACAGACTCACTGAACAAGAACCGCACAGGCATATAGACATTACCATCAGCATCAGCCCAAACACCAGACTTCACGGTGTCAATATCATCATTAGTGGCGTTTATCGGAACAGCAGGTGGCGCCTGGTTAGATGAGTCCAAATGGGAAGGAGCTTGTGCCACTGTTTCTTTGGCGCACCCAGAAGGTTCGATAGAAGGCAGTGATACATCATCTGCGCTAGACACAGGACGAGCAGCCATATTACCCGTGGGTGGCAGAGAAACTGGTTCAACCATCTCCGAAGACGGGAGTGATGCATCAGCAAGAGCTGTAGTACCAGTTTTGGTGATCATCTCACTAGCTCCAATTGCATCCTGGCCGAGAGATGATGCTCCTGGGGGACATTCTTCCAAATCCACAACAGATGGTGTAGCTTCTAAACTGGTGACACCCACTGCTAGACGTTGTTTTTACAGACGGGATGATGCCCTCGTGCGCTTGTGATGTCTACTACACGCTTCTATTCTTGTAGACTTGTTGGGCCTCCAAGCGCAGAGGTTTGTAGGACAGCGGCAAATTTCCCTTAAGTGAGTAACCCAAGGTTTATCGAATCCACGGGCGGTAGAGGTCAAAGATATCCCTCTCAAGCAACCCTGCAATTAAGATACAAGAAGTCTCTTGTGTCCCCAACACACCTAATACAATTGTCAGTTGTATAGGTGCACTAGTTCGGCGAAGAGATGGTAAATGCAAGTGATATGGATGGTAAAAGGTGATTTTGTAATTCTGTAATAAAAATGGCAGCAAGCAAACAAGTGACAAAAGTGACTAAAAACGGTGTATCAATGCTTGGAAACAAGGCCTAGGCTTCATACTTTCACTAGTGACTACTCTCAACATCATTAACATAATTAAACACATGATAGTTCCCACAAAAATATATGCATGGTAGACGTTACTCGGAGATCATTCTTTTGTGGATCAAATAGGATGAGAATTGCGTAGGGCTACGAAAAGCACACCTTAAAGTTCGTATTCCACATCTATGGACACTTCATGCTGTCACTATCCGCATCCAAAGATAGTACTAACAAACACCACACCCTATTTCTTGAATAGTCTCTTTCTTCAATAACACAAGCATCAAGAAACCTCACGATCTATTCAATCCAACAAATAAAGAACAAACTCATGATGAAGATCCTTCCAATCTATTATCCATAGAGTCACACACGGCACCCATCCTGTCACCGAGGTACCATGATCACAACGGTGGCTCCGGAAATTGTACTAAATAACACCACTTGAGCAACATCATATCTATTACACATAGGGAAACATCATGTATTCAACCACACTAACAAAGCTCATGATCACAACGAAGATCACATCATGGGAGAGAGAGATAACCACATAGATACTTGTATAAGCCTCAGCCCCGGTGAGGGACTACTCCCTCCTCATCACGGGAAGCAGCGGTGTCGATGGAGATGGCTCCGGCGGTCGATCCCCCCCTCCGGCAGGGTGCCGGAACAGCTTCAAATTGGACCCGAACTAGGGTTTTCGGTGACGGCGCGTCGTGGTCGAGTTTCTAGAAAATAATGGCCGCCCCCTCGGTTTTAGGTCAAAAGGGATTTTATAGGCGTCGGAGGGGGACTAGGCGGTGCCTAGAGGGCAGGGTGGGCCCCACCCGCGGGTCAAGGTGGGGCCGCGGCTGCCACCCGCCCCTGGCCCCTGGGTGGCCCCCCAAGTCGCCCTTTGGTCCATGCGTGTCTTCCGTCGCATAAAAAATCTCCATAAATTTTGAGGGCAATCCGACGATATTTCCTGTTGTGACTTTTCTGAAATACAAAAACAGGGAACTAGCACTTGGCATCTTGTCAATAGGTTAGTCCGACAAAGTGCATAAAAATGATATATTTGATAGTAAAAATATGTGACAATATCACAAAACTAGCATGGATCACTCAAAAATTATATATACGTTTGAGACGTATCAGCATCCCCAAGCTTAACTCCTACTCGTTCTCGAGTAGGTAAGTGATAACGAATAATTTTTTATGAGACATGCAACCAACACAAACATTATCAAGATAGTAATGTAAAGCATAGGATGTGAATGAAGTGATACAAAACAATTGTCTATAGTTGATAGCAAGAAAGCAATGAATAACCAAGTTAAATCATTCAAGCAAAACCTTTCATAAATAGTACGTTAAAGACATGAAAGCAATGTGATCCACATACTTGATTAATTCTTAAAGGTAACAATTCCATGACAAAAGTGTTTGAGAATCAAAACAAAGAAGATGCAAGTTTTAGCAAAAAGCTTCAACTTCCAACGGTAAAGTCAATATAAAGATTCATGTTTAATCTGACAATGCAATATGATCAATGATACCCAGGGTCAATGATAGATGTTTGCTTTGGTGGAGATAGAAAGAAGAGGAAAACTGACTCAACATTAAAAGTAAAAGAAGGCCCTTCGCAGAGGGAAGCAGGGATTAGTCATGTGCTAGAGCTTTTTATTTTTATGAAACAGAAGTAAAACAATTTTGAGACATGCATGCTTTCGTCAACGACTTCACAACAGAGAAGCTATCTAGTCCCCCATAACAAGGAAGGCTTGTAGACTTGTGAGAGCAGCTGGTTTTTAGAGAAGCGAGTACGCTCCTCTTTCTCCTTGGTTTCACCATTGTCCAATGTTTAGAGCTGATTTCTCCGATTTTCACTGCGCGGAGGAGAATGGTGAGTTATATTTATATTTTTGCTTAAGCTTCTCTCGGGTTGATTCAAGTGAAGACGTAATCCATCGACACCGGGTGAAAGGGGGGAAATGACCTTGCTCGTCACGAGTTATATCTAGCTCTCCACTGCTCCCTCATGAGCTTAAAAACATAGGCACAAAAAGGAGTATTTTGAATTTTTAAAGATAGCACATGACAAATTTACTTGGAATGGCAAGAAATACCATGCATAGGTAGATATGGTGGACTCAGCTGGCAAGATAGTTTGGCTTTGGGATTTGGATGCACGAGTGAACTATACACTCAGTACGAATTTTTGGGCTTAGCAAAGAAGGTATTTGAAGCAAACATCTAAAATTAACCGGTAACAGAGTAGCATAAGACATTTATCAATCATAACCATAAAAGCTCCACACCGTCTCCAATGTTGACCAAACAATTCTTTTGATGGAAAGATTAGCTTCAAGAATTAACAACTACGAAACACCACATAGTTTCAAGTTTTTAACAGTATTTCTTTACTAATCAATTCCACTCAAATAACCAGCAAGTTTAAGCATTCATCCTAATATCTCAAAACAAATGAGAAGCATCAAGTATCCACACTATGATCTACAAGACTATGCAGGATTTCATTTCATTCCAATATCACATGGATAGCATTTTATCGCTCCAACAAATTAAACAAGCAACCATAGCAACTCTATAACAAATATAAGTGAAGAACAAGAGAGTTTAACATCAACAACTAGCAGCTCTAAACAAGATAAAAGCTAAAAGTGAGAGCTTACTAGCAAACAAACAGTAGTTAAGAATACTCAACAAGATATAAGCGAAGCAAAGGAGTATTCAAATGAAAAAGCGGAGCGTGTCTCTCTCCCACACAAGATGGATAGGATCCAACAAGCATATGACCAGCAAACAAACAAAACAAAACTTAAAGTAAAAAGATGCTCCAAGCATAGCACATAATATGTAAAGTGATAAAAACAAAGTTCAACGAAGACGACCTTATGATAGTCGATGAAGATGAGGGGATGCCCAAGCTTTGACTCTTGATAGTTCTTGATATTCAGAGGGGGTTCCATGGGGGCATCCCCAAGCTTCAGCTCTGATCCATCCTCGATTTCTTCATATTCCTCTCCTTTGGAACTTAAAAACTCACTTCACACAAAACTTCTCATAATTTGATTATAGGGTTAGTGCTCATAAATTAAAATGCACATGTGTTCAACTCATGACAAATTGCAAACCAACTTAATTAAACATTAGCTACTGTTTAATAAGCCTCAATGTGTCACTCCACCCATAGAGTATCACATATGACGATGGTAAAGAGACAAATGCAAAATAAAAGCTGAATCTGTCAAAATCTGAACAGTCTATAAAGATCGAATTTTTCGAGGCACTTCTGCAGCTCAAATAAAAAAACTTAAAACTAATGAAAGATAGATAAAAGCATCAGACTTGCTGTCAAAAATTATCAGAAAAAGATAAAATTCTGGAGATTTTAGGATTTTCGTGCAATGAAGGATAGAAATCTGTTTCTGCACAGCAAAACAACACCTCACACTTTCAATGCATTAGAGGCTAAACTTGGCACAAAAAACCAAAAAAAAAAAGATACAATGAAGTTTTTACAGAGGCAACAACTCCATGACTCAACAAAAACAAACTGAAAGTAAAAGATGGGTTGTCTCCCAGCAAGCACTTTTCTTTTAAGACTTTTAGCTAGGCATGATAATTTTAATGATGCTCTCATAAGAATAAGAGTTGGAACGTAAAAGAGAGCATCATGAAGCAAATATCAAAAACATTTAAGTCTAACTCTCTTCCTATGCATAGGCATCTTGTAAGAAAATAAATCATTGGAGCATAAAGCATTAGGCATAGGAAGGCAAAGCAAGTGCAACATTAAAACCTTCAACATAAAGAGGGGAAACTTCATAAAATGAAAATTTATATAACCACACTTCCCTATCTCATAATAACTTTCAGTAGAATCATATGAAAACTCAATAACATAACCATCACATAAAGCATTTTTCTCATGATTCGCATGCATAAAAGTATTATTATTACTCTCCACATAAGTAAAATCCTTCTCATTAGTAATAGTGGGAGTAAAACTATCATAACCATCATTGTAATCATCATAAATAGGAGGCATATCATGATCATAATAAACTTTTTCCTCAATAGTAGGTTAACTGAAAATATCACATTCATCATAATAATCATCATATATAGGAGGCATAGTATAATCAAAGCAAATTTCCTCCTCAAAGCTTGGGGACTAAAAAGATCATATGCATCAACACCAGCTTCCCCAAGATTAGAATTTTCCATAGCATTAGCAATAATGGTGTCCAAAGAATTCATGCTAATAACATTGCTACTATAATGATTATTATACAAATAAAGTTCCATAGGTTTTTAAATTTTCTCTTCAAAAGAATCATGACCAATTTCAAGACAAATTTTATAAAGCTCTCTAATTTTTTTGTTGTTTTCCATTAAACCGAATTAGTGAAATAAAAACAAGAAACAAAAAGATTTAATTGCAAGATCTAAAGAAGATACCTTCAAGCACTCACCTCTCCAACAACAATGCTAGAAATTAGCTTCGTCGTCGGAGTGTGAGTACCGCTTACCTTACCTCACCAGCAAAAGCGCCAGAAAAGGGCTTGATGTCTACTACACACGCTTCTATTCTTGTAGACTTGTTGGGCCTACAAGCACAGAGGTTTGTAGGACAGCGGCAAATTTCCCTTAAGTGAGTAACCCAAGGTTTATCGAATCCACGGGAGGTAGAGGTCAAAGATATCCCTCTCAAGCAACCCTGCAATTAAGATACAAGAAGTCTCTTGTGTCCCCAACACACCTAATACAATTGTCAGTTGTATAGGCGCACTAGTTCGGCGAAGAGATGGTAAAATGCAAGTGATATGGATGGTAAAAGGTGATTTTGTAATTCTGTAATAAAAATGGCAGCTAGCAAATAAGTGACAAAAGTGACTAAAAACAGTGTATCAATGCTTGGAAACAAGGCCTAGGCTTTATACTTTCACTAGTGACTATTCTCAACATCATAACATAATTAAACACATGATAGTTCCCACAAAAATACATGCATGGTAGACGTTCTCGGAGATCATTCTTTTGAGGATCAAATAGGATGAGAATTGCGTAGGGCTACGAAAAGCACACCTTAAAGTTCGTATTCCACATCTATGGACACTTCATGCTGTCACTATCCGCATCCAAAGATAGTACTAACAAACACCACAACCTATTTCTTGAATAGTCTCTTTCTTCAATAACGCAAGCATCAAGAAACCTCATGATCTATTCAATCCAACAAATAAAGAACAAACTCATGATGAAGATCCTTCCAATCTATTATCCATAGAGTCACACACGGCACCCATCCTGTCACCGAGGTACCATGATCACAACGGTGGCTCCGGAAATTGTACTAAATAACACCACTTGAGCAACATCATATCCATTACACATAGGGAAACATCATGTATTCAACTACACTAACAAAGCTCATGATCAAAACGAAGATCACATCATGGGAGAGAGAGATAACCACATAGATACTTGTATAAGCCTCAGCCCCGGTGAGGGACTACTCCCTCCTCATCGCGGGAAGCAGCGGTGTCGATGGAGATGGCTCCGGCGGTCGATCCCCCCTCCGGCAGGGTGCCGGAACAGCTTCAGATTGGACCCCGAACTAGGGTTTTCGGTGATGGCGCGTCGGGGTCGAGTTTCTGGAAAATAATGGCCGCCCCCTCGGTTTTAGGTCAAAAGGGATTTTATAGGCGTCGGAGGGGGCCTAGGCGGTGCCCAGAGGGCAGGGGCGGGCCCCACCCACGGGTCAAGGTGGGGCCGCGGCTGCCACCCGCCCCTAGCCCCTGGGTGGCCCCCAGGTCGCCCTTTGGTCCATGCGTGTCTTCCGTCGCATAAAAAATCTCCGTAAATTTTGAGGGCAATTCGACGATATTTCCTGTTGTGACTTTTCTGAAATACAAAATAGCAAAAACAGGGAACTGGCACTTGGCATCTTATCAATAGGTTAGTCCGACAAAGTGCATAAAAATGATATAGTTGATAGTAAAAACATGTGACAATATCACAAAACTAGCATGGATCACTCAAAAATTATAGATACGTTTGAGACGTATCAGCTTGAGAACAACCTTCTTTCTGTAGAAATATAGTGACAAAAAAATAGTAAGTGACTGCATATCAATAATTACAAAAAACTAAGAAACTAAGAAGGCATCATGTTTATCAAGTTATCTACAAGGAAGTGGTAAAGTTACCCACTTGAAAATAATGAAGTTACCCATAAGAATGTGAGCTAGTTACCCAACATGAATACCCATATGAAAGTGAGCAAGTTACCCACATGAAATTAATGTATTTACACAGGTGAGTGTGATCAAGTAGCCCATCGAAAAAATGTGATGAAGTAATCAGAAGAAGAAACAAAAGGATGGCTATACAGCCTGTACCTCTTAGGAGTAGTTTTTTTTTTGGAATAGTTGTAATCTTCTGCCTTTTCTGAATCATCTCAGACGTCACGCCCAACACGTTTGCAACAATCCCTCTGATATTACGATCCTTCTCACCAATAGTCTGTAATTTTCTCTTCTTAGTACTTGCCTTGAAGACTCGAAGAATAGGGGCTTCGACACGATCTCTCGCATTTGGCACGTTGTTATTATCATCCACAGGTGGGATCACTTCTGAAGCAACTGTTCCCTCAATCACAACATTAGCAGCAACAGTTGATGGAGTCTCTGAAACCAACACATCAGCAGCCACCGGCGCAGCATGAGAAACATTAGGTTCGTCGCCTACGACAGGCTGGCTGACGTCGCCCTAAGATACAACATGATCAACATCCCTAGCAGACTGAACATCATCATCCACATGATGGCAGACTTCTTCACTGGAAACAACCCGGTCGTCGGCACCAAAACCATCCGGCCGGCCACCTTCATTCTGAAAAACTGCAGGTTCGTCGACATCGACAGACTGGTTTCCTACAATGCCCTTCCCTTTCCTCGAGAGTCAGATAAATTGATCTTGCAGTTCTTCGTCGCTTGATTCCTCATCAAGGCTGTCCAGAAACTCAGTATCATCCGGGAGATTAGTGTGTCCAACATTTAATCCAGCAGCAGTTGAACGAGTCACCCTCACAGAAGCGGGACTTGGGCTAGGTGCACTTGAGCTAGCTCCCCCAACAAGAACCCCTTTAGCAACAGCCTGATACTGGGTTGCCATTTCAGCTCTGGCCTTCACATGCAGTCCTGTCCCGCCTTCCACAAGGGAACCCATTAACCCAACGATACCAGATGCAAAGGTACCTATCAGGTTTGAAACCTACGCCTTCTCCTACAAAAACAATAAAATACAGAAACAATGATAAAAAAGAAAATGAAGGAACTAATGAGAAACAGAAAAAAGATAATGAAAATGTTTCAAAATAAAAAATACCTCCATTGAGCAAGATGGGTCACTACATGTGTCAAACCACCTATTGAAACCTTCAGCGCCGCCAAATAGGGTGAAGTTGAGGCCAAACTCACGTTTAAGCTGGACGAGAAGAAACAATCAAACAATTATGCAACAGTTAAAAACCACCGTATACACATGAGAAAAAAGCACATGACTAACCTCAAGCTTGCCATATGAAGTACCATTGTTCTGTAAATCAGCTGCCAAAACAGCATCAATGCTTTCTTTAGACCATATGTTTACAGCAAATGGTCCATCCGGCAGGTTAAGGTCCAACCCGCTAACATCAAGTGAGCTGACATATAATAGCTGCAATGATATGGTAGTACTCGAAATAAGAATAATGCAACGATATGGCAAAAAAAATACAAAAAAGGCAGAAACCAAAAAGGCATGCATTACCTGCAAGTGCAAAAGGCATTCCTGCAAAAATTTACCAAGCGACAGCTCATCGTGTAGTCGGTCAGCGACACAACCACACCAATCTAAATTGCCCACATTGGCAATGTTGTCCTGACGAAAAAAAATCAAGTTGAGAACAAAACTTCCCCCAAAAAAAGATGACATGTCTTACCCACCTAACAGTTAATTACTTACCCACCAGAAAGCATAAAAGTTACCCACATAAAAGGAACTCAGTTATCCAGGATGACATGTCTTACCCACCTTACAATGCATTACTTACCCACCATAAAGAATAAAAGTTACCCACAATGGAGTTACCCATACCCAACCCCCAAAAAACAGAAGCCAATTCTTACCCACCTAACAGTTCATAAGTTACCCACCAGAAATCAAGAAAGTTACCCACATATTAAAACACATTGGAATTACTATCATCACAAAAACAAAAAGAGAGTAAGAATGGAACAATACAAATTAAAAACATGTGAGGCGGAGGAGATGCTCACCATCACAGGATAGCACCTGCTGCTAACAAAGATACTAGTTGTGGGCGCCAAAATTGTTGAAACAACAAACATCAACCAAATTTGTTTAAACCCCACGTCCGCCAGTTTCATCTCCTTCAGAATCTCAAACACTCGGGTTCGTGAGGGGGCACTGCCATCTTCAGGGAACAAGACAGGAGCAAGCCGGGCCTCAATCTTCGCATCCAAATCGTACACAACTGGATCGCTCCCACGAGGTAAGCCGAGTGTACGGTAAACTGAATCTCTGTTAAATGGAATCCTTATGTCGGGGAGATGAACCCCGGATACCCAAAAGACGCTCATTTCTTCAAACTCCTCAAGCCAGCCAGGTCAGGCCGACTGCGACACGCCGGCTTCGTCATACCGGCTGCACTTGCCCGGCTGCGCCTATCCGGGTTAATCTGTCCGGCTGGACTGAAGCCGGATCCACCAACCGACAGTTCCGTACCAAGTGGGCCAACCCCGCGTAACCGTTGCCTGTGAACAGTACTTCCTGTCGGGCGTTTCCTGTACAAAATCATGACAACAAACTCCAGCCGGACCAGAGTATAGTTGATGTCATAGGGATAGCCATGTAATTTCCTTGTAACCCAAAACCCTAGCCCGTTGCCTATATAAGGCGGGCTAGAGCCCCCTGCACGGGGCAAGCTTCACAGGTTCCATACACACGCTCGTATCACGACAATCACCATCTTCCACCTCCAGCCGGCTGCCACCTGAAACAGATCCAGGAGCATATTGTAGTACGAATTCTGTGACCAAGTAATAGAAATCAGAAGAGCATGACGTAGGGTGTTACCTCCACAAGAGGGCCCCGAACCTGGGTACATCGCGTGTCTTTGCGTGCTTGCTACCCAATCCCGAGCGAACACCATCGTTGCCTTGCCCCACAATCTTCCCCATCACTGATGGGTATGCCGTGCTAGCCACCGTGGGGCTCGCGACGAGCGGAGTCTTGTTCTGCACGGGATCCCGTTCCGTTGATGACCGACGCGTCGTCTCTGGCCTCGTGCTCTCCGTCGGTTCCATCGGCTGCATCATCGACAACACCCAGAGCTTTGCCGACGTGGGCTTCACCAGCGGAGGCGTCATCATCACCTTCGGCGACTTCCCCGTCTACGTTGATGTCGCTGCAAAGGAGTACCCGGAGGAGGTCCTCACGTGTCTGGCTCCATCGGCCTTCGACGCGCGGCTGCGAGTCCTCCTTCAACCACCTCGACTCTGGCAACGCGGACTGCGACGACACCGAGCTCTGCGTCTACGCCGAGGTGCACACGGTAGAGCATGTGGCCGCAGGAGGCGTCACCGGCAAAACCGTCCACGAAGCTGGTGAGCCTTCGCGTTTCCAGCGCAACCTCGAGGCGGAGTTCGAGTTGCTGAGCACTCCCATCACGCCGAGTGCGGACCCATCCAAGGCGGCAGCCGAGCTCGAGAAGATGCGCCAGCAGATGTACGACAAGGCGCTCCACTTGGCCTCGACGCAGCGCCGACTCAACGCCACGATGCGCGAGTACAACACCGTCCACGGTTTCTAGCCGGCAAGGAATAACACGAACAAGCTGGGCGAGATCAGGCGCAAAGGAGGGGACCTCGGCAGAGCATTGAACCGTGCTGGACAGCTGCGGGAGAACTCTGACATCGTCCAACCGGAATACAGTTGTCCGGCTCAAAACATGAAAGCCGCGGAGGTGGCAGCAGCCGAACTTCCTCATCTCCAAGGCGAAGAGCTACGTCAACAAATGCGCCGGGTTCAGGAACTCATCGCCACGGCTAACCGGCAGCAACGCGAAACCGAGCCGGCCGGAAGCAAGGACTTAGCGCTATACGCTCCTCCACCTGGCTATGACGCAGCCGGCAAGTCCAAGCAGGGCTACGAGGCGTCATCGACAAGTCGCGGCAGGCCAAAGGACAAGCAACCACGAGCTCATCGCGAGAGGAGCGCGAGCTCACATCCCCGAGATCACGGCCGTGATCCGGCTGGACGACCTGAAGACGGCGACGACAACAACCCCCGAGCCGGACGCAGCGTCAAGGAGCGAGTCGGCCACAAGGTCACCATCGACCAACGCCTGGGGCCGCTGGGACCGGAAGCCGGCATCGACGCTCGACAACGCATCCAGTCGCTCAAGGCTTCAAGCGCCATCGAGGAAGAAGACGTCGCCACGCATAGCTGTTTCGGACCACGCATCCGGACAGAGCAATTCCCAAAGGGATTCACGCTCCCAAGGGACACGCCAAAATATAACGGCACCGCCAAGCCGGAGGACTGGCTGGCCGACTACGTCACCGCAGTCAACATCGCAGGCGGCAACAAGCGGGTGGCCGTACGCTACGTGCCGCTCATGCTCCAGGGATCGGCTCGGACCTGGCTGAACAGCCTCCCGGCTGAAAGCGTCAACAGCTGGTTGGATTTTGAGCAAGTGTTCAACCGCAACTTCACCGGCACTTACCTGCGCCCGGGCAACGCGCAGCTGCTCGCGATGTGCAAGCAGAAGGAGGACGAATCAGACCGTGCTTACCAAACGCGGTGGACCGGCCTGCGCAACTCCTGCGAAGGAATCCCGGAATTTCAAGCGGTCCAGTACTTCGTCCAAGGCTGCAAGGACCAGACTCTACTCAAGCACAAACTCCTGAGGAAAAGCCCGAAGACCATGGCGCACCTCATGGCCATCGCGGATGAGTACGCCACCGCCGACGCGGGCATGACCAATCCGATCCGACTCGACAAAGCCGGGAGGATCATCACGGCTGAGCCGGCTACGCACCGAAGCCGAACGGAACGCAGGAAGGAAGATCAACCCAACGCGACTCCGACGCGTCCAGCAAGCGCAAGTCCATCGACGACCGCGTCGAGTCCAAGGTCGTCGCTACCACAGAAGGAAGGCCGGCTGGCGGCTTCGACAACCGCCGCATGAGAACAAGCAGCGACATGCGCTGGACAAGGGCAAAGAACAACTACGAGTCTCTACACGACCGGCCGTGCCGGAACCATGGCGATCGGCCAGCCAACCACACTGTGAGACAGTGCAACCTCGGCCGACCGAGGCCGCCACCGTACGGACGAAGGGACCCGCCTCCGCCTCCGGACGAAGCCGGACGGGATGATCGGAGGCGCGACGACAGGCGACGCGAAGACAGGAATCGCGATGATCGCCAATGCGAGGACCAAAGGAGGGAACGTCTCCCGTCTCCATCGCCAAGGGATCGCGACGAATACCGGAATCCGGACGCCGCCTACATCGTGTTCGTCAGCGAGCGCGACGACAAGCGAAGCCGGCGAGAACGATTCAAGGAGGTGAATGCTGTGGTCCCACCCGTCCCCCAGTACTTCAACTGGTCGGAAGATGCGATCACCTAGGACCGCAGCGACCACCCGGAGCTGATGCCCAATCCAGGCGGCTACTCTCTAGTTCTGGAGCCCATGATCATCTCCCCCAAGCGCGCAAGCACCTTCTCGCGTGTCCTCATCGACGGAGGCAGTAGCATCAACATACTCTATCGCGACACGCTGGAGAAGCTGGGCGTCTCTGAGTCCAGCCTGATGCCAAGCCGGACGGTCCTTCCACGGCATCGTACCAGGGCGAGCCGGCTCCTCCATGGGGCTCATCCGGCTTGACATCCTATTCGGCACCAAAGACAACCACCGCCGCGAGACCATCTCCTTCGAGGTGGTTGACCACACCAGCGCCTACCACGCCATTCTTGGGCGGCCGGCGCTCGCCAAGTTCATGGCGGTACCTCACTACGCTTACCTCAAGATGAAGCTACCAGGCCCGCGCGGAATCATCACCATCTCCGGGGATTACAAGCGCTCCATCACCTGCGCCACCGACAGCGCGAAGGTGGCCGAGACCATGGTTTGCAACGAGGAGATGCGGCAGTTCAAGCACAAAGCCAGCGAGGAGAAGCTGGAGATACCGGAGTCGGCCAAGCCGGATGGCGAGTCGAATTTCCAGGCGGCACGAGACACTAAGAAGATTTACTTCGATGACGACGACAAGTCCAAGTTCGTCGTCGTGGGGGCAAACCTAGACCCCAAATAGGAAAGCGAGCTCGTCGAATTCCTCCGTGAGAACCGGGACATCTTCGCGTGGTCCCCCAAGGACATGCCTGGTGTGCCGAGGGAATTCACTGAGCATTCTCTGCATGTCCGGACGGATGCAAAGCCGGTCAAGCAATCCTTACGCCGCTTTGCAGAAGAAAGAAGGAAGATAATAGGAGAAGAGATAGCCAGGCTGCTTGCAGCCGGGTTCATCATGGAAGTTGTAACATCCCAAAATTTTGGAATGTTTTAAAAATCACAAAAATTTAAAACTTTTGTTAATAATTAAATAAAGTCTCCAAAAAATCAAGAAAAGCTTTTATAGAAGATTGTTTTGACATCTTCCAAAGTTATATTTTAAATTAAATGTTCCTTTATCTTCCAGTCTCAACTTTTAAAGTTTTGGAAATAAAATATTTAAATGGGGTTTCAAATAGTATTTTTCCCCTTTGGTTTAATGTCTTAAAATAAATAATATGGGGATATTATAAACCCTATTTCATTTGTGGAAATAATTTAAATACTTTTCCAAGCTTTGTTTTATAAAAATGTTTTATCTTAAATTATTTTAATATGAAAATGAGTTATCATTTTAAATGATATTGCTCAAATTATTTTCTGGAATATATTTCATTTAAAAAGGGATTTGCAAAACCATATTTTATAAAATGACATAAAGGTGTCAAATAGCCCTTTATGCAATATTTTATTTCCAATTCTTAAATTATTATGTACAAGGTTCGAAAGTATTTAGAAACTATTTTGTGATCTTTTTACAGATTTATAGAAAATGGTTTGATTTGATTTGGAGGCCTAAATCAAAATTTGTAATAGAAAACCAGAAAAGAAAAGAGAAAAAAAAAAGGAAAACCGAACCCAAATTCGGCCGGCCCACTAAGAGCAGCCCGCCAGCCCCCCTTTTTTTTCCCTTCTGTCTTGCTTTGTTTTTTTTTCTCTTTCTTGGGCCGAATCTTCTCTGGCCCATTCGGCCGACGGAGGCGAGCGAGCGTGCCTGGTCGTCTTCCTCCTCGCTCGCACACGTACGTTAAAACAGCCATGACTGTATCTCTTCCCCTCCCAACCCTGCCTATCCTAATAGCTATTTCTCTTCACCTTCAACACGAAACTTGTTAGTAATCCAATAGAGATCTCATTCAGGGAGTTTATTTCCCACTCCGTCGTCTTAATCATTCCAATCGATTCGGTGAACCGAATGCCAACCTTTGACATGCCTCTCCCGATCTCCCTCCTCAGATCAAACCAATCTTAACCGAGCGCGTCACCTCGTGCCTCTCTTCCTCCTCCACCATTTTCGTTCTCACGCTCTCCTCAAAGGACCACTGTACAGCCTTCACCATCCATGCCAACAACTAGTCCCAAACCGAGTTCATCGTCAGATCTTGTCGTGCACGGTGAGCATCTCGCCGTTTCCTCGCACCAGAGAACTTCCCTCATCAAGACCTATCTCTAGGACATGGTGTTGCACCATTTCATTGCCGTTGGTTGCGCCCCAACCGATGCCCAAGCATCATCGTCGCCGCGGTCAAGATCCGGACGAGCCAATTCCCCGGGAACGAGCTCGACAGTAGCACGCCGGAGCCGCCGTGATTCCAGACGCTCCTCTCCGTCTTTTCCGGAAGCGTGACTTCCCGTCCACACGTCCATGGTGCTAGACTTTCCGCACCACACAGCATCGTCATCGTGCCAAGCCCAGGGAAGCGTCAGAATGACCTCTTCATCCACGACCGAGTCGCCGCCACCACAACGACCTTTTCCGGTGAACTTTCTCGGTGAGCCACTAGCCTTCTTTTTGTACCTTCTGATCTATATCATGTGGCCCTGTTATAACCAATTAACTAAATCGTTATCATTCAATCGGAATCTACCATATATTAGATCTTTTTCTTTTCCGTCCATTTTGGACAGAAATTGTATCCATCTTGCAAAAATCATATCTTTTGATCTGTTAATCCAAATTTAGCAAATAATATATCGTTGAAATCCTTAGAACATATAGATTATAATTCTTTCATTTGTTTCAAGTTCTTACAATGATAAAATATTCATATTTCGAAATGAGAGATATTGAGTATTTTTGTCATAACTTAAATTCTATAATTCCTTTCAATTGATTCCTTTTGCAAATGGAATATATTGGAGTTCTATATCCAGTAGCACCCATGTTCAAATTTCTTGAACTCATTCCCTAAACATTACTTCAAAATTTACAATTTAGATCTTTCTATGCCATAATATCACAATCTATCAATCCTATTTGTTCGATTCCTTTTTCCTGTAAGCTTATTGATCATACGCATTCGTCATTATTACAGAAGCACTATCTATCACAAATCAACTCTAGTCAATTCATTTCCTACAAATCAAATCCTGAACCAAGTATTATTATTTTTTTCCTCAAAGTGAATCTTTTGGACATGCCCCCATCGTCATCCCCAATATAATTCATGCCTACCCAAACCCATGTGTAACTTGTACTATTTTGATAAGTGTTGTCACACTCTATTAAATAGTACTGTAGTTGCACAATTTGAGACTTATGTGATACTATTCACATGGGTCATTCTAAATTCTATCTATCTTTTGTGCAGCATATCAATTCTTTCCAATATATCTAAATGATACATTTCTTTCTAATTATTTGACTCGATGACTTTGTCATCCAACACCTCAGGACCATATCTTGCAAGCCATCCTCAAACCTTATTCTTTCTTGCCTAATGATCTGTAAGATAGAAAAGACTAAAACGAAAAGAATAACAATTCTCTCCAATTATTTGCATTGCTTATTTTGTTGTTATGAATGGTATGTTTATGTGGTGTTATTTTATTTTATAGTTTGAACGGAGTGCTACGAGTTACGTTGAAAAGAGTGTGTGAGCAACGACTTCTATCAAAGGCAAGTGATACTCCAGCATAAAAGTCCTACTATTTTACTATTTGCACTTTAGCTATTTCAGTAGTATGCATGATAGGAGTATTACTATTATGCTATGCAGACCAGTTTAGTATACCACCCTATTTTCCTGTTGGTCTAGGTACCCATTAACTTGGTAGATGTTAGAACTGCAATGCAAAATGTTTTATTATAGTATGAAAGGATAAAAAGTCTACTAAGTTAATGAACTACCTGGGTGGCAATTGGTTTTGCTCTATTGGTGGTCAAAGTTGAGTGGCTGCTCAGGGCCATTTCCATGGTTATACCTGAGTACGTGCACTTGTGAACGGCCACCCAAGAACAAAGAGATTTAAGTCACTCCAAGTTTAGATTGCTTCCAGTGCAGCCACTTGATATTATGGCTCTGCCTTGACTAAGTAAGTTATAGGCCCCGATTCCGGCAGTTCTCAGCGGATGTTATCTTGTATGGGTCTGCCCAGAGGAACCGGGGAACATTTCCCAAAGGTCTCGTCTTCATCTTCACCTTTCCTTTTCACTTCAAGAAGGTCAAGGACATAATGGGTTGATGAAGTCTCGTGGTGAAAGTGCACAACCTCTCGAGAGTGTAAAACTATGATCATAGCCGTGTCCCCGGTTACGGACAATTTTGAGCAGCTGGACAAGGATGTCGATGGAGAATCTCATCATTCCAATTTCTTAAATAAAATTTTGATGGGTGAACAAGGGTAGAAGGGACACTGGATATAAGCCAGGAATTGCCTCAATTGTGGCACTGGATACGTACCAGGAATTGCCTCATTGTTGGCACTGGATTATACACCAGGAATTGTCTCATAAGTTGTTGGAAAGAAAAATGATTTTGAAAATATAGGATAAAATTGGCTTTATGCAAATAGCCTTGAACTCCACTTAGCCAAATAAGCATGTAGAAATTAAGGTTCGCCATTTGAGTCCACAAGTGTCACTTGCCAGATCCATTCCAATGGTTCTGACCAATTTTTGGCTGTAACCTGCGCGTTGCAGGTTGTTCTGCCGAAGAGTAAGGAACGTTAGAGGTTTCGAGTCTGCAACCAACATGTCTGCCTGTGGCACATGAAGATGATGAGGCTCCATGCTATTTATGTTTTCCGCTGCTGAACCTTGTAAAATGCTAGCCTTTGGCTATGCAAGTTGTAATGAATTACTTTTCTGGATCTTCGATGTAATAGATATTTGACGCATTTGCATGATATTACATCTTGAACTGTGGTGCTAGCTATTCGATCCAGGGACTAGCACAGAACACAGGGATCTTGTCTAATTTAAAAGGCAAGGTCGCTACAGAAGTACAACACACAGAATGGCTAGCTAACCCAGTTCTAGTGCTCAAGAAAAACAAGAAGTGGAGAATGTGCATCGATTACACTCATCTTAACAAGGCCTGCCCCAAGGACCCCTTCGCCTTGCCGCGCATCGACCAAGTGATCGACTCCACGGCCGGCTGCGACCTCCTCTCCCTCCTCGACGCCTACTCCGGCTACCACCAAATACCGTTGAACCCGGACGATCAACTCAAGACCGCCTTCATCACCCCTACGGACCGTTGTGCTACACCACCATGTCGTTCGGCTTGAAGAATGCTGGGGCAACGTACCATCGGTGCATGCAGAAATTCTTGCACGATCAAATCGGTCGCAACGTCCACGCTTATGTCGACGACATCGTCATCAAAACCAAGGAGAAGCACACCCTGCTCGCTGATCTCAAGGAGACATTCGACAACTTGCGACGGTTCCAGATGAAGCTCAATCCGGAGAAATGCGTGTTCGGCGTGCCAGCCGGACAGCTACTCGGCTTCCTCGTGTCGGCACGCGGAATCAAAGCCAACCCGGAGAAGATTGCCGCCATCGAGAACATGCGACGACCAAGAAACATCAAGGACATCCAGAAGTTCACCGGATGCCTGGCATCCCTCAGCCGCTTCATCAGCCGGCTCGGCGAGAAGGCTCTCCCACTGTATCACCTGTTGAAGAAAACGGACAAGTTCGTCTGGAGCGAGGCGGCCGATGCCGCCTTCATCGAGCTCAAGCGCGCACTCGCCACCACCCCCGTTCTAGCGCCACCAACCCCAAAGGAGCCCATGCTCTTGTACATTGCCGCCTCAAATCGAGTCGTCAGCGTCGTCCTAGTGGTGGAGCGAGAAGAAGCTGGCAAATAGCAGCTGGTGCAGCGGCCGGTCTACCACCTCAGCGAAGTGCTCTCGCAATCAAAGAAAAACTATCCTCACTAACAGAAGCTCGCATACGGCGTATACATGGCGGCCAAGAAACTAAAACACTACTTTCAAGAGCACCCGATCAAAGTGATAAGCGAGGCTCCGCTCGCCGAAATCATATGCAACAAGAACGCAACCGGCAGGATCACGAAATGGGCGATCAATCTTACGGCGCACGGAGTCGAATATGACAAGAGAACAACGATCAAATCACAAGTGCTTGCCAACTTCGTCGTCGACTGGACGGAGACGGAACACATTCCGCCGCCTCCCGATTCCGGCCAACACTGGCTCATGCACTTCAATGGCTCCAAAAGATACTGGGGACTCGGAGCTGGAGTCGTCCTCACCTCTCCCAAGGGATGCCGGCTCGAGTATGTGTTACAAATCCACTTCACGGCGTCCAACAATGTAGCCGAATATGAAGCTCTCGCGCACGGTCTCAAGCTCGCCAAGGCCATGAACATCAAGCGGATCCTCTGCTATGGAGACTCCGACTTGGTGGTCCATCAAACCACCGGTCATTGGGACGCCAAGGACCCCAACATGGCCGCCTACCGCTTCTACGACCAACAACTTGCGGGATGCTTTGACGGATGTGAATTCCACCATGTCCACCGCTCCAACAACGAGGCGGCCGACATATTAGCAAACATCGGCTCCCTCCGACAAGAAATTCCATCCGGCGTCGCCCTCGAAAATCTATACAAGCCATCCATCATGCTGTGCCCAGGCTCCGACTCCATCCGGATGCCTCAAGGCGCGGAGCCGGACGGGCCGGCTGCCCTCAAGCCGGAAGCCATGGAGGTCCTCGTCATCGAAGAGGCGCTGCCATGGACGCAGCCCTTCCTCGCCTACCTTGCCAACGACGAACTTCCAGCGGACGAGCTCGTCGCCAGGCAAATCAAGCGCCGCGCAAGTGCATACACCATCATCAACAACGAGTTGTACAAGCGCAACGTCTCAGGCATCTTCCAGTGCTGCGTAAGTCAAGAAGAAGGAATCAAGATACTCCGAGAAATTCACCAAGGCGAATGCGGCCATCACGCGTCGTCAAGGGCTATCGTGGCCAAAGCATTCCGGCATGGATTCTACTGGCCGACTGCGCTGGCGGATGCAAACCAGCTAGTCCGGCTCTGTAACGGCTGCCAACGATTTGCGACTCAAAAGCATACGCCGGCTGCAGCACTCAAGACGATCCCCATCACCTGGCCGTTCGCCGTCTGGGGGCTGGACATGGTTGGCCCGTTGAGGAGGACCAGTGGCGGCATGACGCACCTGCTGGTGGCCGTTGACAAGTTCACGAAATGGATCGAAGCCAAGCCGATCAAGAAGCTAGACGGTCCAACCGCTGTCAAGTTCTTCAAGAGCATCATTTACCGCTTCGGCTACCCCAACAGCATCATCACGGACAACGGCTCCAACTTCGTCAAGGGTGAATTCGCCAGATTCTGCGGCAGAGCCGGCATCCGGCTGGACGTCGCCTCTGTCGCGCATCCGCAATCAAATGGGCAGGTCGAGCAGGCAAATAGACTCATCTTGGCCGGCATCAAACCACGGTTGCTCGAGCCGCTTGAACGAGCAGCCGGCGCATGGCTGGAAGAGCTGCCGTCTGTTCTCTGGAGCCTAAGGACAACTCGCTCAACCGGCTTCACCCCGTTCTTCCTCGTCCACGGAGCCGAAGCCGTCGTGCCAACCGACATCGAGCACGATGCACCCCGCATCGTCCTGTTCACGGAGGCGGAAGCCAAACAAGCCTACGAAGACGGAATGGACCTACTCGAAGAAGCACGCCAACTCGCCGAATCAAGATCAACCATGTACCAGCAGCAGCTGCGCAACTACCACAGCCGGAGAGCCAGGAATGTACGCCTCTGCGAAGGCGATCTCGTGCTCCGGTTAATCCAAGACACCAAGAACATGCACAAGCTGTCATCACCCTGGGAGGGACCATTCATCGTGAGCAAAGCACTCATCAACGATGCCTACTACCTCATCGACGCCCGCGAGCACAAGAAGGACAAGATGGACAAGGAAGGCGATGAAACGGAAAGGCCATGGAATGCCTCACTCTTACGCCGATTCTACACTTGAACGAGTGCCATGTATGTATCACCTATGCTATCAATAAAGGAATGAAAATGATGGGCACATGAACCAATTTTTCGCAGTTTTTCGCTTTTAATTTTCCGGCTGCTCCGGCAGCCGGCAAACTGTATGCGAAAGGCGTAAGAACAAGAACCCGTTGCCGACTGAAAAACCCTGGCCTAATAACCCAAAACCTAATGTTATAGTACTGTGCATGATCCCGCTGGACGGTGAAGTGCACACGAACTACGGAAGGAATGGCTACAGGCGAGCGGATAATTAAGATGAACAAAATAAAAGCAAATTTTACAGCCGGTTGAACAAGCTAACTGCTCCTTCACATGCCTTATGTACAAAAATGCCGCTTGCCGGCTGAGGAGACCCGGAAACCGGACGCGAGACACAGCAAAAATCCGAAGCCTGTCTCAAGCACACAGGTACAAGAACAGGATGGATAACGTCATTCGGCTACAAACAACAAGCCGGCAATACAACAGTAATTTTAAAGCTTACAAGCAAGCGCGAGACAAGACAAAATACACGAACCAAAAAGAGGAGATCCATAGGCGGACAACCTCGCATACAAATGAAGCCGGACACTCGGCAACCTAAACCTAAGCCGGAGGAGGCGTCATATTGTCATCGCTCTCCTCCCACTCCTTGAGACAAAGGGAGCCGTCTAAGACCTTGATGTAGAAGACTCCAGTCCGGCGTTTCAGCTGGAAGCGGATGATGAAGGGAGGCGCTAAATGGTAAAATCTGGCGAAGGCCTTCCAGCCGCTGTAGAACTCCGCCCGCCTGCGGACTTCTCCACCTTCATGGCTGACGATGACCCGAGCGAAGACCTCCCAAGGGCCCTGGCGAGCACCAAGTCGATGAAGAAGGAACCGAAAGGGACCTTCACCCTCAAGTGCCTCGGCAACAGCCCGCGGAAGCCATTGAATGTGCTTGACGGGCTCATACAGCGTCAGCACGAACTCAGATATGGGAAATTCATCCCAAAAGCCTCCAACCGGTGAATCAGACCGAGCAGGAGAAGGGCTTCTACTACTCTCGGCGGCATCACCGCCGGCGCCTCGACCACGACCACGGCCACGCACGCCGCCACCGCGGCGACCACCACCGCCACGACCTCAACTCGGCGGGCGGCCCCTCCCACGCTTCACTGGCACGGACGAGGACTCTCCAAACTCCTTCTTCGGCGCCATGGCAAGAGAAGACGAAAGAGGAAGAGGAGGGGATGAAGCGAAGCGGGCGCGTCCGCGGAGCTACTTATACAGGAACAGAGGGGAACCCAACCGTTACCGATGCCTCCCCAGGCGACACGTGGTCAATAGCATGGAGGGCACGACCCGCAAAGAATCCGAACAAGTCAATTAGCCACAGAGAATCCGGGGTGGAGAAGCCGAGGAGGCAACCAGTACTAGAGCAGGAGTCCGGCCAGAACAAGCCCGACACGTGGTTTCTACAAGCGTCAAACCGTCATATTCCCGGGGGCTGCGCAGCCGCCAAGCCGGCTCCGCGCACCCGGACGCATCTCTACACCACCCCAAGTCAGGGACTCGGGGGCTGCCACGCCGTCAGCCGGCATCAAATTCATTCCCGGGGGCTGCGCAGCCGCCAAGCCGGCTCCGCGCACCCGGACGCATCTCTACACCACCCCAAGTCAGGGACTCGGGGGCTGCCACGCCGTCAGCCGGCATCAAATTCATTCCCGGGGGCTGCGCAGCCGCCAAGCCGGCTCCGCGCACCCGGACGCATCTCTACTTCCACCCCAAGTCAGGGACTCGGGGGCTGCCAGGCCGTCAGCCGGCATCAAATCCATTCCCGGGGGCTGCTCAGCCGCCAAGCCGGCTCCACGCACCCGGACGCATCTCTACTTCCACCCCAAGTCAGGGACTCGGGGGCTGCCACGCCGTCAGCCGGCATCAAATCCATTCCCGGGGGTTGCGCAGCCGGCTTCGCGCATCCGGACGCATCTCTACACCACCCCAAGTCAGGGACTCGGGGGCTGCCATGCCGTCAGCCGGCATCAGATCCATTCCCGGGGGCTGCGCAGCCGCCAGGCCGGCTCCGTGCACCCGGACGAACAACTACGCCGCCACGACATGAACTCGGAGGCTGCTACGTCGTCAGTACGGCGTCAAGAAGCATAAAAATGAAGGGAAGCATAAAATTTCGACCCGACTTGATACTCCAGTCGGCCCAAAATTCAGGGGCTGGATATGGTGAACATCATCACCAAGTCAAACACAAGTTCTCACACAAGAAAGCTCAACAATCTCAAAGGCAACACCCACATTACAACAAGTTAACAGTTCAAGCCCGATACCAGTTCGAATCTGCAAGTCCTACAAATACGCCCGACATCCCGGGGAGAAGGCGAATCAAGGAAGTGTAGTGGCATCGTCGCCGGCTTCAGCGCCTTCAGTTGGCCTCGTAGCTGCAGACGGCTCAGCAGGGACAAGCTGTGTCAGATCAACCGCTTTGGCGATTCGCCCTGAAGCCATGAGGATCTCCGGACGCAAGCTCGCAAGAGACGTCCCAGTACGGAAGCCACCCGTCAGCATGTCCATCTTCACATCAGGATACCAAGACTTCACCAGGGCCAACGCCATGTCGGTGCCTCCACGAGCCGCCATCTCCACCTGTTCATCAATACCAGCCGGCGCTCCGTCAAGCCAGATGGACAAATCATGAAGAGCATCTGGTACAGGAGCGTCCGGCCACAGGTTCTCGAGGACACCGCCGGCTGCTTCCTTCAATAATCTGAAATCTTGGCCGAATTGGCGAAGACGAGAGACAGCAGACGGCATCGCCCCAGTAGCTGTGCCAGAAGACTCCGGCAGTGTGCGTTCAGGGGCGTACGCCCGTTGGATTCGCGCGTCCGCCTCGGGATAGAAGCCTGCGTTTCAAGCCGGTGAGACCGGGAAGAGGATTCCAAGCAAGGGATGAAGAAGGGGAAGATATAGCGTGCCGAGGATAAGCTTGTTTGCTCATTCAACATCCGAAATTAGGCTGCCCACCAATTGCTCATGCTCGAGCTCACGTTCCCTAGCAACCCGAGCGGTCTGATCATGGGCGTCGATAGATTCTTTCAGCTGACGTCTCAGGTCCTCCCCATTCATCCGAAGGGTTTCGACTTCGCCCAGCCTCTGTGTCTCAGCTTCCTGCAGCCTCTTCACCTCTTCCGCCAGCCGGACAACCTCCAGGCGGCGCTCCTCCGACGTCTTCTCTGTCGCTTGGAGGTCGGCCACGACCAGTGCATGGGCAGCATCCTTCCTCTTCAGCTGGCCGTTATGTGCGGTAAGAGAAATCGAAGCCGCCAGTTGCTTCTCCAAGCCAGCACGGGAGGTGGAATCACCTGACAAAGCAAAACTATCGCCAAGTTAAGCAATCAAGGAAAGAACAAGACACCAAGGCAGAGGAATACGGCAGAGAGGAGAAATCAAACCTTTGGCGACATCAAGCTCCCGCTTGAGCGTCGCAATCTCCTTGGCCGCATCAGAGAGGGCATATTCCACCGAGGAGCGGAGCAGCGAAACGTCGGCCAGCTGCTCCTGCGCTCTCTTCTCCACCAAAGTGGCAAGGGGGAAGTTCCCCAATGCATCCAGACGGGGCGGCACCGGCCCAGAGTATGGAGGGCTGCTCACCAAGGTCGATTGATGCGGCCCGGGAGGTGAAGCCACCACCACCGCCATCGCCAGCTCCTTGCTCATCTCGGCCACGGACGAAGAAGGAAGAAGAAAGGCGACGTTTCTGGCCTCTGGTTGCGGTCGGGGAGTCACCTCGAAGGCATCAACCCTCACGTCGTCGCCACCACCGGCAACTGAAGGACCAAGGTCCACTACGGGGGGAGCTGCGTCCAGTGGCATTTGGCCGCCTGACGTAACGTCCGTCTCCGCCCTCGTGGCCTCTGGAGGCGGACCAGTCGCCTGCGCTTTGGAAGCTTCATGGACAGGCTCCGAGGCGGGCCCAACCGCCGCGCCGGGCGCTGCTCCGCCAATCGCGAGCGGCTCCCTGCACGACGACGAAAGCGTCACGACAAGAAGCATGGATTACAAAGATTCCTCACCTCAACGCGAGGGTTTACCCGTCGCGCGTGCCCAAGTCCTCCGGTTTCCTCCTCCTCGAGCGCTTCGAGGGTGGAGCCGGCGCATCTCCAGGCGGACGCTTCGCACCTCCAGCGGGCGCTCCCGCGCCCTTCGCGGAGACGACGGGGTCGTCAGCCGGCTGCTTCGGTGAAGCCGGCGCCACCTCAGCCCCAGCTCCGGCCTCCACGGTCTTGCTGGCGTCTACATCCGCCTTCGCCTTCGCCTCAACTTCCCTGGAGGTCACCAGCTGCTCCACAGTCAGACCGGCGTTGAAAGCGTCCTTGGCCAAATCCGCCTGCGCCATACATGCATAAAACTCCCTTTCCAAATCATCCTGACTCAAGTCGAAAATGAAGTCACCCCCAGGAGCGCGACCAATCACCTCGGTGCGAGCTCCGCCAGCGGGAGCATCCAGCTTCTCCTCCATCCTCGCGGCGACTTCGGCCCTGATGTCGGCCTCAATCGCGTCCACACGTGCCTCCACGGCGAGCTTTCCGGCAGGCGTCAAGCCGGCAGTGGTCGGCCGGCTGGACGTCGAAGATAACTTCTTCGCGGGCAGCGCCGCCCGCTGCATGAAGGACCCCCTCCGCTTGCGGATGACCTTGCCCGCATCTGAATCGGCAGCCGCCTTCGACCGCCTCTCCTTCACAATCTGAGGGGAAGGCATCGCCTGAGCCCTCCGCACGATCGCCTCCAGCACCTTCGTTCTCCGGCTGGACACGGGTGGCTTGGAGGCTAGCACGGAAGAAGAACCCTCAGAGTCCGGATTGGAGCCACTTGAGAGATCGACAACCACACGCACGCCGCCACCACTGGTTTGCCCGAAGACATCGAGCATGGGACACTTACCGCAAGAAGACGGAGCTGGAGGAGCATCGTCGCGGTCGAGGTCCGAGCCCTCGTAGGCGGCTCGGTCGGAACCGGAGTCGGCCGGAGCAGGGCTCGCCACGGCATGGCCGCCATCGTCGTCACCAATGGCACCAGCGTCGACGTCGGCGCCAGACGTCTCCGTGGTGTCACCACGCCCGTCCGTCCGTTCCCCGTGTCTGACGCAGCCGGGGAGTCGCTGTCCGCCTCATCTTCTGAGGCAGTCTCTTCATCACCTGCCGCTTGCTCGGCGGAGGCGGACTCTTCACCGGTGACCATCCGCTCCTCTGGAAGAGGACCCATTCGATCCTTCCCGAAGACGATGTCAAGGTCTTCGGTCTTCTGACACTCACAAATCTGCAAAGAAGTGCCAACCGAATCAACTCTCCAGTCGGCCAGAAAAAACCTGAGATAAAAAATGACGAAGGAAGCCAACCTCGGGAGCGCACACCGCCCGTGAGAACGGCTCGAGTCCGAACCACCACTTCCACTTGATCCTGTCTGTGATCATGGAGGCGGCCCAGCGACGTAGCTCGTCCGCGTCCAGAGCCTCCGTGCTAACCCGGGTGGGATCCCGGACACCCGAGTAGAAACACATCTTGTGTCCACGGGCCTGCAGCGGGAACACCCACCGGGACATCCAAGCCAGAGTCAGATCCCTATAAGTCAGTCCGGCTCCAATCAGATCCCGCAGCCGAGCCGTCATGGCTGCCTCCAGAGCCTCATCAACAGGTGTTTTCCGGTTCCAAGACTTTTCGGCCGGTTGTGTGTTCGCGAAGCCGGGAAGCCCAACCCGGTCTTCCGGCGTGAGGTTCCGGACATAGAAGTAGGTGCTCTGCCACTTCTTGATGGAATCCGGCAGATGGACCTTGGGGAAGAGGACATTCTTCGTGTATATGGAGACACTCCCGCAGTCGCGTAGTTTCTTGCCAGTGGTCTGTGCCCGGAGGAAGAAGAACATCCTGCAGCCCCACGCTGGGCCAGAGGCCCAGGTATGCCTCGCAGAGGGTGACGAAGCAGGAAAGCAGCGTGATGCTGTTAGCTCCCAGATGATGAAGCTGCAAGACGTAGAAGCCCAGAAATTCCCCGAAGAAAGGACTCACTGGCAGCGCCAACCCCTCGCCAGATGCGAGGAAAACACCACTGACTCGTTCGCCGCCGGGGCCGGCGAAATCTCTTCACCATCAGGGACGCGGGTCCCGACCTCCTCCTTCGAGCCAATGAACCCCCCGCTGCGGAGCCTCCTGAGCTCCGCACCAGTGACACTGGAGCCCATCCAAGCGCCTGTGCCCGCCATTGATGTCCGGTTCCCCGTCGGAGGTGGGACGGCGCCGGCAGAACGAGAGCACCGGAAGAATGCGAAGGAGGACGATGCGCTCGAGAGGAAGACGAAGAAGAAGGTGCAAGTAGGAGAGTGAGGAACGGAATCCCGAACCGTTCCCCCCTCCCTTCTCTTTTGAAGCAGGACGCCGCGAAGAAATCGCGTGCCCGCATGTCGGCACAGTGGAAACCAGGGTACCACGGGCCGGCCTGCCAAGGCCCACAAGATCCTTCAGATGATTTTCGCTAAGGACCAGGCTCTCCGTGCCTGGTGAGCCTCGCGAGGGTTTTTCCTCGCGAGGGACCTCTTCTCCTCGCCGAGTGTTTTTCTCCCTTGGCAAGGGACCTCACCTCGAGAGGGCGTCTCGGACGCCACCAGCAATTCTACTAAGGGCCAAGCCGAAAGGCTCGGCGAGGCTTTCTGCCTCGCGAGGTTTCCTTCCTCTCGAAGCCAGTTCTGCCTCCGCGGCAGAGCGCACATGGGCTCTGCGCCCATGTGCAGGATGACGCGCGCGACTGCGCGCGATGACGATTACGCCGCAGTTGCCGTTTCCATGTATAAAGCGGTCAACAAAGCGGCACCAAGTAAAGCGGACAACGAGTATTGCCACTTTGGTGATAAGGGAATCGTCTGCAGCTATGCTCCAAGGGCGACGTCACCGCGGGTCACATCCCACCTCAGCAGCGCCAGCCCACCGTCCCGTTGGACGGCGGCTTTTTTCCAGCTTTGGTGACGCCGTCCCTGCCATGGACCGCGTCCATGGCCTTCGTCTGCTTGGTGGACTCTACCTTTATTGTGCACCGCGCCTCCTCCTTCGTCGCCATGTGGTAACCCTTCCCGCCCAAATGTTTGGGCGGAAGAGGTCCTAGACGCCTATAAAAGGAGGAGGAGCGCGCCCAGGCAAAGGGTTCGACTGGTTCCAAGATTCACAAGTCCAAACCCTAGATCTGAGGCTTGCAGTAGCCATTGTTAGCCACCCAGAGCTCGCCAAGCTCGCCCTGTACTGAAAATCTCTCCAAGCAAGTGCAATACATTACAAGCAGGACGTAGGGGTTTTACCTCACCTAGAGGGCCCTGAACCTGGGTAAGATCGTGCGTCTATCTCTGCAGTGTTGTCCCGCAGCGAGTCCGACGAGCACCGCCGCCGGAGCACGTTGAGGGTTGTTTGATTCTGCGTTCAGCCCCTTACTCGATTTGGCGCGCCAGGTAGGGGGCTGAGGCGCATCTTCAACCTCGACACCGCCATGGCCGGCCCTTCTCGCACCGAACCTCTCGCTCGCCAAATGGCCAGCGCCGCCACCGCTCCCCCTGTTGGCAACCCGCGCGGCCGCCCGCGTGGGAGCGCCGCTCCGGCGCGCCGCGTCGACCCCGAGCCCCGCATCGAGCACCCGGAGGACGACGACATCGACCACGCCGAGGACGACCTCGGCGAAGAGGAGGCCTCCTCCCTGCACCCGTCGCGGGACCGTGCTGCCTCCTCGCTGGGCCGCCCTGTGCCCAGCCCGGCGACTGCGCTTCTCATGGCGCAGGAGCTGCTGCAGTACCGCCCCACGCCGGAGGCTCAGGAGGCCTGGCTCAACCGCGTCTCCGAACTCATCGGCGCCACTCGCGCCGCCGCACCTGCACCGTCTCGTTCCCTGGCCCCTTCCGCGCTCATGGGGGACGTGGCGCACGGCGCACCTCCCGCGCCTCCTCGTCACCCCGCGCCCGCTCCAGCTCCACCGATTCCACCGCAACCTGCTCCAGCGGGGGCTCCTCCTCGCGACGGCCACGCTGCATCGCACGCGTCATCGCCGCATGACTGCCAAATTGTGCAGCGAGCCCCTGAAGACGCCCGCGTGAGCATCGAGCGCGGGCAGGACCGCCGCAACCGCGCCGTCCAGGTCGTCGCCACCGCTGGGCGCCACCTCCGCGCCACCCTCGCCAACGGCACGGTCACCTACGGCATGATGGCCGCGTTCACTCGCAGCCTCCGTCGCGTCGTCTGGCCGGTCAAGTTCAGGCCGGACCTCCCTCCACGCTACGACGGCCATCCAGGCCGCCGGGGGCGACGACAGGGTCATGGCGAACTGGTTCCCCATGGCCCTCAAGGACTCGGCGTCCTCATGGCTCATCAACCTCACCGCCGAGTCCATCAACACCTGGGAGGAGCTCTGCCGGTGCTTCGTCGCCAACTTCAAGGGCACGTACGAGCGCGGCCTCACCTACAACGACCTCCGCGCCGTGCGCCAGAAGCCTGGCGAGACCCTCCGCAAGTACATCCAGCGCTTCAGCCAGGTGCGCAACAAGATCCCCAACACCACCGACGCGCAGGTCATTTCGGCCTTCCAGGCTGGGGTCACGGATGTGCGGATGCTCGAGAAGGTTGGCATCCACGATAACATCTCCACCGTCGTCAAGCTTTTCGACTTGGCGGACAAGTGCGCCAAGGCTGAGGAGGGCCGCTTGTTCGTCAAGAACGAGCCAGGGGATCCCGCCGAGGGGTCCAAGAAGAAGAAATCCTCCGAGAAGCGCAAGACTACTGCGGTCCTCGCGGCTGAGCCTGACGCCAAGCAGCCTCGCCAAGCTGCCACTCCAGCCACGGGACCTGAGAAGAAAGACGACCGCCCCTTCTGCATCTACCACAACAGGCATTCTCATGCCACCGAGGACTGCTACGACCTCAAGAGGCTTCGCGAGGCTCGCGAGGCGAATGATCGGCAGCAGGGCCGCGGAGGCCGCGGCGGCGGCCGCGGAGGCCGCGGGGGGTGACGCTGAAACAACAACTACAACGACAACTACCAGCAGAACCCCCAGGCCAACGCCGTCCAGCCTGCGAACGTCAACCTGCCTGCTGAGACTGACGAGGGCTATCAGGTGCCTCGCGGGGCCGCTTGCATCCTCGGCGGGGCTCAGGCCCCTCGCTCCAACCGCCACTTCAAGCAACTCGCTCGCGAGGCCACGGCAGCCATTCCTGGGGTTGAGGCCTCCAGGCCCCTCAAGCGGTCCCAGTGCCCGATCACTTTCGACTCCACCGACCACCCCAAGTCCACCTCGACTGTTGGCACCATCCCGCTGGTCTGCACCCCCACCATCAACAACATCACCGTCTCTAAGACGCTCATCGATGGGGGTGCCGGCCTCAACGTCATCTCTGTCGAGACATTCGAGAAGCTGCAGGTGCCCTACGAGCGGCTCATGCCCACCAGGCCCTTCTCGGGAGTGACAGAGGGTCTCACCACCCCCTTTGGGACAGGTGAGGCCCGCCGTCACTTTCGGCACCCAGGTCAACTACCGCACCGAGCTGATCGACTTCGACGTCGCGCACATCGGCCTGCCCTACAACGCCATCCTCGGCTACCCCGCCCTCGCCAAGTTCATGGCGGTGACCCACCACGCCTACAACCTCGTCAAGCTTCCTGGCTCGGGTGGCACCATCGTCATCCGCGGCGTGGTCTCGGACGCCCTGTACGCTGCGCAAGCGGCCTACAAGGCTGCCGCGGTGGCGTCACCCGCTGACGAGGACGAGGAACCCCTCCCGAGGCCCCCCGCGAAGAAGAAGCAGCTGTTCTCTCAGGAGAAGGCCGCGACAAAGCAAGTGCCTCTTCAGGCAAACGGCTCGGGGGCTAGCGTCACCATCGGCGCCAACCTGCCTCCCAAATAGGAAAGCGCGCTCGTCGCCTTCCTCAGGGCAAACTCTGACATGTTCGCATGGACACCGTCAGATATATCCGGAGTACCGAGGGAGGTGATCGAGCACCACTTAGCCGTGTGTCCAAACGCACGCCCCGTCAAGCAAAAAGCGCGGCGCCAGGCGCCAGAGAAGCAAGATTTCATCGTCAAGGAGGTGGAAAAGCTGAAGAAGGCCAGCATTATCAAGGAAGTGGTCCATCCCACTTGGCTCGCCAACAGTGTGGTCATCCCCAAGCACACCGGAGGAAGCCGCCTCTGCATCGACTTCACCGACCTCAACAAGGCCTGCCCCAAGGACCCCTATCCCCTCCCGAGGATCGACCAGATCGTGGACTCCACCGTCGGCTGCGCACTCCTTTGTTTTCTGGATGCCTTCTCTGGTTACCACCAGATCAAGATGGCAAAGGAAGACGAGGAGAAGACAGCATTTCTCACCCCTTGTGGTGTGTTTTGCTTCGTCTGCATGCCCTTCGGCCTGAAGAACGCCGGCGCCACTTTCCAGCGCCTCATGAGGATCGCCTTGGGGGCTCAAATGGGGAGGAATGCAGAGGCCTACGTCGACGACATCGTGGTCAAGACTCACGAGAAGGAAACGCTCATCCAGGACCTCGAGGAGACCTTTGCCAACCTGCGCAAGGTCAACATCAAGCTGAACCCCGCCAAGTGCGTCTTCGGGGTCCCCTCAGGCAAGCTCCTCGGGTTCCTGGTATCCCACCGCGGCATCGAGGCCAACCCCGACAAGATCAAGGCCATAGAGCAGATGCAGCCTCCTCATCGCCTCAAGGACATGCAATGCTTGGCGGGATGTATGGCCAGCCTTGGCCGTTTCATCTCCAAGTTCGGCGAGAGGGCGCTGCCATTTTTCAAGATCATGAAGAGGTCCGGTCCTTTCAAGTGGACCCCTGAAGCAGCAAAGGCCTTTGAGGACCTGAAGAAATACCTGGCGAGCCCACCCATCATGGTTGCCCCACGCCCTCGCGAGCCTCTGAAGCTGTATCTTGCAGCTACTCCTCAGACGGCAAGCGCGGTCTTGGTGGCTGAAAGGGAAGAGCCAGTCCTCGCCAAGCAGACCACTGCCTCGCCAAGCCCAGAACCACCCGACAAGGAAGCACCCTCGTCAAGCACCCAGCCTCCTGCTGAGCCTCCCCAAGTGGGGCCTCAAGAAACCCTCGCCGAGGACCCCACCAAGCCTGGAGAGGAGCCAGCCGCTGCCACGCCAACCACTACCCTCGTCGAGCATCCCGTCTACTTCGTCAGCACAGTGTTGCGGGACGCTCGCGAGCGCTACCCCATGCAGCAAAAGCTCCTCTTCTCGCTCCTCATCGCCTCCAGGAAGCTACGCCACTACTTCCAGGGCCACCCCATCAAGGTGGTCACCTCATACCCCCTGGAGCAAGTCCTGCGCAACCCAAACGCAACAGATCGCGTCGCAGGCTGGGGCATCGAGCTACAACCTTTCGAGCTGGAGTTTGACACCACCAGGGTCATCAAGGGCAGGGCGCTAGCCGATTTCATGGCCGAGTGGACAGACACGCGTGAAGAAGAGCCTCAAGAGGAGGAAGCCACAGCCTCAGGTGGGACGGAACCAGGCCACTGGACCATGCACTTCGACGGCGCCTTCGCGGCCAGGAGTGCAGGGGCTGGTGCCGTCCTCACCTCACCGACAGGCGACAAGCTCTACTACACCGTCCAGCTCTGCTTCAAGGACAACGACAAGGTCTCCAACAACATCGCCGAATACGACGGCGCCTTCTCGTCTTGAGGTGCTCAAGGGCCTCAAGACGAGAAGCTTCAACCGCCTCAAGGCCAGCGGCAAGCACTGGATCGATGAGCTCCCCTCAGTGCTCTGGTCCATCCGCACCACGCCAACAAAGCCAACTGGTGAGACGCCGTTCTCCCTCGTCTATGGCGCTGAAGCCGTCCTCCCCAGCGAGATCACCCACGGCTCCCCGAGAGTCTTGGCCTTCAAGGAGGCTGAGCTGGACGAACTCCGCAACGACGACCTCCTGCTGCTTGAAGGGCTCCGCCGCAATGCGGCCCTGAGAGCGGCAAGGTACCAGCAAGACCTCCGTCGCTACCACAGCCGCCACATCCGCCCGCGCACTCTCGAAGCAGGAGACCTCGTCCTGAGGAGAATCCTCTCCAGGGCAGGCCTCCACAAGCTCTCGCCAATGTGGGAAGGCCCCTACAGAGTCGTGCACATCGCCAGGCCTAGCTCTGCACGGCTCGAAACGGAGGACGGCATCCCTGTCGCCAACCCCTGGAACATCCAGCACCTACGCAAGTTCTACCCCTGATCGCCCTCGGCGAGCAACTTTTTGCATCAAGGGAGAGCCACGCGCCATCATCCTCCACGAGGAAAAACTTCGGGCTCCCCTCTCTACTATATGTTGTCGCGGGCCGTTCGAGAAGACTCCCAAGCCATCACGCCTCGGCAAGGTAACCTCTTCAGGCACCATGCCTTGGCGTGGTGGATCCCCATGCCCAGCCATGGTGGACCGCAGGCTCTACAAGCCACCCCCGCATAGGGGCCCCCTCTGAGCTCTCTCTACATGCGTCGCCACGAGCACGCCCCCTCGAGAGTCTCAGCCACAGCATGTGGAACCCCATGCCTGACATGGCGGATTTTTTGTGTTTCTGGCCACGCCAGTGTAATGAACCTATGTTTCAGGTCAATTTGAACCTTTGCGCTCTGCGCCATCATATGTGGTTGCTTCGGTAAGCCTTTATGTTATTGATGTTTCATCCTTGCTCGTATGATCCCTCCTGTGTATCTCGCGAGCGGGGGCTAGCATGGTGCCATGCCACGGGAGCATCCCGGCAGCGCCTCAAACCCAAGGGATCCGAGCTCTGAACTCACGGGTCAGCCTTCATGCATGTCAACTCCCAAGGAGCTCTGAACTCATGAGCCGGCTCCCGTGCACGTCAACTCACCAAGGACCTTGGTGCCTCTTCTCCTCGTGAGACACTCATGAAGGAACCTACGAGCGCGCATAAGTTCTAGCTATGTATTGCTTGTGGGTACGCCTATCTGTCAAGACGCAGGAAATAAGCCTCAGGCCCCCCTTCAAGGCGACAACACCTCGCCAGGGAACCAGCACCCTCTCCAAGGCAGAACGCCTCGCCAAGCTAAGTACAAACACTTGGTTCAATTTCCTCTCGCTGGTTTTTGCCCCTCGAGTCTTTTTTCTCTCTCCTATGCCTCATGGGCTGCTTGCACGTCAAAGGGGGCCCCAAGCACCGCGCTTCGAGGAGCTCTTACTTCTTGAGGCCTCACGCACCCCCCGGCCTTGTGGAGCCCTGACTCTCACATACCGAAGCGGCGGTGGTGTAGCGCTAAGAGAGGGACCTAAGACGTAGAGCGAAAAAGACATGAAGGGGAAAGACAAAAGCCTCCCGAGGGACATTCACAAGCACACTCCAAGTGAAACTTAACAAATCTTTACAAAAGTTTACAACCAAAATGACTAAGATAAAATATGCCCTCGACATACCCAGCTGCAGAAGAGGAGCTCAAGCTGTCGCGCCTCCTGAGGTGCCCGCTCCATCCACGGCGGCCTCCGCCTCCTCCACCAGGGCATCTTCCTCGCCGTCGCCTTCGTCCTCATCGACCAAGACTTGGTCGTATTTCTTGGCGAACACCTCGGCGGCTTCTCGCGCCTTGCTGCTGATGTTGACCGGCGCCATCACGGCCTCAAGGTCAAGCGAGGGCTGGAGCCTCGCGAGGTTGCTGAAGATGCGGCTGGTGGCGATGACGAGGAGATCGCGGCTCTCCTCCACGACGCGCTCGTCGAAGCGCTTCGCGACCTCCTCAAGCCTCTCGAGGAATTGCCCGAAGAAGAGCGTGTACGCGGCCTCGTCGTCGCTCCCCCCTGCCGGAAAGTTGGGGACCTCAATCCTCATGTCGTCCCCGATCGTGGAGCATGAGCTGGCGTTGGCGTGTCATGGTCCGGCCATGCTGCGCGGTGTCTCGTGCCCGCTCCACGAGGTCCGCAGCCGGCCCCACCTGCTGCTGGAGCTCGCTCAAGTCCTCCTTCAGGGCGGCAATCTCCTTCTCCGCGCGAGCTTGCGCCTCATTGGCACGCTGGAGGCAGGAGGTCATCTCCTTCTCCGATTTCTCGAGCCCCTGGATCTGGTGCTGGAGCTCGGTGCGCTTCGTTGTGAAGCGCTCCTCCTGCTTCTTGGCCTTCGCGTCATAATCCCTGGCGAGGCTTTCGCGGATAAGGTTGACCCTGGTGTCGGCCTCGTCTTGGATCCGCTTCTGCTTCGCCGCGAAGTCGGCGTTGGCTTTCTCATGGCGCTCCGCGTAGGTGGCCTCGTCCTGGGCCACCTTCCCCTCGCGAGCCTGCAGCTGCCCCTCGCGGGTGGCCTGGTCCTTCTCGGTCTGCTGGACCTGCTCCTCGCGCTGGTGCAGCTCCTTCTCGCGGAGGGAGAGCTCTTCCTCGCGCCGCTTCAGCTCTGCCTCGCGAGGCGCCAGCTGCCCCTCGCGGGCATCTAGCAGCTCGCGGAGGCTCCTGCAGCGCCAAGGTCCCCGCACCACTGCTGGGTGCGGGGTCCTCGATCCTTGTCGAGGCGTCCGAGGCCTCTTGCCTTGGGCTCACTGCCGCCTCTGGTGCGGCCCGGGGGCTCGTAGGGGCGCCTCCCTCGTCGCCCGCTTCAGGAGCCCCCTGGGGGCTGGGCGTCCTCTCACCCCCAGCTCTGGTGCCTGTGGGCTCCGGAGGCGCCTCCGCCTCCTGCTCCTTAGGGGCGCTTCCCCCCTTCCGTGGCGGCCGCGTCCGCCGCGGCCTCGGGCGCGTCAGCCCCTCTGGTGGGAGCCTCCTCCTCTGGGGGCGGCTCCATGACGATCTCTTCGTCCACCCTCTCCTCCTCCGTCGTCTCCCGCTGTACGGGAGGAGTAGCAGCCCGGGTCGGCGAAGGCGCCACCTCTTCGATCACCTCCTCCGCGCGATGCTCGACTGCGGGAGGAGTGGCGGCCCGAGCCGGCGACGGCGTCGCCTCTTCAACCACCACTACCTCCGTGCGGTGCTCACCCGCGGGAGGAATAGCTACCTGCAGTGGCTCAACGGCCACAGGCGTTTCCTCGGCGACGCTGGTGGTCTCCCCGAGCTTGCGGAGCCGCCGCCTCTTCGGCGCCGCAGGTGTGCTGAAGAAAGACAAACAAGTAAAGATCCGTCAAGAGGATTTCTCAGAAGCAAATGTTAAAAGGAAAGGAAAGGACCAAAGCTTACTCGTCGGTGCTCCTCCACACCCTCTTTTTCCCCTTGGGTGGCTGGAGGGTGCTCGCTCCTGCCTCCTCGTGAGGAGCGTCCCTCGTGGCGGCCCTGGCGTCCCTGTCGTGGAGGAGCTTGGAGCGGGGCTCGCAGCGTCCTCCCGTGCCGCCTCTTCTCTCCTCCGCGGTGCGCCGAACCATGCGGAAGGCGTCCTCATCGCTGCCGGAGGAGATCACTTCGACGTCCTCGCCAGCCGGTGCGCTCCTTGAGGAGCCCGCGTCGCCTCCTGAGGGGTTAGCGCCTCTCGAGGCCTCTTCCTCGCCGGAGGGGTTAGCGCCTCTCGAGGCCTCGTCCTCGCCGGAGGGGTCGGCATCCCTCGGGGCCGCGTCCTCGCCAGAGTCTTCTCCTTCATCCGGCTCCGGCGACTCGTCCATGTACTCCGGCTCCGCCGCCCACGGGTTGGTGCGGGGCCCGCGGTGCCCCGCGGGCACGATGCCCCACTCGTCGAACACCGACAGGCGCCTGCGGTGATCCTCCACGCTCTCCACAACAAAGTTGAAGAGCGTCTTGGCCTCCTCGGTGGAGGGGGACGGGATGTCCTTCGTGGCGAAGAGGATCCCCATGATCGGGTACAGCACCTCCCGCGAGAAGTTGTCCACGCACAAGCGCATCCTGTCCTCCTTGCCAGTGTAGCGCCACACCGGCTCCGAATGCTGCTGGAGGGGAGCGATGCGGTGCCTCGTGAAGTCCTTCGCCACCATCTGGCCGGTGAGCCCGCCAACGCGAAGCCTCCATATGCACTCGTACACCCTGTCGAGCTCCGGGCCTTCGAAGTCTGTGCTCGCCCATCGCGCCCACTTCCTCGGCGGCGCCTCGGGCACCTCCAGGAGAGGGTTGGTCCCCTTGGTGTCGACGAAGAGCCACCGCCGGCGGAAGTTCTCCACCTTCTTCATCACCTTGGTGACGGCGTTCTCGCCGCACCATGCGATGGGAATGTAGGTCTCGCTCCTTGCATTGGCGATGCGGAAAGAGACGCATCCAAGCCGCTCGTTCTGCGCGGTGGACCGGAGGGAGTAGAAGCTGCGAAAAAGCGCTACCGAGGGGAGGATGCCGACGTAGGCCTCGCAGAGGTAGGCGAAGATGGCGAGGATAAGGATGGAGTTGGGGTGGAGATGAAGAAGCTGGATCTGGTACGTCTCCAAAATCGCAAAGAGGAAGTCGGAGAAGGGAGGAACGAGCCCAGCGTAGAGAGTATGGAGGAAAATGGGGTAGTACCCCTCGGAAAGCCTGCTGCCGGTCGGCCTCATCTCGGTGACGCCATGCTCGTTGGTGTTCGAGGCCGCCAGGTAGCGCACCTTCGCAATCGCCGCCGCGCTGACGCGTGACGGCGGCAGCGCCGCCACAAGTGCAGCACCCCGCGCCGCCGCCGCTGACGTGCCGGCTTGCACCGTGGCCTTGCCCTTCGGGTCGGTGGCTGCTCTCTTGGGCGCCATGGATGCTTGAAGACGAAGACCCTGGAGTTGGAGTGCTCTAGGAAGAAGAAGCTGTTTGGGGGAAGAGTGCGGCGGAGTAATGGGAGAAGTGACGGGCGCAGTCTGCGCGCCAGGCTTTATTGACCGGCTTCCGAGTCGTGGCGGGCCCCACCGGGTTGCCCGTTGAAGCCGAGGAGATCGTGGCCGCGGGCGCAACCGCTACGCTCCACGTGTCACGGCCCTGGCAGGCATCTTTGGGCCCTCGACGCTTCGCCTGTGTCCACGGCCTTCGGCATGCCCATCGCGGGCCCGGGGGCTACTGTCGGCACAGTGGAAACCAGGGTATCACGGGCCGGCCTGCCAAGGGCCCACAAGATTCTCAAGATAATTTCCGCTAAGGACCAGGGTCTCCGAGCCTGGCGAGCCTCGCAAGGGTTTTTCCTCGCGAGGGACCTCTTCTCCTCGCCGAGTGTTTTTCTCCCTTGGCGAGGGACCTCACCTCGAGAGGGCGTCTCGGACGCCACCAGCAATTCTACTAAGGGCCAAGCCGAAAGGCTCGGCGAGGCTTTCTGCCTCGCGAGGTTTCCTTCCTCTTGAAGCCAGTTCTGCCTCCGCGGCAGAGCGCACATGGGCTCTGCGCCCATGTTGTAATGTCCCGGGGTTTTCCCCAATTTAGATTTGCTTGTTAATTTTAATTCATGCATCATCATGACATCATCATTCCTTTTTGTGGCTTTTGTGGTTTTAAAAAATTCAAAAATGAATTAAATAAGCTTTTATCATCACATGTGCTTCAAATTATTTTCCAAACCAAATTAATTTTTTACCAAAAATAGAACCAACTCTACTTTTGGTTTTGCCAAACAAATATCCAAGTGGCAGATAAATTATTTTGGTAATTTAAAATGGCTTTCTTTTACTTTTCTTATTTTCCCCTTTTCTGAAATTCCTTTGGATAAAAAAAAAGAAAAAAAGAAAAAAAGAAACTAGAAAAGGCCGAAGCCCTCTCCCTTTCTCTCCCTCTGGCCTTCTTTCCTTTCAGCCCAACTCCCTCCCGCGGCCCATCTCTTTCCGCTGTGAGGAGACGCGCTCCCCTCGTTGTCGTCTTCCTGGTGCACACGAGGCGCATGACCCCTCCGGCCCTCCCATGACCGTGCCGTCGCCCCACTCCTTCCTTCCCCTTTTAAGCAAATCCCCTCTCCTCCCCAACCCTAGCCGTCCCCTTTTCCTTCTCCCCTCACGCCGCCATCTCCCTCTCCCTTCACCTGCTTTTCTCCCCGCATCGAGAGCACCACCGGAGAGCAACGCCATGGCCGTTGTCGCTCCGTCCTGAGCGCGGAGAGGAGCACGACTTTGTCTACGTCTACTACGCCGGAAATCAGGATTGGAGCCACTCGAGTTCTTCTTCGTCTACGCCCGTCCGTGAGGAGGAGGAGCCCGTCTACTTCCACGCCGCCGTCGTCTACCTCTACCACCGCACGTCGCCGTCGTTGTTTCTCCTCTGCTTCGACGACCCTCGGTGAGCAGCCGCATCCCGTCCTCTTGGACGTCTTCCTCCCCCTCTCCTGCTCTGGGTGAGTGCCTTCGAGCGCCACCGTCCACTGTAGCCCCGATCCGCTCGTTCCCGGCTGTCCGCCATGGCCGAGCACGCGGACGAGTTCCCGTTGCTGCTCCTCAGCCCGGCCACATTTTGCACACCTGCACGCCACCCTTGCACGCCCTCCAGCATCCGCACCTATCCCTTTCCGTCCCGGCCTCGATTTCATCATGTACTCGCCGATCCGCTCGTGGCCGAGCTCTGTCCGCCGTGGACGAGTTCGTCCATGTTCAGCTGGTCATGTCTCTCTCCTGCACGTACACACCATGCCCACTCCCTCCTACACGCACGAGCAGCACCCCGGCGCACCCCCTATCTTCACCGCACCATCTTTGGCCTCCAGATCGCGCAAGGGAAAGCCAGCAGGCCGCTGCACTTCGTCCGTCGTCGCCGTCCTGTTCGGAAGTCTGAATCTTACTGTCCAAAAATTCAGTTAACCCCGGACCTGTTACCTCTTCTTCCTTCCAAACCGGATCCTAACACCAAGTCGAGTCCATCCCAGTGGCTGATGCTTTGCTCTTCTACCCGTGTAGACCCAAGTTCGAATCCCAGTTCCCCACCCTTTTCCTGTTTTCTTTTGTTTTGTTTTATTATTTTGCAATATGTTTAAATTCATAACTTTTAATTGGTAGCTCCAATTACAAAATGTTTTCTATGTTTTTGGATCAAAAAAATGTGTAGAATTTTAATATGACATCCGCTTCATGATTGCATCCTATAATTGCACCTTAGTTGTAATTTGTAAATCACCTAATTAATTACATATGGAATGTGTGGGATTAAATTTAAATTGATGTCCCTATTCCATTTAATTTTGATTAGCTCACCCATGCCTTGTTCCATCTTGCTAACAACATTTAATTTTGATGTTTAGAAAAATAACTTAAACATTATAATTAAATGTCGGAGTCTCGATTCCGTTTAATTTTGCTTAATTGCATTTCTCATGTTTTGCCATGTCATGCATGCATTGCATCACATGCCGGTTCTTTTGCCGTAGTAGTAAGATGTATCTTTTCCGTTGTCCAGTGTTTGTTGCTTCTTCGCGGGAATAGGATGTTGAGTTGATGTGAGCAACGACAGGTTCTGCTACCTCTACCGGATTGCAGGCAAGGACTACTCACTTGCTATCTTTGCTTGTTTTCTGTCTCTCACTCTTCCTATCTTTTGTTCCTTGCTAGCTCTATGTATCGATGCTTGTGTCTCGATCCTATTCACATGTTTACCTTGCAGCCATGATATAGCCACACCCCCACATCCTTTTAACCTGTTGTTTGTTAGCCTTGCGAGTCGTAGCGCATGCTTAGGAGTTGCTTGTGGAGTCCTTATACACTGCTGATGCTTAGATGGTATAGTTTAATTAATGAAGACCTGTTATGTGGGAGAACTTATATAATAAAGATAAGGCACCGGCGGAAGGCCAGCTATGGTGATTTGTTCTGCTAGTGTCGCCTAGGAAAAACCGTTCTTTTCCGCTTATCCAAGAATGAGCGCCCTACCCACACGTGGGAAGACTTATGGAACCCCCCGCAACTCAGTACCGGATCTGCTATATTGGTTAGGGAGCCACAAAGTAGTTCGGGTGTTTACCATTTGGAGCATACGCACAATGCATGATGAAGATGAGAGGTTACAATTATGGGGGGCGCATATAGGTTTGCGGGATGGGCGTTAATCGCATGTGGAAGGAGGAGCAATCGTATGAGTGTTATCCTCCCGAAGCCGTTCACGCAACGTTTGGGCCCGCAAAGGAGTTTCGGCCGGGCTCCCCACGTGGATCAGTCTCAGATAGGTGGCTCTCTATCCAATGTAGTAGTGAAGGGGAAGGTCGTGTTGAGATACCTTTTGCCTTTGTGGCGTGTGGTTGATCGAACGTGTATGGTTACATTTGGGCACCCCTGCAGGGTTAAATCTTTTCGAAAAGCCGAGTCCGCGGTTATGGACGACTTGGGTAATGTGCTGGCTAAAAAGATCATAGACAACACCGTATATCATAAATAGCTAATTTGACTAGTAAATAGCCTTATTCGAATAATAACTTGCTAAAACGTGATCAACGTGTGAGTGTCCGGACTTCTTCCTCGTGGGAATATGATACGATGGAGTTGTCTCAGGACGGGTATTGCTTGGTGAGTAGTTTAGCCCAGTAGCACAAGCGCTCTCTTCCCTTATTCTATTTAGACGCAAGTTGTAGCGTGTCTCTATAAGTTGTTAGTGCTGCTTGCCGCCGTCTCAATCGCTAACCCTCTTTCCCTGGAATTCCAGCTTTGATATCTTGTGAGTATTACTTGCCAGTACTTCTACTAGTACTGACCCCTTCGGGGCTGCTATTCCAATGCAGCCGACAGGTTTGAAGTCCGACGACGTTAGCTTGGGAATCCCTCCGGCTTGGCCTGGGCAGGGATATGATGCCTTCGTTTATCTTCAGGACTCTTAGTCCAATTTGTATCTTGTCCATACCCGGACACTATTTCGCTTCCGTTGTTATTGTATCTTTGTAATGTATCCTTTGTACTCTTGACTCGGTGAGTTGTTGTATATAAATGTTGTTTTGTGGGTTCCATCGTGAACTATTGTAATGATCATCACAATTCCACCCGCATAACGTGTGTGTTGCGACGTGCACGTTATGCCTGGTGGGCGTCCTAGGATCGTTATTATGCGGATTTGGCGGGATCGCTCAAATCTGCATAGTGCCGATCTCGGGGCGTTACACATGTGCAGGATGACGCGCGCGACTGCGCGCGATGACGATGACGCCGCAGTTGCCGTTTCCATGTATAAAGCGGTCAACAAAGTGGCACCAAGTAAAGCGGACAACGAGTATTGCCACTTTGGTGATAAGGGAATCGTCTGCAGCTATGCTCCAAGGGCGACGTCACCGCGGGTCACATCCTACCTCAGCAGCGCCAGCCCACCGTCCCGTTGGACGGCGGCTTTTTTCCATCTTTGGTGACGCCGTCCCTGCCATGGACCGCGTCCATGGCCTTCGTCTATTTGGTGGACTCTACCTTTATTGTGCACCGCACCTCCTCCTTCGTCGCCATGTGGTAACCCTTCCCGCCCAAATGTTTGGGCGGAAGAGGTCCTAGACGCCTATAAAAGGAGGAGGAGCGCGCCCAGGCAAAGGGTTCGACTGGTTCCAAGATTCACAAGTCCAAACCCTAGATCTGAGGCTTGCAGTAGCCATTGTTAGCAACCCAGAGCTCGCCAAGCTCGCCCTGTACTGAAAATCTCTCCAAGCAAGTGCAATACATTACAAGCAGGACGTAGGGGTTTTACCTCACCTAGAGGGCCCTGAACCTGGGTAAGATCATGCGTCTATCTCTGCAGTGTTGTCCCGCAGTGAGTCCGACGAGCACCGCCGCCGGAGCACGTTGAGGGTTGTTTGATTCCGCGTTCAGCCCTTACTAGATCCTTTGCGAGACACCCCCAGTTCCTGGGACAGTTCTCCGACACCGCACGCCGCGTGGCGCGCGGTTACTGCCGAGATTTCCGCAAAGGATCCCACTAACGGACAGTTGCCACAAAAGATCCCCTCGACAAAGCGAGGCGCTCTGTCTCGAATCCCGGGCGAAGCCTCCAGTCGGACGGAACGTGGAAACATGGCTGGCGTAGGCCACGACCCGAATTCACCAACAACCCCACCAAGGCCTTCAGTTCCGGCTAGGAGCACCCGAACAAACCATCGTCAGGGTCTCCAAACGTGCCGGCAACTCGCAGGCCGGGCCCTTCAACCTCAGCTACGCACAACGAAAATCGGGGAAGCTCGCGAAGCCTTCCCAGCAAGCAGACAAGACTCCATGAGCTCGGGGGCTAGTGTCGGGGAGATGAACCCCGGATACCCAAAAGACGCTCATTTCTTCAAACTCCTCAAGCCAGCCAGGTCAGGCCGACTACGACACGCCGGCTTCGTCATACCGGCTGCACTTGCCCGGCTGCGCCTATCCGGGTTAATCTGTCCGGCTGGACTGAAGCCGGATCCAACAACCGACAGTTCCGTATCAAGTGGGCCAACCCCGCGTAACCGCTGACTGTGAACAGTACTTCCTGTCGGGCGTTTCCTGTACAAAATCATGACAACAAACTCCAGCCGGACCAGAGTATAGTTGATGTCATAGGGATAGCCATGTAATTTCCTTGTAACCCAAAACCCTAGCCCGTCGCCTATATAAGGCGGGCTAGAGCCCCCTGCGGGGGGCAAGCTCCACAGGTCCCAGGCACACGCTCGTCTCAGGACGATCATCATCTTCTACTTCCAGCCGGCTTGAACCTCCAGCCGGCTGCCACCTGAAACAGCTCCAGGAGCATATTGTAGCCCGAATTCTGTGATCAAGTAATAGAAATCAGAAGAGCAGGACGTAGGGGTGTTACCTCCACAAGAGGGCCCCGAACCTGGGTACATCGCGTGTCTTTGCGTGCTTGCTACCCAATCCTGAGCGAACACCATCGTTGCCTTGCCCCACAATATTCCCCATCACTGATGGGTATGCCGGGCTACCCACCACGACACCTTCCTCGTCAAGGAATTATAAATTCACGAGAGTGCTTCTCATATCTTCCTGCAAACCACTTGATAAGAAAATAGTTCAGAGTGTGGCACTTGATGTCGAGCAGACTACCAAGGTCCATCTTTACCACTTCATCCTTCTGATATTTTGACATAAACTCATATAATTTGACAACAGGAAGGGGAGAAGCTCTGTTCCGAACATGTTTTGCATCATCACACCCATGAGCATTGACAAACTTCTCTTTCTTCACCATGGCACCTTCAGTAGCCTTCCGTTTCCTACCCATAGTACCTCCTACACAAACATGCAGCAACACTTAAAAATTAGGCAGCTGCTAAGCATTAAAATGGGAACCCTTCACAAACTGCATGACAATGTAAAAACATAGCATGCCATGTACCAATAGCTACCAGTGTAGGAACTATACAAACATGTAGACAATCACATACAAATCCAATCAGTCAAACTAATATCACCAATGGAACATGATCAAAATCACACAGAAGGATACATGAGTTACTGAAAAATGCCACTAAAAAACCAACAATAAACATGCTAGTCAGACAATTTCAGAACTGTATCATCCCTCCATGTCGAAAAATCCATCAAAACAACCCACACAAAAAATCTACCGCAAACCCTAATGTTTGGGTAAATAGGATAAGCCATGGCGGCTGACGATGATGAACTACACAGGCGCGCAAAACCTAATACATGATGGGTACATGAGTTAATAGAAAACTATGGCGACACGCGAAGAACGAGCTACACACGGGACCGACCTCAAATCACTAACGGGATGTGACGAAATCATCTAGAATCGATGAATAAATCACCTCCGCTATGTCGATTTGAAGTTCGATTTCACCAAAAACAACTACATTCCGTGCTAAAATCAATCCCAAAATCACCGCACCACCGTGGCCTTCAAATCTCGCATGGAAATGGAGCGAAAACAACTTCCGCAACCAGAACAAGCACGATTCGTTGCTTACCTGATGAACTGCAGTTGGTACGGAGGCGCGCGTGACTCTAGAACTAGAAAAACTACGACGGAATCAACTGGTGCAACGACGGGGACGAGCGGAATGAGGAACGGAGCGGGGAGGCGGAGAGGAACAGATTCGTTGCTTACCTGATGAACTGGAAGTACTACGGCGGCCCACGTGTCTCTAGAACAGGAAGAACTACGGCGGATTCAACCGGCGGCGACGACGGCGACGAGCCGGATGAGGAGAGGGCGGGGAGGCGGAGAGGAACGAGAGAGAGGAGAGCCGCTTCAGGTTTGGACAAATGGCTGACATGTGGGCCCTGTCCGCCGCCCAGGATGTTTCCCTCAGGACCGTTGCTCGCCACGTCGCCCACGACGTCCGCCTCACATCACGACCGTTCGCTTTCTCTTTCCACGATCATACGGCGTGGAACACGTTCTGGAGATAACGTTCGGTAGCGACCGTTCTAAATATAGAAATCCCAAGTTGAATTACAGTCGATGGGGTACCCTGTGGTGTCCTACTCTCCAACGCCTAGGAACCGATAGAATAAACTATTTTCATCCTATGGTTTGGTGAAGCATAGCTGCGTAAGTGACGTTGTAATTGCGGTGCTGGTAGTTTCCTTCCTAATAGCTTCCATGGTTCTATATACAACTTGGATAATACTTACAGAAAGTGTGCTTCAACCGTCATGTGCACTTGCAAACACCAAGCACCATGTTAGCCACCAAGCCATAGCAACGGCGCCCTCCACCTTCCTTAGCACTGAGATGCAGTGTTCCCGTCCCTACCAAGTAGCACATCATTATCTTTCCTCTTTGCCCTATCACCATATCGTTCGTATGCCCTTAGGCCTTAGAGCAAAAAACGCCGCGCGCCAAAAAAACCGCCGATATGGCGCGCACGCACCCGTTTCGGCGTCTCCAGCAGCCGCGCTAAAACTCCGCGCGCGGTAAAAAGGGGCCAGCGCGCTGGCCCGAGCGGTACTCTCTGCGCTGAATTTGGGGCGGCCGAGCCAGCGCGCGGTGCGAAAGGAAATTGCGCGCGAGAGAGCCAACCGCCGCCGGATCTGAATCCTCCACATCTTCTCCCCATCTTCGCCGGCGACCATGGCGCTGGAATAGACCAGCCGTCGGCGCTTCCGCCGCTCGTCCCCTGCGCGTCGTCGGGTGTACCGCTGGGCAGGTCGCCGCCGCGTCGATTTTGGCCCGCAGCGCCACCGACGCCACTCCGGTTCCGCCGCTTCCGCGTCTACTCCGCAGCGCGCAGTTCCTCTGGCGAGCTGCGCGCAGTCGCCGCTCCTTGTTCCAGCTCCTTCCTCGCCGCCAGCCAGCGCGCAGTTCCTCCGACGAACAACGCTTGGCGGTCGTCGAACCTCTGGCGCGCAAGGTGTTTGACAAAATACTTGCAAGGTATGTTTGTTGTTCTCTAATTTTTTAGTTTGTAGATGAGTTCGAATAACTAGTTTGTAGGTAAATAACTAGTACAAATTCATGTTTGTAGATGAGTTCATCTAGTGACGATTCATGTTTGTCCTCCGATGAAGAATTTGATGAAGAATTTGATATGCAAGAGGAGGAAGAAATGGCTATGATCCTTGCTATCCGTGCTATGAAACGACCAAAGCACGGTGGTTCAGTGATGGGTCGCCTAAAATTGTGGAGGGAAAGGATGGGTGCTCATGAAAGATTGATGAGGCACTATTTTGTCGAGCATCCCATATACCCCGAGTCTTATTTTCGGCGTCGGTTTCGGATGAGCATTGACTTGTTTAAGAAAATTGCAGAGGAACTGAGTAAACATGATCGGTTTTTCCAGCAAAGGAGGAATGCCGCCGGTGAACTTGGGCATAGCGCCTTTCAAAAGGTGACCGCTGCCTTGCGTATGTTGGCATACAGTATTTCCGGCGGATCTAGTGGATGATCACTTGGCGATGGGCGAGAGTCAAGCCATCATGTGTGTCAAGCGCTTTGCAGTTGGCATTGTGCAAGTGTTTGGTAAGGAATACTTGAGAGCTCCCAACGCAGCGGACACGGCTAGGCTTTTGGAGTTCAATGCTGCTCGAGGATTTCCAGCTATGCTTGGATCAATTGATTGCATGCATTGGAGTTGGAAGAATTGTCCTACAGCATGGCATGGACAATTTCAGGGCCATAAGAAGGATTCCACCATAATTCTTGAAGCGGTGGCTGATCATGAGACTTGGATTTGGCATGCTTTTTTCGGAATGTCCGGAGCTCTCAATGATATTAATGTTCTTCATCGGTCACCACTCATGAATAAGATTGCAAAAGGAAAAACTTGTCCGGTGGAGTTTGTAGCAAATGGCCATACATACAACTATGGCTACTATCTTGCGGACGGCATCTACCCAAGGTGGCAAACATTTGTGAAACCGGTTCAGAAACCGGTAGGTAAGAAAATGCTTGACTTTCACAATGCTCAAGCGGCGGCTAGGAAAGATGTGGAGAGAGCATTTGGGATTTTGCAAGCCCAATTTGCTATTGTTAGAGGACCGGCAAGATTTTGGGATCAAGAAATGCTTTGGTACATCATGAACGCATGTGTGATCATGCATAACATGATCATCGAGAATGAGCGCGGGCAAGATTTGGACTATACTCATTATGAGTTAATGGGTGTTCCCGTGCAACCGCGGAGGAGGGTTGAGAGGGTGGCACGCTTTGTTGCATCCTACCATGCCATTCGACGTAATGACACACATGATGAGCTTCAAAAGGATTTATCGAGGAGTGGTGGACATGGAATGGGCAACATTGAGTTGAATTTGTGTGTTTGTTTCATTTGTTGTGTTGTGTAATGAACTATTTGTTCTATTTTTCCGGAACAACTATTTATTTGTGTTGTAATAAATAATTAAACTATTTATTGTTGATTTATTTCGTGTCTGTTTGATTCGGTTTGTTTGCATGTTTGATGTGAATGTTGTTTGCGCTGGGCGCGCGCGGTGGAATTTTTAGCGCGTCCGCTGGAGCTAAAAATTGTGCAGCCGCGCCGCGCTAACTATAGCGCTTCTGCTAAAGCAAAACAGGCACTGCGCGCGCAAAATGGCAATTCTGGCGCCGCAAAAAAAATATAGCGTGCCGGCGCGTAGCGCTGCTGTTGGAGATGCTCTTAGAAGTTAGAACCAACCCCCTGTCTCGGACTCTCGCCCTCTTGAAGTTGACGGGCTAGTTGTGCCTTCCGCCTGAGGAAGGAGCATGGATGCAAGACTCGACGACGAGATTCCTCCGATGAGCACAACAATGGCGGAGTTCGACTAACGAACATGATCGTGACGCTACACTTCATCACTCCGGAGAGCGGGGAAACACATACAAGCCAGAACCATGGACGAGTAGTACGTACAAGCTCGGGGGTCTACGCGGACGAGCATGGCGACGTGATGGACTGAACGGCCGACAACATAGCTGGACTACACAGGCTATCGTGTGGGGATTTTGATCATGTAGGTGAGGATATTTCTTGGTTGGAACCGGTCGTTCTAGATTTGGTTCTGAGTCGGTTCGATATATCGATTTTTTTTGTGCTTACCTAAGTGTTTCTCTCATATTAGATGGATATGATTTTTTTTTCCAAAAGTTTAATGCTTTATTATGGACGAAACATAAGTAAGCCACTCAGATTTAAATTCTAAACTTGGCATGAATTATTGTAGTTATCAAGATTTATTTTAGAATTTTACCACGATATTCTTTGAGCGGTAACAACGAGACGTCTGTGATGACCTTATCAATCTCAAAATCCGCGGGCTTAGCTTCTCGAGGTGCTCATAGAGTAAGTTGTGTTTGTGTGCGTTCGTAGGGGTGAATGTATATACATGTTTGTGAGTGTTTATATTGTGTTTCTCATCTGAATAGGTTTTAGCATCAAAGCAAACTTGCTCAAAGAATTCAGAAATATAAAGTGGATTCTTTTGTGCCATCGAAGGAAGTAAAACTTTAGTTTCAATTGCCGAATGCAAACTTTTCCGGAGAACAGATAGATTTCTCGTTGGATTGTTGATTGAGACTAGAATTGCTTATTGGTAATGGTGGTTCGATCCCCTATCAGGAGAATACTAGTATACTCACCATAAACCACAACGAAATTGAAGCCTTATGGTAGACTGCCAAGTGCCAACATGTTCCGTGATAACCGACAGTGTATATACCAAGAGCTTTACAGATTATCAGATCAAGACACATGCATTGCGTTGCTCTTCCATCTGATCCCCATTCCCCTCTTCCCACTATCACAAGGAAGCAGAGAGTATTGTATAACTCAAGCGTGTGCCTCGACATCGACAATGTACGCTTACAATGCTAGCAGCAGCGGCAGCAGAGCAGCCAACCTGAGTAATGATGATCCACCTCTAGTTCACTGCCCTTTGCTGCGGCAAGCGTGCCTTAGAGGCATGGGCGGGTCCGAGAGCGTGCCGCCGACAATCTGATCAAAGACGAACTTGTTGGCGGCCTCCGTGAAGTGGACGCCGTCCCAGCTCACCCTCCTGGACGGATCGTCGCAGGGTTTCCCCAGCACCACCCACTTCCCGTTCACCAGCGCCTTCCCGCCACACCCAACCTTGGGGTCGAAGTTGTACGGGCCGGCGTCGTGGCCGCAGCACGTCAGCAGAGGGTCGTCGAAGCCTGCAGACAGAGGCCGGATTCAGCCATCTCCATTCAGGGTGTGTAAGTGGGATCCTACTTATAGTTCATTTGAGAATTTCTAGTTCAAATTCTGGTCCAAAATTTTGAACTAAAACCCCCCAAATGAACTATAAGTGGGATCCCCCTTACACATCCTTGATCTCCATGACATTATATATGCTGCCGGCTACATAGATGCAATTGTTCAGTCATGGCACGTTACTTAATTACCATGCTTCTTGGCTTCGCTGATCAGCTTGTACTTGGCGGCGTACACGTCGACGTAGGTGAATGCGGCGTCAGGGTAGGTTTTCCGGAGACGAGCCACCGTTTCTTTCAGCTTTTGGTTGAAGAGTTGCGCTACCTTGTTGTAGGTGACCGAGCAGCCGATGTTGTCCTTGCGCGCGGCGATGTCAGGACGGTGCACCATAGCGTAAGGCAGGCAGCCGATAGGCCCCGTGCTGTGGATCCAGAAGTACCTTCCTCCGAGCCAGTGCACACTCTGCACATCAATTACCATATCAGAATCAGTCGTCAAGCAAGGCTTGCCTTGATAATGAGATAAATAGTGATGTTATAAGATGTACCTGAATTATTGAGGTGAACCTATCCATGAGATCAGGGATGTACGCTACGACTTGTTCGGTGGTCATGTTCGCGAAGTAGCCTGCCGTGATGTCATTTTGGCCAATGTCGAAGGTGTAAAGCGCCTGGGAGAAGTACTCGGCCTTTGGCAGGAGCTCCCTGAAGATACCACCTACATGAGAATAAAAACAGACAGAAGAGTGAATCCTGAATCCTGCATAGGAAATTTGGTTGAGTTGTTTATCACCTTTGTTGTTGTAAACGAACTGGCTTCTGTTGATGAACTGTTCAAATTCCCAGGACTGCACGTCCAAGGAGATGGGGCTGAAACCAGAGGTGAACAGAGATGTGTTCTGTCGGCTGATTGTCGAGCCAGCCGTCGCGAAATTGGCTCCTTGTGAGAAGTTGCTTCCTACTGAGTTGAGGTACGCACTTAGGTAAGGTACCCCCAGGTTTTCAGCTGCAGTGCACACGGGAAAAAGGAAGAGTATATTACACAGTACTCCAGGAGTAGCACTTTGCAATGTGGCAAACTATATTGATTGATGAAGTGTAATTTCTGTTAATACCCATCCACTGTACATTTCACTCTTACTGGCTGGCCTAAATATAGCAGCAAACTCCCATACTTTTTTGCTTGCACCATTGCTTGCAACCAATAAATAGGTCATCACAGCTGTTTAGTGATACAAATTTGTACACTCGCCACTGAGTTCAGTGCTATCTATCTTCTTCTCCCTAAGCAATTTGTAGTGCAGAATCACCTTAAGCTAGTGGAACATTGCCACCCTTTATCCCTCAACTCCACTCAGAATATTTAAGGCAAAGTATGCCCTGATGCACACATACTCTGCAGTTGCAAATTTGCAACACAAACCTCTTAAGCGATTAATTAATGCATGCAATATATGGTAGTACGATCACGCTACTCACGTGTGTTCGTCGCCCCATTTTTAGACACCTACCACCTCAAGCTTTCCCGGATACAGAAAGCCCACCACACACCCAACACCTCAAGCTTTTCCGGAGATAGAAGGGCCACCAAACAATTATTCCCTAAAAACCAATGTGTTCTTTATGCTCCTCCTCTCAAATCGGAATCACATTGCTAAAAAGACAATCAGCATCCCATTATTGGAAAGGGAGATCACCCTCCCAAAAGCCAAAAGAGTAGAACCTGATAATAGTATTCTCCAGTTGCAACCCAACACAAACCCCACGGGGTTTGTTATCATGTTTATGTGACGTGTTAGTAATAAGATGCAGAAGCTATGCTGTTTAATCTGTTGTTGTTCACTTTGCTGAGGTTTTGTTTGTAATTGAATGATGAATAAGTTAACAAATTTATGCATGTGTGATGTCGGAGGTGATCCTACTTAAAAACTGCTCAAAGTATAGCATGACAGTGGATTGAGGGTGGTTCCTTTCAAATAATGCTTTGTACATGCTAGTTACTTCCCTTATTGTCAGGTTGGGCAGAATAATAATATGGTTATACCAAATACAAATCGTAAATATCCTTTATTTTCTAGTTACCGATGGATACCGGTCCCCTCCGCCGGTAATATTTTTATATAGGTAGCCAAAACCTTGATCAAAATAAACTATAAGTCGACTTTAGTGTATTCTGATTTGAATAAAAATCAAGATCACGTCGGTAGGCCGCTCGTTAGCTAAAACGATGGATGCCGCGAAGTGTCCCGGCCGATGGAAGCGTGGGGGCATCGCATCATTGCCTCGGGGGCAATGCTCTGCGGTCGCGTGGTTTGAGGCCAGGAAGTGCTGGCCGGAGCACCGCAAAGCTGACAGGACACAAAATGAAATGTTCTGGTTGATACTTTCCAGTGACATCGCTTCTTTTTTACTACTCACTACTCCAACAGAAGTACTTCCAACGGAAGAACAGGTCGACAGGGAGTGACATAAAGTAAGACAAAACGACATCGTACGTCCAATGCAATCCTAGTTTCATTCCAGTCAGTAACTTTTTTGCCGTGCCACAAGCTACTCTGTCTCTGCCTGCCTAAAGTTTTCTATTTACTGCCTAACAAGTGTTGTCCAAGAATGACGCTCTGAAAATACTTGTATCGATCTACTTGGCGACTGCACCGCATACGTACGTACACATGGACCGGATTAAGGCTAACATTTATTGGTCCTGCAAGTGAAGTGAAGGCGCGCGGTAGGGTTCGCGCTTATTATTAACCCATGGGCCCTATACGTGCAGCCGTGCAGAAGAACAGATCGAACAGGTAGTAAAAAGTAAGAACAAAACGAATTACCAGAAACAAACCAAAGAAACTACAGTGATATACTACAGTGACTCGAAGAGCTTCTGATGGAGTGATGTTCTGATACTAGTAGTACTGGGATGGGAGTCTGGGGATGACTGATGAGAGTGGCTGTAGCGAGCGATGGACGCAGAATACGTACCGATGAAGTCGATGACGAGGCGGCCGTCGCAGTAGCGGCCGACGGGCATGCCGAAGAAGGTCATGCCGTTGGGCGGCGGCGCGGCGCCGAAGGCCGCCGACAGCCCGCCCGTGTCCGAGTTGGAGTCGCCGAAGTTGAACACGGCCGGGAAGTGGCAGTCGGCGCCCGCGCCCGCCGAAACCTGCAGCGCCAGGAGCAGCAGCACGAACGACAGCAGCGCCGCCGTTCCGGCCGTCGCGGCGCAGCCAAAGCCACCCGACGCCATTCCGTAGGTAAGTGTGGCGGCAGTCAGTGGAGAGTGGAGGCAAGAGTGGTGATGATGGAGGGGTGCGCGCAAGTTGCGGCGGTGATGGGGATTTGAGGCGGGCGGGCGCGGGCGCGGGTGGATCGGCAGATGGAGATGGGCGGGCGGGACCGGGACTCGGGGCGCGGTGCCGTGGGCGATAGCGATAGGCCTGGCGCGGTGGGGCGACCGGTGAGATGACGGCGGGGATGCGGATGCCTGCGCCTTTGGGACGGTGTGGTGTGGCGGTGGTGGCGTGCGCGCGAGCGCTGTTCTGTTGTACTGTTGGTGGATTGTCACGTACATACGCGGCTGCCGGTCACGGGCGCGCGAGTCGTATGCGAGGCTCGTGCCCTAGTTTCTTCCACGTTTGAGGCTCCAGAAAGAGGGAGAGAATGCAAGTGCCGAGCGTGGCGGCGACGCACCCACCCACCACCACACACAGAGGCACACACAAACCAAATGAAAAAAAAAAAAAGATCGACAACGCATTTGAATCAAATGGTTCAAATTTCATTCAAAATTGTTGACATTTTATGGTAGTTTGAACGAAAATTAAACCTAAACCGACGTGACCGACGCCTCGTTCGAGCGCATCCCAATCGACTCGCGTCGTTGTTGTCGTCGCCGTCGTGTCGCGTCGCTTGCCTGCTCGTCCGCGTCGCATGGGGAAGTGGTCGCCATTACGCGAACCGGCCTCCTGCACGGCGTCATTACTCGCTTGCATCGCTTGGGGAGGAAATCGACAGGCTCCATCGTCTATCGAAAACCGTATCTAAACGTTGTCCGGTGCCCCGCAAACAAGCCCCCAAGTTTGGGGGTTGGCCTCGGGGTTGCTAGACACATTTTTGACCGGTCCGGACCGATGAGGGTGTCGCTGGAGGCGTTATTTTGATCCGGACCATCATTGGGCCTTTTGGGATGTCTTCGGGAGTGCCGATGAAATTGCTCAAATACTTCGTTGTCATTCTCATCCGCAACACAACTAGGCAAAAACCTAACTCCACGTCCCTTAGTTTTTGCACAAACAAGTAGTTAGGAAAATCTACCAGCTATTACAAGCTACATACAAGTGCTAAATGTTATAAGCTATAGGCAAATAAACGATTAACAAGAACAAGATCAACCAAGGGGGGCATGACATTTTAACGTGGAAAACACTTCAATGAGAAAAAAAAAAATCACGGACGCCAGCCAGCAAATCTTCACTATATCAGGTGAGGTTACAAACGCCGGTATTTACAACAATAAACATATCCGGTGCGGCGGTTTGCAAGATGTATTTATAGTGGTTCTGACTTAATCTAGATCGGTAACGATTCGTACCGTAGGCATCGCTCGCTCCGTGAGAATTTAACTGCCCTTTATATGAATTTGGATCATAATAAAATAACACTCACTATGTACAACGCAGTTCCTCTTGGCACAGTAAGTTGAGTTAGCCTTTGCGTCGGTGCCCGAACCAATCAACCTCCGCGGATTCAAGTTGGGGAATTTGATCCGAGCCCGGCCAGGTTATGCCATGAAAAGCAAGAGAGCATCGAGACGATTGTGTTCAGATGATGTTAGGAAACCTAGTTCAGTTTTTTCCTGTTTATACCAAATCAAATCAGTCGCACCAATTGTACAAGGTGGAGGAATGTTTCTTTTTTAAACGGAACGGTGGAGGAATGTGATTCCACAGGTTACCGTCTAGGAGCTCCTCCGGACTATACTTACTTATGTTGACTTTTCGTCAGATTGTTCATTCGGGGCGCGACAATGCAATGCAGAATGCAGAGTGTGCCTTAGCCGCAAGGACAACAGCAATAGCAACGGAAAGTGCAATGGTAATGACATGAACGCGGAACCGCTAGGATTTTCAGTTAAATAGTTCAGCTGCCAAGATATTTGATACTATGCCTGAATAACTAGAAATTTGAAGAAACTTGGCTCGCCGTTAACAAGCTTTCAGTACTCCGGCAGCCAACAGTTCTGTAACACAATAAATCTTAGACATCCTGACACGTTCTTTTACTCAGGAGTCATGAACATCCAGGAGGATGGTTGCACATTCATGGCTGCTGCACACAGCACCCAGGGCTCTCGTTGCTGTGCTCTTAATTACTGGTCCTTGACCAAGGGCAGAATCGCAGAAAGGAACACTCATAGCTGAAGGCTGAGATAGTGGCATACCGTATAAGATCACAGTATGAGATATTTTCTACACTGGTAGCCATCTTTGCTGAGAGTCTCAGAGAGATGCGGTTATTATCAGCGGTTGCGTAAGAGACGATCAATTCATATAGTACACTGGAGAAGAGAAAATTATCATCGTTGATCAAAGTCGGCGTGTCACGTGTACATACGTACAGTTACATGTAGTACATCTGCAAAATGTATATTGTGAAGGATTTTCTCCAATAAGAATCTTGTCAGGCGTAAAAAGAAAGTGTATAAAAGCCATGGACGGGGCTTGCCTGCACCCGACTCATGCACCCATCCGTGCGCCCTTCCCGTTAATTTGCCATCCCACGGTTCAGGTAATTTTCCTCCCCGCTTCTTTTTTATGGCTAAAATAAAACGCAAAAAAACTTTGTCCTTAATACTCTCGCACCTATACCAAAACTGTAGCATACCAGACCAAGACTTCCCAATCTGGAGACTGAAGTGCATCATACAAGATTATTTCCAGCCAGAAGCTCATGGAAGAAGATCGATTGCAAGCGGAAGAAAATATTGCAATCTGCATGGAGGGTAAAGTGCACTACAGAAGATCGATCGTATGCACAAGATCAATCGAATCATTGCATAAATTCCTAACAAATGGTCTATGAATTCCAATACTGCAGGAACAATCAGTAACCTGGAAGGAATCAACATGGAGTCGTCGAAGACGGGGCCAAGAACGTAGCGGTTTGTGGGTTCTGAAAAAAATGGCAGCAGGATGCCAAGCCTGCCTCGCCTCGGTCTAGCCAATGGCCAACGTCGCGTCGTGTTCTTCCGGCAAGAGTACAAAGGAGACAACGTCGCGGCGTGTTCTTCCGGCGCGCGCGAGAGAAAAGGGACCGGAAGGAATGGGACGCAGGCCGCACGGCGGAGGACACCACAAACTTCATGTTCTCCGGCCTCCATGTTCGGCCCAGCTCCAAGTTCGTAGAGGAGAAGATGGACGGAGTCGCTAACAGTGTAGATCCGTATTACATTCCGTATTTCCGATTTGTTTTTTGGGCAAGAAAAAAAAAGACACGACGGGAACGGTTGGATGCGCGAAAACCACCGCAGCGCACGGATGGGCGCATGAGTCAGGCACAGGCAAGCACCGTCCACTTAGCCATTGCCCCCCGTAAATTATTCACCCATTTTAACCTCTTATAAATAATGAGAAGATAAAACAGTTTCAGGCAGATAGAGGAACGAGAGGTTAGGCCGGGATGGCTCCCGCGGAGGTCACGCGATGGCGTGTGACCTACGCACGAATGCTCCACCACCGATCGCTCGATTTCATCGACGGCATCCTGGTGGTGCGAGCAGATGCTGGGCGGCTGGTTCTGCTTAATGAGGAGGAAGTGGTGATCGACGCCCGATCGATTTTGGAGGGAGAGAAGGTTCAGGCCGGAAGTTTTGTGGAATTTCCGGTTCATCTAGCTCGGATTCCGGCTCAACCCACATCGTCGCCGGCGGCGAGGCCTGCAACGGGGGGGTAGCCACACCATGGTCCACCGGGGCGGTCTACGGCGCGTGGGATTTTGGGGCCAAGCCCTGAGCGGGTTATGTTGAATCCGACGCCGTTAGTTAGGAGTAACGCCGCTACTCTGCCGTCGGCTCCGTCTACTGCCGGTGGCCCAGGATCTGTTGCGAAGGACCCGCTGAGTAGCGAATATTCGCCGGTGAAGCCGCATAACTGATACCCACAAGTATAGGGGATCGTTGAAGTCTTCAATGTGTAAGTATAGTATCGATCCCACGAGGAGTAGAAGGTATAAGTATTTATCCTCTCAAATAAGAGTGTCACTTCCCTTATTATCTATGCACTAGACAAACTAAAATGATTAAATGATGCAAGTGTTTTTGGGTTTTTGGTGTAGAGTTTGCAATAAAGTAAAAATGCTGAGAATGCAATATGACAAGTGAAAGCTCTCAAAGAGAGAAAGCCCAATCCTCTATGCAGCAAGAGGACAAGCTCAAGTGTATGTTTCTTATAGGTGGAGAGAGTTCCTAAGGGCTACTTAGACTTCATGGTATAATATTTCTAGAACAACAAGGTAAACATTTTGTCAAGTTTTAATCTTCTTTGGACGGAGCCATAATTAGGAATAGCTAAAGAATTAAACTAAACCTCTTATGATGGATCATGAGGCCAAGTAAATGACTCCACAAGAGTTATTAAGACATAAAGTCCCACCATAGCATTAATCTTTAAGGTCCCCGGTACTAATACCCCATAAAGTAACTTCATGATTCGGTCTCAGGTTTACTTGTCCCCCTAAGTCCTCCTCAATTCATCACATTATGGTGTTCTCCTATGAGCCCATATAGGTGAAGTGATATGCAGTCGACATTTGCACAACACCATCATAGAATCACATAAAAGATAAAAACTAGACAAAGTACCAACACATGTTATATATAAATCATTGCCAATTCATCCTATGCCCCCAGGAACATGAGAGAACTACTCACAACACCAAGACATGATATGATTCAGTGGTATAAGTGATACAACACAATCTGAAACTATGATCTCCCCACAAAACAATGACAAGTAGCAATTCACAAACATGTAGAATAGCACTTAGACGATAGCTAGGGATCAACCAATCTCAAACTATGAGGGGGATGAAGTGGATCACGAAGATGGTGATGGAGATGGTGATGGAGATGGTGCTGGTCTTGGCGGTGGTGTTGATGGAGACTCCGGAGGGGGGATGGAGAAGACCTCCGGAGGTGATTCCGGCGGCGTTTCCCCCCTCCGATCTTCTCCGGCGGCAGCCTTCTGTCTCTCTGTTTCTGGTTTTGTGTTTCTCCGCCGCCTCCTTGCGAAACTCCTCGGGGGACCCTTTATATAGTCGGTTTTAGGTCAAGAGGAAGCTTCTGGACGAAGAATTGAGGCAAAAGGGGCCACGGGGGCCAATTGGGATAGGCCCACGCGGCCTGGTACAGTGGCCGCGTGGGACCCCCCCATTTGGTCCTCGGGCCTCCGATCGTTGACTTCTTTCGCTCCTAAATCTTGTCCTTCCAAAATAATGACCCCCGTAAATTTATAGCTCATTATGACGTCGTTAAGGTCCTGAAACAAATAAGGAAAGAAATCGGGGTTTTCTGCCTGCGCAGGATTAATTCCATAAAAAGGGGAAATCATTGTAAATTATCAAAAATCACTAAATAACAGTAATATACCTCTCATATGATGCATATATGAATGGAATATAACTATTATAGTGCAAAGTTCATGTATGCATTTTAGATGCATCAATAACAAAGGCCAGAAATCAGATCTAAACCTCGCGTCGCTCTTATCTCACTTCTGGGAGAAACCTAGGGTTCCATCGCCAAGCCCTTCCTCTCCAGCTTCGTTCGAGTGGTGGCCGGGGAAGGTCGCCGGAGATCCTCGGTCGTTTCCTCAAGTTGCTGCTTCACCAAGAGGTGCCATACCGCGGCCCAACCCGTCGAGGGCGATGGGGGACAGGGGCGGCAGATTCGTGGCAGGGAGGCGGGGTGGCGGTGGAGGCAGCGGTGGAAGAAATCCGGCAGCGGGGCGTGTGGATCGGCCGCCGGCTAGCCGGAACAACGTGTGGCTGATGCATCTAAAATGCATACAAGAACTTTGCAATATAATACTTATATTCCATTCATATTTGCATCATATAAGGGGTATACTACTGTTATTTAATGATTTTTGGTAATTAATAATGATTTCCCCTTTTTATGGAATTAATCCTGCGCAGGCAGAAAACCCCTATTTCTTTCTTTATTTGTTTCAGGACCTTAACGACGTCATAATGAGCTATAAATTTACGGGGGTCATTATTTTCGAAGGAGGAAGACATTGGAGCGAAAGAAGCAAGCGAAAGGAGGCCGGAGGGCCAAAATAGGGGGCCCCACGCGGCTACAGTATCAGGCCGCGTGGGCCCACCTAATTCAACCCTCGTGGCCCCGTTTGCATCGATCCTTCGCCCAGAAGCATCCTCGTGACCTAAAACGCCTATATAAAGGGTCCCCCGACGTTCTTCGAAAGGAGAGCCGCCACAGAAGAGAAACAAGAAACAGAGACTAGGAGGCTGCAGATTGGAGGGGGGAAACTCCGACGGAGCCTTGCCGGAGAGGTCTCCTTCTTCTCCATCGACATCTCCACCGTCTCCATGATGAAGAGGGAGTAGTCCACCTCTGGACTATGGGTTTGTGGCAGTAGCATATGTATCTCTCTCTCTCTCTCTTGAGCTTCACTAATTAGCACCGTATGAGCTGCTGAACATGATTACGGTCACCGTTGTATTACCATTATGGTGGATCTTTATATGAGTTAATATATGTTGAGATTGCAATGTTATATTTCAGTTATGAAAGTAGATGCATATTATGTACCCCGTTCTTGTATCCTTGTTATGATCAAGCATGTTTATGAGAGCGTGTGTGGGGGAATGTGTGCATTAGTTGGAGTAACGGGGGTGGTGAAGTGATAAGCTGACAACTTAATATCATGATCCATTGGGTGTTTACCTTACTTTGTTACCTCACTAGGGATAAACCAAAATACCATGTTGTAGGGTAGGAGGAGTGACATGCCTCTACCTAAGACTAGATCCATCATGTGTTTATTTTCACTTCATGTCATTAATCTTAAAGCTATACTCTGATGTTATCTTAATTACTAAGGTGCATGATTTAGTTCACATCTTGGTGGAGTATAAGTGAGACTAATAATCAAAAGGTCTCTATGTTAGAACGTGATGCCCATATAATTAGTAACATGTCATTAACCTTGTTTGCAATCTCATATGTTAAATCTATGTCTACTCATTTGCCACACTATATTAAAGAGAGAGTGCATGTGTGAAACCATGAACCCCGGTCCATTTTAAATCATAAGAAACAACTTTCCAACCACTTTTAAGCATCTTTTACATTCAGCCATTTTAAAATCAGAAAATACAAAAACACTTTTACTTCTTGCATTCACATATAAAACCCCCAAAAATACCATCCATCATCATTACTATCATCCTTGCATACTTATTCACCACCATTGCATTTTTATCATCTTAATATCATTCTCACACCTTGTGCTTGACAACCACTTGGTGAGGTTGAGGGCACAAAACAATCTATTTTGTTTGCAGGAATTCTAGAGAAGGACAAGAAGATAAAACCCACACTACTGATTCCCCGAGAGTTCAATATTAAACCCTCGAGTCACCTTCTTGGGGAAAAACTACCACTTCTACATACTCTGCACTTGGAGGCTCAACCTATCCCTAATATATTATCTTCCTTTCAGGGTATCAAGAGTACTTGTTGGCGTTGTTGAGGGAGAAGAACACTCTCATCAATCCCGTCATCAGTGGCAGCAGGAACATCCGGAGGGTTCGGGTCAGAGTGCGGGCTCGGACTCGAGTACTCGCTGGGATGGAGCAGCCGTGGCAAGGAACAAACAAGGTGGAAGTATCAAGATCAATGAAGGTCCTCCTATGGGTCATGTTGGTCCTCCTCGACAGCTTCCTGAGGTGCAGCCAAAGCAAGGTGTAGTTGGCCAAATCTCTGAATCTCGGGTCACCTGCTTTCATTGCAATAGCTCAGAGCATACTACAGCTTTATGTCCCACGATTAGATGTGAAAGGTGTGGAAAACTTGGTCATATTCGTCCTGTCTGTCAAGCTATCTTACCTTGGGAGACTATTGCTAGCATGTGTGGTTTCCAGACACCTGGTTTGGGGTTTTTCTATTATCCTGATTCCAGTTCTCCTAAACAATTGAGAGAAAGAGCATCAAGCCTGGTCATATCTGTGCTTGAAGGAAATCCTACGGCTCGTGAGCTTGAGCAAGAGTTCAATGAGTATGTGGGGAATGGTTGGAGATGTACGGCTCGTCCTATTAACAATAAGCAATTTTCTATGCGGCTTCCTAATGCACAGGAGGTGCAGAGAGCATGTTTCTTTGGGAAGCGGATGGAGATGAGGGTGTGTGATGCTGTGTTAAACCTATCTCCTTGGTCGGCTGCAGTTGGGGCAGTGGCTGTGCTGAACAAGGCTTGGGTGAGGGTAAAAAATATACCTGCAGAAAAATGCTGTGATCAAAATATTGCTTATGCTGGCTCTCTTGTTGGAGTTACTCTGGAGGTGGATCAAGCTACTGTTCATAGGCCTGAGTTCTGTAGAATTTTGCTGGGGTGCAGGGATGTGGACCATATCCCAGCTGAGGCTGAGGGGGTGTTGGGGGATCATTTCTATATCTTTTCTTATGAGCTGGAGTCTGTTGTGGTGCGTGGGCCTCCTAATTCTCGCATTGCTGTGACAAATAACTCTGAGGGGAGGTCTTCTTTGCAGCCATCACCAAAACGGCACAGATGTGAACAAAATGGTGATGATTCTTCTGAGGGGCTGACTGGAGGAAGTCAAAACAGTAGCTATGGAAAAGGATGTGCAAACAATTTGTCAGTTCTTTCGGAGCATGAATCTGAGGAGGACAGTGAAGAAGATGATGAGTTGCTTATTGATACTCTTGCCAGAGAAAATCAGGAAAAAGTAGGGGAAAATGTGGAAAAAATCTGTGGAAATGGGGATGGAAAAAATTAGCAATGTCTCCTTGATGAAATATGGTAACTCTGGAAATGTGAGTGGTGAATCCTCTAGAAAAAACCTGTCTCCTGGGTGTCATGTGGTGTCTCCTGGGTGTCATGTGGTGGAGGGAATAAATCATTTACAACTGGCTGTTCTAAGTGAGAAACCTGTGTCCCCTCTGATTTTAGCTCCTGTAACCCCTGTGGTGTCTAGGGAGCTGGTGGTGATTGATAATATGAAACATGGTGCCAAAACTTATGCTCAGGTGCTAAAACCTATCTGTCCTGAGCAACCTATAGTCATTGAGATGGAAAATGGTTCATGCTCTCCTCAAACCGACTCCCCTGGATATATTGTTCAATCACCTGATGACAAGGTGGAAAATGGTGAAGGGATTCTTGATGGAGATAGTGAGGGAAAGCAACTAGAAGAGCAGTATCTGAGAAGTTCAGCAAGGAACCAAATGAGGAAGCTGGATAATGTCACTGATCAGGCAATAAATTTGGTGAAAAAAAGGAACCTGGAAGGTAACACTTCTAATACTGAACCTGTTACTTCTGATCAAAATTCTTTTGCCATTTTATCCAATGAGGAAATTATGAGGAGAGCTTCTTTAATGGGTGTAGATATACCTTCTGATAATTTTGATAAAATAGATTTGATGAAAGAACTAGAATCTTCTAGGAAAAATTTAGTTGAGAAACTATCTGTGCCTGAAAAACTGTTTGTTGATCATAAATCTGGGTATAATACTCCTCTTAGTTTGACTTGGCATGATTCTGTAGAGGTGGAGGAATCCTTTATGGTTGTGCAATCTAGGAAAAGTAAAAAAGATTATAAGAGGAAAAATATAAGTGTGTCTAGACCCCTGACAAGAAGTCAATGCTCTGCTGCCACTTCTTCCCTGCCTCCTGGAAGAAGTGGCAGGACAAGAACTCTTCCTGATAGATATAAATGATTGCGGCTTTTTGGAATATGAGGGGGGCAGGTAAAAAAGGGATGTCTACCTGCCTCACTGACATTATTAAAGACTTTAGTGTGGATTTTATTGGGCTTCAAGAAACTATGAAGCAAAAGTATACTCCTGCGTTCTTTAGAAAATTTGATTCTCAGAATGCTTTCTTCTGGAAATGGTTGCCTTCTAGTGGGAATCCTTGGAAGTTCAAACTGTCAAGGTGGGGGAGCATATGGTTATGATGAATATGTGGGATATTAAAAAAAAAAATGTAGATGGTCTGCCATTGTTGTATATGGACCAGCTCATGAGGAAAATAAAACAAGTTTCCTTGCTGAATTGTCTTCCTTTTGTAATGCTATTGATGGGCCTTATATTGTGGGAGGGGATTTTAATATTCTCAGGCACTGTAGGGAGAAGAATAAACCTACAACTTTACCTCATTCCTCTGATGTGTTCAACAGTATTATTCATTCTTTATCCTTAAGGGAAATTTTTATGAGGGGTGGGTTGTATACTTGGTCGAATAATCAAAAAGATCCAACACTTGAGAAGTTAGACAGAGTTTTGATGTCGCCTGAGTGGGAAGACATGTTTCCTTTGGTGTTTGTGCAAAAAATTGTGCGAGAGCAATCAGATCACAATGTGTTGATTGTAGATTCTAGTGATAATCAAAAAAGTGAAAAGAAAAAAGAGTTTAGATTTGATATTAACTGGTTAAAGAATCCTGATTTCCTTCCTCTGGTTAGAAAGATATGGGAGAAACCTGTTAGGGGCAATGATAGTATTGATACTTTTAATATCAAGATCAAGAGAATTAAAAAGTTTTTTAAAGGCTGGGGGTCCAACCTCTTCGGACACAACAAAAAAAGAAAGCAAGAATTAAAAAATAAGTTGCAGCAGATGGAAACCTTGGAGGTGTTGGAAATATGCCATAGAAGCAATAATAAAATGGTTTATTAAGCATATTCACGTTTATGATAATAGTTTATTATCCATGCTATAATTGTATTAAATGGAAACATAATACATGTGTGGAATATAAACACCCGGAGTCCCTAGTGAGCCTCTACAGGACTAGTTCGTTGATCAAGAGATAGTTAGAGTTTCCTAACTATGGACTTGTTATAGTCACTTGATAACGGAGTCATATCATTAGGAGTAATGGTGTGATGGACATGACCCAAATAAAGAGTTGCAATTAATCATGTCACAAAAGTTTTGTTGTAAACACTTTTAATATGCCAAATATAGTTTCCTTAGACCATGAGATTATATTACTCCCGTTCACCGGAGGAATACTTTGTGGACATCAAACATCACTTCGTAACTGGGTGATTATAAAGGTGGCTTTCAGGTATCTCCGATGGTGGTTTGTTGGGTGATATGAATCGAGAGTGGGATTTGTCCCTCCATGTGACGGAGAAGATATCTCCAGGCCTTCTCGGTAATATAGCATCAAAAGTCTGCAGACATGTGATTAGGTTGTAATCACCGGGATCCTATATTATGGACGAGTAAAGAGAACTTGCCGGTAACGAGATTAAACTAGACATGGGGATGTCAACGATTATATCTCGGGCAAGTAAAATATCGTGAGACAAAGGGAATCATATATGAGATTAATTGAATCTCTGGCATCGTGGTTCAATCGAGAAAAGGTTTTCGTTGAGTGTATAGGAATTAATATGGGCATCCCGGTCCCGCTATTAATTATTGATATGATCATGTCTATGCATTCTCGAACCCGTAGGGTCACACACTTAACGTTCCGATGAAATTAGGTTTTGCGATGAATTAAATGATGAAGTGAACGAATGGTGATTCGGAGTCTCAGATGAGATCCCGGACGTCACGAGGAGTTCCGGAGAATAATATTCATATATGGAAAGTGGTTTTCGGAGGTTTCGGAAAAGTTCCGGAAATTATTTATAGGGTACCGGAAGGTTCCGGAATGTTCTAGAAGGTTCTAGAAGTGGGACCACATATTGTATGGGACCCACATGGACCAAAGGGGTGCTGCTGGCCACTTGGGCCAGCCGCACCACCCAATGGCCCACATGGGCATGCGGCATAGGAAGGGGGGGAATCCCACTCCTAGTTGGACTAGGAGTTGGGCCCTCCACCCTTTAGGAAAGGGGCCCAAGGAGGAGTCCTAGATGGACTCCAACTTGGGGGGCAAGGCAAGAGGGGGCCGGCTGGCCCCTACCCTAGCCCTAGCCGCCACCTATAAATAGGGGGGGAGGGAGGGGTGCGGCACACCCTTGAGGCTGCCGCCCCACACACCCTAGCCGCACCACCCCTCCACCCCTAAACCCTAGCCGCGTCACCCCTTACCCCGAAGGGCTGCCTCCGCCTCTCCTCCATCTAGAGCTGCCGCACCACCTCTCCCCGAAGGGCTGCTGCGCCACCTCCTCCTCTCCCTCTCCTCTTGCTTGGCTTGGCGAAGCCCTGCTCGCGGAGATCGTCATAATCACCGGCACTACCGTCGTGCTGCTGAGATCATCAAGGCCACGTCCTCTCGCTTGCGGGATCAAGGAGTCGATGTCTTCATCGAGCCGTACGTGTGGACGCCGCGGAGGTGCTGCCCGTTGCTGCACTTCACCGGATTGGATCTCGAGGATAATACATCTCCTCGCGACTAGACGAGTCTAGTTGCGGGGATCGACTAGCCAACCCCTGCACCGACAAAACGCATTTGTTGATCTTCAAGGGTAAGAGATTGGATCTCACCTTCGCTATCTTCATCTCGTAGATCTAGATCCTTGGGGTTTATTCCGCTTGCCGCGTAGGAAAATTTTTTGTTTTCCATGCTGTGACCCCATCAGTGGTATCAGAGCCTAGATCTATTCGTAGATGTTGGTGCAATTAGAACACAAGGAGTTGTGGGCGTTGATATTTTATGTTGCTACCTTCTCGCGTGCACTTTGCATCTTTGCGGTATTGTGAGATTGAAGCGGCCCGGACCAACCTTACTCGTCCACGCACGAGAGACCGGTTCCACGACTGACATGCAACTTGTTTTGCATAAGTGGCTGGCGGGTGTCTGTTTCTCTTGCTTTAGTGAGTATGCAATTTTCAATGGAAGGCCTTTCAAAAGGATGAGTAAATAAGCAACTATTATATCACCGTTGTGGTTTTGCGTAGATTAGAACGGTTCTATCTCGTTGACCCAAGCCACGTAAAATTTGCATAAACAAAGTAGAAGTCGTCTAACTTGTTTTTGCAGAGGGGGTCAAGTGATGTGATATGGCCAATGTGATTTGTGATAATGTATGTAATGATCATGTTTGTAATATTTCGCGACTTGCATGTCGACGAGTACGGCAACCGGCAGGAGCCATATGGTTGTCTTTTATATTTATGTGACCTGCGTGTCAATGAATCACCATGTAATTGCTTTACTTTATTGCTAAGAGTAGCATTAGTTGTAGTTGCAATAGTTGGTGGACAACCATGGTGATGGCGCCACGATGATGGAGATCATGCCGGAGATGGAGATCTTGCCGGTGCTTTGAAGATGGAGATCTGAGAGCATAAGAAGAAAGGCCATATCATATCACAATTATGAATTGCATGTGATGTTTATCCCTTTTATGCACCTTATTGTTATGCTTAGATGTGATCGTGACGGTAGCATGATAAGGTGATCTCTCATGTTAATATCAAGATAATTAAGTGTTCTCCCCTAGTATGCGCCGTTGCGAAAGTTCGTCGTTTCGAAGCATCACGTGATGATCGGGTGTGATAGATTCAACGTTCACATACAACGGGTGTAAGCCAGTTTACACATGCGAAAATACTACGGTTGTCTTGACGAGCCTAGCATGTACAGACATGGCCTCGGGAACACGGAACCGAAAGGTTAAACACGAGTCATATGAATGATATGATCAACACTGAGTTGTTCACCATTGAAGCTACATCATCTCACGTGATGATCGGTTGTGGTGTAGTGGATTTGGATCGTGTGTCACTAAACAACCAGAGAGATGTTGAGTTTAGTGGGAGTTCATATATTAATTTGATTAAGTTGAACTAAAATTATCATAAACAAAGTCCTAAAGATGTCTTTGCAAAATCCTTGTAGATCATGGCTGACTACAGTAGTATGTTTCTTGCTGAGGAGCTGCGTCTCGATGGGTCAAATTTCATCGAGTGGTTTGAACGTCTTAGAGAAGTCCTATCAACAAATGATCAGCTCTACGTGTTACATGAACCCTTGGAAGGGAAACCCGATGCTTCTGCAAGCTACAACAAGCGTATGGCTTGGCTCAATCGGAGTAAGACTCACATTCAAGTCAATTGGTTGATGAGTGTCTTCATGAATTCAGACCTGTCCAAACAATTCAAGAACTTGAGTGCCATTGAGACTGTCACTGAGCTAAAGAAAATGTTCATAGCACAAGTGAGAATTGCAAGGTTTGAAGGTCTAGGTGTATTTCTTTCAACTAAGATGGAGGAAAATGATCGCCTAGAGGAGCACCTAGAGAAAATGTATAGGATATATTACACTCTTGTGGATGCTTGGGATATGGAGATGAGTGACGAATTCGCGATAGATGGGTTGTTGCATTCGCTTCATCCCAAATTCAAGAATTGTGTCAGAGACTATGTCAAGGAAAGGGATTCGATCACTTATCCAGAACTGATGTCTCGACTTCGTCAGATCGAAAGGAATCCCGTAGCAGGAGGAGTAGCCAACGCAGAAGGTATATTTTGATATACTAGTTATAAATGTTTAAATGTCCCATTTACACTTGTGGTGAGCTAAGTATTTGATACTTGTGCTGTTTTGTGAAAACAGGGCCCGCCATTTGAGAAGTGCATGGAGGGACTGAGTGGATTTCGCGGGAAGATGGCAATCAAGGAGTTGATGTTGGCGATGTTCTACTTCTACATTTATCGTTTTAAATTAGAGGATTTGAATGAGTTTTGTAATCGAATTAAGTGTGATCTTAAATTAGTGTGTCTCGGTTTGTGAGACGGTCATTCATGTTAAAGACAAGTGGTTGTTCTATTTTCAGGAGTAATCCTTTTTGGAGATCACGTTTCGATTATGAGATTATTGTCCTTTGTTAGATTTAAACGATAATTAGTTAAACACTTATAAAATAAAGACATGCTAAAATATCCAATACTTAATGATGAGATTTGTTTATAGTTGTGCTATAGTGTTGGTGAGTATTCTTATGCGCATCACCAAGTAGCATAATTGAAAAATGTCATTTTCTGAAAATGCCATGAGTAACTGGAGAATAAACACAAGTGTTGGTGGATATTTTTCAGTTAATAAGAGACATCATTATTTTATGTTCTTCATCGTGAATAAGTAAATAGGAGTATTTATTCATGTCATGATGAGACCTTGGAAGTAAAGGATATTGAGTTAACAAGATAATTGAGTCTTTTTGATTTGATCAAAAGAGACAAAATATTTGAGTTATTGTTTAGTATGGAGACTTGTGACAAGTGTTATCACAAATTACAATGTTTAGAGATTATTCAAAAGTGTTTTGATAAACCTAAAGTATTGTAGTCACATTATATTTGATATTATGTGGTCATAAAGAAGGGTTTTGGTTTTAAGGTTTTATTTGTATCATTTAGATTTAAGGGTAAATTATCCGTTTGCCATCAGTTCTGTCCATGTACTCAGTTCTGTCCATGTACTCAGTTTTGCCCCTAGCTTGGAATCGTCCTCAGTTTTGCCCCTAGTATGTGCGCAAGGACTCGTTTCGTCAATTTGCGCCATCTCCGTCAGGTCAGCGTGTTTGACTCGGCCCTTACAGGTGGGACCAGGCGGAGGCCATCTCCGTCAGGTCAGCGTGTTTGACTCGGCCCTTACAGGTGGGACCAGACGCGTTACACAATCAGACCGTTGCTGGTCGATGCTTGTGGGACCCAGTAGATAACCGTTGCTTGTGGGACCCAGCAGTAAGTCGCCGTTGCTGGCCGCGGGTGTGCGATAAAATCCCGGCGGAAGACTCCACCGGATGTCGCAGCGGTGAGCAGCAATCAGCCGAGCGTGCGACGGGGTTGGAGGCGGACACGCGCAGAGGTAGGCGGCGACCCCTGTTGGTAACTAGGAGCCGGGAGCGGGCGGCCGAGAGGGCGGCGTCGAGATCCCCTTCATCACCGGCGGCGGGAAGATTGCTGTGGAGGGCGCGGCCGTCTGCTGCAGCTAGAGGGGACGTGTGCGGAGGCGTTGAGATCCCGATTGGCTGCGGGCGGCCGCCAATCGAGCTCCATGTCTTCTTCGAGCTCCCGCGCCATCTCGCGGATCGAGATTCCGCCGGGCATGGAGATGCCGGTGTTGCTCTGTCCGCGGTGCAGGGGGGAGGTTGTTCGGAAGATTTCGGGGACACTGAAGAACCCAAATCGACCGTTCTATGTGTGCAAGAACAAGGGGGTAAGAATCGGGGCAATTTGACTCTTTTCGTGGTCGGGATCATTGAGCAATACGGTTGATCTGTTTGGCTTTCATGCAGGTAAAGCATTTCTTCCTTTGGGTCGATGTTCTGGCCGAGAGACTGATGAATGAACTGCTAGAGGATCACGAGGAATGGCTTCCCATCCTGCCACAGACGGTAGTGGCCGCAGCGCGAGCTCCGGAAGAGGAGATGCAGGGCGGAGCACACATTGAATCAATAGAGGTAGCTGTTGATCTTAGGAGGTTGAACCAGAAGGTTAGGATGCTCGAACAGCGAGCACAAAAACCCATTTGCAATTGGTTTTGCAATTACATTTGGGCATTTGTGGGTATAGTGATCGCACTCGGTGTTTTTATGAAATTGTATGGAAAGGAATGAATTTGGGAGGGATTTGTATGCTTGAAATTGTGTGAAAAATGTAGAAGAAATGGGAAATTCAGAAACTTTCATCAGTGAAATTCTGTTAAATGCTCTGCCTTTCTGTAAAAAAAACTTTCTATTGGGCCAACTCTATCCAATTAGGCCCATTCGGGGTGGGCAAATTAGAAGGGTGGGTTGTGCCGAAAAAAAAGGTGTAAAATGAACAAAAATGGGGTTTGGCTGGGAATCGAACCCAAGACCCCGTGGTTTTGGGGAGTATAGTGCTGCGCTAGTGACCGTTAGGGCTGATGGAAGGACTTTGACATGGCAAAGGAAGGAGACTATACATAGTGAGTTCTTTACTTGGTTTAGGGTTTAAAAACGCATTTTGTACTGAATGTTTTGGACACACGTGAGAGTGGTTTTCCTTTGGGTTTTGTACTTAATTTTTGGACACGCATGTTTGCATGCACACAGTTAGATTATAGTTTACTCATAGTTAGATTTTTTCAACACATTGTTTTCCCTAGAAATTGTTGTACACATACCCTTTTATAATAACTCTTTATATTATATTAGCACGGACGGGAACATATACATATATATTAAACATTGGCCCCTTTTACATATAGATAGAGGGGCCCGACGCGGATTACATATATTAAACAAAAAAAATGCAATAGGGCCCTAAATATAGAGGGCCCTAACCTAACCGCCGCCTAGCCGTCGGCGGTTGGCCTACTTCTTCCACCAGTTCCACGCCGCCGCCCTGGCCGCCATCTCCTGCTTCTGCAAGGCCCGGCGATTGGCCTCGCGCATCCTGTCGTCTTCCATGTCACGGCTCTTCTTGATGCGCCGCCAGAGAGCCTTCTCCTCCGCCTTATCCCTCGCCTCCTCCCACCTCGCCAACTCCTTCTCCTCCGCCTTCTCCTCGTCGGAAAGGTTCATCTCCTCGTCAGAGCGGTTGTCGACGTGGTCGGGGTCGGGGCGGTGGAAGAAGTAGGCTGACTCGTGCAGCACCTTGGCCTTGCGCTTCCGCTTGGCAGAGGGATCGATGCCCAGCTCCTCCGGCTCCCACTCCGGCTCCCACCAGGGCCGAGCCTTCGACTGGTTGTCTTCGTCGCTAACGGACTCGGGGCTGGAAGGGAGAGAGAGCTTCGACATTGTAGAGGCAAAGGGGCTGGAGAGGGATGAGAAGAGGAAAGAGGAGGCGAAGGCAGTATTTAAAGACCCGACGACGTGTGAATTAATCGGGGTAGATGAAAGCCACTGTGTGAAAACGTAAGAAGATAGATGAAGAAGCAACGTGGAGAATCGATGCATTAGGCATAGGACAGGTAGCAGTACATGCGCGCATTAGGCGGTCAAAGCGGTGCCCTGCGTAAATATATGATGCGACGGTGCCCTGCGTGCATTTAAACCCTGATGAAATCCAAAGTCTCACGCCAAAGTCTGCGTAGCTGCGTGCATTTAAACCAGCCCATAGTTCCATGCCAAAGCCTGCATGGTGCGACGCGACATGGTGTCATCTTGAAAAACGAGGCGTGGTGCAGGCCAGCTGCGTCGCTGCAAATAGCGCTGGTGAACGTCGAGGTCTACTCTGGAAAAACTAGGCATGCAGGTCTACATCGAGTTCTGCATGCATCGGGCTGGTGAACGGGGCCCAGTAGTCAGTGGCCGTTATTGCATGCACAACGTCATTTTCAATCATTTGATCATAAGGAACGGTGCAGATCGAGTACATGGATGCAAACCTCGATCAGATGCTACGGTTTTATCAGATGCTACGATGTTTATTCGACCTATATAATGTGGAGAAGAATCGCAGAAGATGGTTTTTGTAATATGGGAATCTGTTATTTGAATTCAGAATGTAAATTTCCTATTCTTCGGTGAGTTTTTGGCTTTTTTCATTTTCAAAGTTTTAAAACCACCTCATCTCCACCTTGCCTAAATAAGAAATTGACGCGAAGAAACTTGTAATTTGAATTTGAACGTACTTTGAATTTCTTCAAAAGTTTGAAACTTGTGTGACATCCAAGTCATTTCTAAGTTGTTATGCTCGTGTTGGAAACAATCCTAGCCCTTTTGGTAGGGTAACATCTCCAACAACGAATCGGCTCTACAAAATGAGCTAGAAAAGCGCCCGAAAGGTAGCCCAAACAGCCCCATTTCTAATCCGACCAATTTTTCGACCTTCTCTAAATGACCTCAAACTCTAGGATTAACATCTAGTGCACTAATATAGTGTTCTTGACCAATATCAAGTCATTTTATTAATCTATAAATGTACAACATCTCTTCACCCTTTGACTTATACGGCAGAAGTGAGAAATCACCACCATGTAAATGAATTGTTTGGTTGAATATACTTATACTTTCTTTATCAACTCAAATGGTTAGTATATGACATCAGAAGACTACGTGTGCAGATTTTGCATTTTTCTGATGTTTTTTGAATATCCTATGAATATTTGAATTTGGGTCAAACCGTAGGGTTGACCAACATTTAAACAAGTTTAAAACATGAAAATGAAAAACTAAGCCTGGATCCTTCTTATTCACTACAAAATGAAGCTTTGGGGAGGTTTCCCAAGATTTCATGTTGGAAAACTTGGACTTCATTTGGCAGAAGTGAGAAATCACCACCATGTACATGAATTGTTTGGTTGAATGTACTTATACTTTCTTTATCAACTGAAATGGTTAGTATATGACATCAGAAGACTATGTGTGCAGAGTTTGCATTTTTCTGATGTTTTTTGAATATCCTATGAATATTTGAATTTGGGTCAAACCGTAGGGTTGACCAACATTTAAACAAGTTTAAAACATGAAAATGAAAAACTAAGCCTGGATCCTTCTTATTCACTACAAAATGAAGCTTTGGGGAGGTTTCCCAAGATTTCATGTTGGAAAACTTGGACTTCATTTGACAGAAGTGAGAAATCACCACCATGTACATGAATTGTTTGGTTGAATGTACTTATACTTTCTTTATCAACTGAAATGTTAGTATATGACATCAGAAGACTATGTGTGCAGAGTTTGCATTTTTCTGATGTTTTTTGAATATCCTATGAATATTTGAATTTGGGTCAAACCGTAGGGTTGACCAACATTTAAACAAGTTTAAAACATGAAAATGAAAAACTAAGCCTGGATCCTTCTTATTTACTACAAAATGAAGCTTTGGAGATTTTTCTGATTTTTTTTGAATTATTTTGATTGTTTTCAAACCCTAAACCCTCTCTCCCTATTCTACGAACTCTGAACATGTTCATAGGTGATAGCTCATTTGTGTGAAGCCTTTTTTCATGAAAATGACCTACACCAAGTTTATATTTTTTTCTCATAACCTTGTCACATATGACGGCTATGTGCGCAAGAATTTCAACATTTTGATTTTTTTTGAATTTTTTAAAAACATTTGAACTTGATTTCGACAGATCACTTCAAAAAGTGATTTTTCAAAAAAACGCCCCTATACCGAGTTTATATTTTTTTATGGTAACTAGGTCTCCTAAATGGACGAACCCCGTTGAGTTTGTATTTTTTCGATTTTTTGTAATTTAGTTATGATTTTTTGAAATCTGGTCAAACCCTAATAACCCCGTTGACTGGCTCAAAACCCCGCAGGAATGCTCCAAACCCTAGCGTCGAACGTCCGCCGTCGGATCCTACCAAGCGCCAGACACCACCCGTCAGATGTGGGGGCAGGCATGCGCGATCCGCGCGACGCTGGTTCTGCTTCCTGATTGGCTACTCTTTGCATCGGACGGGTGCGCTCGGGTCAGCCATAGCGATCCGCGAGACGCTCGTTCTGCGCTCTGATTGGTTGGTCCGCGAGACAACCAACCAGAACAGCGATGGTTTCTGCGCTCGGATAGGTTGGTCTGCGAGACATGGTTCAACCATATGACAGAAGGAAACATATGATTTTCTATTAAAATCATCCAAACATCAGTTCAAAAAAAAAATCATCCAAACATAGTTGTACCATAGGTCATTCAACATAATACAACATCATTCATAATGTTTCATAAATTATTCTTGGTTCCAACTCAATCTACACCGCGTCGAGGCTTCTTTGCCGCTATGCTCCTTGTGATTCTTATGCTTCTTGCCACTGTGCTCCTTGTGATCCTTGTGGTCATTGCTTCTTCTCTTATCCTTTTGGCAGTCTTCTTTGAAGCAACCACAGAGCTGTACAAGACAAAAAGGGCAGTGAGAAAATTTTCAAGTGATAAATGTACTAGTGTTGGCAAGATTGACATACCTGGCAGAACTCACAATCACAGAATGTTGTGAACCATCAGTTGGAGCCTCATTTGGAGCCACATTGTCACCATCAGTTGGAGCCTCATTGTCATCATCATTTGGAGCCACAATGTCACCATCAGTTGGAGCCTCATTGTCAACATCAGTTGGAGCCTCATTTTGATGATCATGGTCCATTTGATCAAAAGGGAAATCATTTGAACCTTCATATGGAGCCTCATAAGCAAAATCAGATGGACCATTTTGATCACCATCAGTTGGAGCCACATTGTCATCATCATTTGGAGCCACATTGTCATGCTCTGTTCCAACCGGCTGCTCATCATCATCATCATCATCATGCTCATGCTCTTGCTCTGTTCCAACCTGCTGCTCATCATCATCAGTTTCATCCAAACGCTCTCCGAACGCTGGATCTACTGCATGATCACAATACCTACCGAAATGACCAGACCCACCACACCTGTTGCACTTACGCTTCCTTGCTCCAAGTCCAGCTCCTTCGCTGCGAGCTCTTATTCGACTCTTCCTCGGTCTACCTTTTGCTCTCTTCAGAACTGGAGCACGGAGCTTGAATCCAGGGTTCACTACATCCCATTGATGTTTTCCCTCCAAAGTAGGTAAAGGAACTGCATATGTGTCTTTGAACCTTGCAACAGAGTAGTACTCATGCACATATTGCTGTATGTTCCCTGCTGGACCTGACAGAGTGGTGATGAAAAACAATGCATGAATGCATGGCAACCCAGTTATCTGCCATTGCCTACAACCGCAAGTTCTAGATTCTAAATCCACTGGATATTTCCATTCCCTCTTCTCTTTATCCATAAATGCTACCTCTGCTTTGGTAGCCGAGCAAAGTTTCATGCTCATGTCCAAGCCTTCAGTTTTTTGCTTCAATTCATTCAACACGGCAGGGATGACAATGTGGCCCATGAATTTTGCCGCGGCTATATTTGCACGGAAATGAAACTTTTCCATGTACTCTATTCTTATCTTGTCCAGCAAATCCACCATATAGAGACCCTTTAGTTTTCGGATGGTTGAGTTGAAAGACTCTGCAAGATTATTGTGCACATAGTCAACTTTGCTCAGTTCACTGAATTGGCTTCTGGCCCATAACTTGGAGTGGTGTGTTTCCAAGTATTCATTCACTTTCTCATTCTTGTATAACTGCCTCATGTGATAGTTGTGCTTCTTGACACTGCAAGTCAAAGCTGCTGGCCATAAATTGTCGCTATACACTTTTCCTTTGAATTTCTTCGCAAAATTTGCAGCAAGATGACGCATGCACTCCCTATGCTCTACTCCAGGGAACACATTGTCCACGGCCACTTCTAAAACCTTGCAGGCATCTATATGAATTACCAACCCATTGGGATACCCATTGGGATGTCCAATAGCCCGGTGCAGATTCTGGAAAAACCAAGTCCAGCTCTCCTCAGACTCTGTCTCCAGCACACCATACGCAACTGGAAATACAAAATTATGTGCATCAACTGCACAAGCTGCCACTAACTGTCCTTTAAACCTCCCTGTCAGAAAAGTAGCATCAACAGACAAATACGGCCTGCAGCCTACCAAAAAACCCTGGTGACAAGCCTCAAAGCAGACAAAAACCCTCCTAAAGCATTCCTTGGTCCTTGTCACTCCCTTTATTTTGTACTCCACCGTGTGGTGGTCAATTTCTACAATACTACCTGGGCTGGTCCTCTCCACTTCAGCTTTGAATGAATACAATAATTCAAAACTTTCCTGCCAGTCACCGTAAATAGAATCCAAAGCTTGATTTCTACCATTGAACACCCTCATGTATGGTAAATCAATCTTGAACTTCTCTTTGATTTTCTTCATCAATTCCTTTGTACCAATTTGATTGTCTTCTGTCACCCACTTCTTTACTTCTTCAGCCACCCATCTTGACTTGGCTCTACTGATTGTTTCCTTCCTAAGTGTTGATTCCTTGCACGTGTGGCTAAATGGGTTCACCTTCACCTGAATATTTGTGCTCTTTCGCATTTTAGATGCATGCATCCTCCATTGACAACCCTCAGTCGGACAATGCACTCTGTAACGAACTTTATCGCTCTTGTCAACTTTGAAATAGCGTTCTGCCTTGATGTAGTATGTCACAAGTGCATTTCTACACTCATTCATTGATGAATAAATGGAACCTTGTTCCATCAATGGGTTCTCACAGTCCCATTCAACAGGTGGAACATCGTCTTCGACATCACTCAAAGCTTCGTTGTCTTCGTCTACAACCACCGCGTCAGCCTCATTGTTTCCAGCCCGAGATGCTCGTCGTAAATTCCGAAGAACATCAGGATATAGCCTCTCTTCTTCATCCGCATAACTGGAAGGCTCCTCCACTTCAACGGGGACCCTTCTTCTGCTGCTGCTGCCCACGCCGCTCGAGTCACCACGTCCTCGTGCACTGCCTGAACTTCTCTGGCTAGAACTGCGAGCACCACGACATGATGCAGCCCGAGAAGATGCATCCGCCATACTAGGTCCAATTGCCGGCACAACCACATCATTTTGCAGTCTCACATGAAATTTCTCCTTCTCCTTATGCTTAGCAAACATGGTAGCGAGTTCTTCATCATTTGTAACTGCCACCCATCTGTTTCCCCCATCGTAGTATTTGAATTCCACTTCATCATGCAAACCCCAAGGATATGGACTGCAAATTACCTCCCCAAATTGTCTAAAACTCCAATTGCAATCCACTGGCAAAGGATAATCGAAACCTCCCGTGAATTTCTTGTTATTCTCTGCATCGACGACGTACCGGTCCCTTCTAATATTCAGCAAGAAAGCAAACCGCAATTCCATCCTAACCAGAAAAATAGAGACGAATTCAGCACACCACAAAATGCGAATTCAGCACGCCAATTGCAAAATCAACATAAACCGAGTGCGTCTCATGTCTAATCGAATGTTCAAATGCAGAGGTGATCTCCAACTTACCCCTCGGGAACCCAGTCGTGGATGCGGCGGGTGTCCGGCCCGACGATTGCCTCGCCAGCTACTCCACGGTCGCATCCGCTCGCCATTTCGCCCTGGAGTTCACCCTCTTACTTCCTCTGCCTCGCCAACCCCAGCGCTCCCACCGGGCGCACGGAAGGAGCCTCGCCGCGGGTCGAGCAGCTGGTGGGCGCAGCGGGACAAGCTGGTGGCGGTGGAGTAGGTGACGGCGGAGCACGGCACGCTGGAGCACGTTGCGGTGGAGGTGTTGGCTCTATACGCGGGACGGACGCGGCGGCGCAGGTGGCGGCCGCGGAGGTGGTGGCGGCGGCGCAGGTGGTCGTTCGAGAGCAGGTGTCGTGCACGGTTAGGTCAGGTGGTGGCCGTTATTTCGCGCCGTCGCCGGTCCCACATGTAAGAAGTTACCTGGTCCCACCTGTAAAATGCGGACCAAGTCCACTAGCGCCTTGCCCGGTCCCACCTGTAAGAAGTAAACTGGTCCCACCTGTAAGACGCGGACCAAGTCCACTAATGACTAACAGACGGAATCCGCTTCAGACTGGCCGTTTGGCCTCGCCAAAGCAGCTGCAACTGAAGTAGTGGCAAAACTGTAAGCCATTTGAAACTAGTGGCAAAACTGAGTACTACCAAGCCTCTAGTGGCAATCTGTTAAATGACCCTAGATTTAATTTTGATAACACTCTGTTTTAAATAAAGGATCTATTTAATGATTTGCATTTCGCATATGAGTTATATGAAATAGTGGTTTCAATAATCTTATATTTACTAATTGGAGGCACCAAAGGAGACACCACATTAATCCTGGAGCTTAAGAAACTCAGGCCATGCGATTAATATATGATTTGTTTTTCGCCGTTGGATGCAAGCATCGAGAAATCCCCTCCCGTCGTGCGCACATCAGTCGTGCACTCCCTAGTAACTTCCCGATTCCATCATGGAAAAATCAGGAGCATGAGATATTCCCCGCCGTCGTAGGCACGTCAGTCGTCCTCTCCCTGGTATCTTCCCTTTACCATTGAAAGAAATCAAGTGCGCAACGTCTCCTTGGTCTGGCGACGTGAAGCGGATTTTTCACTTTCGGCCAGTTCATGGCCAGGAAGCCACCTCTGCCTCTCCGCCGCGTCATACAAAATTTTCGGCTCCGCATCTACTCAGCGTAGGTTAATAACACTATCCACGTCAGATCTGTGAAGCAATTTTCCGCAGTCTTGGCAGCAATTGGTTCTCTCAGGCAAGCAATGTGGTCTTCTGTTTTGCATCTGAACCATCTGCTGATTCGATCAGGTAAATAGAGTAAAATTATCGTTTTACAGTACTAGATACATGGACGTGCTGTATACTTGCATTGATTCCTTCTCCCTACATGTAATTGTATTTCAGTTAATTTGATCCGATCAGGTAAAAACAGTAAAATTATCGTTTTACACTAATGGAGACATGGACGTGCTGTATACTTGCATTGATTCCCTCTCCGTACATGTATTTATATTTCAGTTAATTTAATTGCAAATAATCCGGCAAAACTTCAATACTCCCTTTGCACTGATTTTTGTTGTCCCTATATTTTTGCAGAGCACGGTGGTACAGAGTAGTATGTTCAGATTCGGATCAGTTATTGGGTTAATAAGATTCAAGGTCACCAGAATGATGTACGTATTTCTTTTAAATGTACCTTTTTGTCAAATAATCCAATAGAACATGTATATATCGTAAGGAGAAAATAATACACAATGTTAGTATTTTCAAATTTCACTAGCCACCGGTGCAACGGGTTTTCCAATTTCACTATCTCATCTTTCACGGTAATAATATTTTTCTCAGTTCAAAATGTGTACTGAAAGAAAGCATATTTAAATACATGGTATAACACTATAAGTGCGTTCCTTTTCAATGGAGAAATATTCTCTTGCTGTCGAAAATAATTTTTACAAGATAATATAAAGTTAGTGCCAGTGTAGTTTTAGGAGTTGATCCATTTATTAATTTTCAAGTCCTACGAATGATATGGTATTTGTTTTGATTGGAAAATAGTTCTCTTGCTATTAGACAAAAATTGCACTGTAAGATACATATATAATTTCCAGCCGTTTAAAATTTGGAAAGTTAATCTGCCCATTGTTTTTTGTATCCTACTTTTCAAATTAAGTCGTTATAGGTATGCAAAAATAATTCATAGTAGATAAAAATGAAAATGTACAAATAACGAATTTCATGGAGTTGGGAAAAAATCGGGATTTGAAATGCTTCCAACAGTTTAGTATATTACGTTAAAATAATTTGAATAATGCATTAGTTACTGTGATTTGAAATATGCATCCAGCTTCAATACATTATCGATTTTCAACCAAATGTGTTCCTACATAATTATGAAATTTTTACATAACTTTTTAGTCCTTAATACTAATTCCATGATTTTATTAAATCAAATTACAATATATGCAGTAGCCCCCGTGCGAATGCACGGGTTGATGACTAGTTATGAGATAATTAAAAACCAAAGCAAATGAAGTTTTGTAGAATATTCATATGAGATTATGAATAGAGATTCCACAATGTGAGACTAAAAGGGACAAACCAATGTGTTTGGTTGTGTTATGTATTTTAGTGGTTTTATCGTGAAATGGTTTCATGGATAAAAGAATTGTTGGAATGAATTTAGAAAGCTTAAACCTTTCATGTTTATGTATCAAGTGGCACATATGTAAAGTGCTATGTTGGTTAAGGCTTGACACATAAAGGTTTTAATGATGGTGATCATTGAATTTTGGTTTAGCTTGTCTAAAGAGAAGTAGGGTTCAAGAATATGAAATTTGTCAAAAGTTGCAAAATAATATTCATGATTTACTTGTCATGTTTGAGAAACAAGACATACCTGCAAAACTACAAAAGAAGAAATAGAAACTTTAAAATACGAAAGTGACTAAAAGTCATTCTACTTTAAGTTTAAATCATAAAGTAATCGTTACTTGATTTTGTGAAAAGAATGTTTCACATATTTATTTTGCAAAAGAGTTTGCGTGGAATAAATAAAACTTAGAGCTGGCAAGGTGCTGGCGTTTCGTATATGAGTTCTCGAATCTTAAGAGTTAAGAATTTTGGAGGAGTCCAAAGTATCGAGAAAGTGCATAAGAAACTGAGTGAGATCTAATTAAGATATGTGGTGACATATATTAAGTTAGAGCAGAAATTAATTTCCATAATCAAAATATGTGGTGACATATGTTTGAGTGGGAACTAGTTAATCATGGTCAAATATAAAGATAACATATTTCTGAGTGGGAGCCAGAGTGGCTTCACAATTTAATATGTGTATGGTGTATATTTGAGTGGGAGTTTACAACATCGTATTTGAATGAAATGGAGATTTCGTGAATGTTGTAAATGTTGTCATGGACCAATGCATAACTTATGAAGTTAGTTCAAACGTCAAATATTCATGTAGATGAATGTATCTATGAAGGATAGATAAGTTTGATAAATATTAAAGTCAGGATGTTTTACCTAAACAAGTTTTGAAGGAGTTCAAAATGGAAACAAGAGAAGAATGGTTCATCTCATTGTAACATATAGGTGAAACATTGAGTTAGAGAACTCAGTACAAAATTGATGGTTGAAGGATATGTTGGAATTCAATATGAATTGTTCATAGGTCTCAACATATAAGAACCATGTTGAAAGGACACGGATGTCGCCTAGAGGGGGGGGGGGGTGAATAGGCGATTTAAAATTATTACGGTTAAGGCTTGAATAAATGCGGAATAAAACTAACGTTTAATTTATCAAGCCAAAACCTAAACTAGCTAGGTTCACCTATGTGCACCAACAACTTATGCTAAGCAATATGATCAACTAGGTGATAGCAAGATATATGACTTTAAGCTTAATGTCTATCACAAAGTAAATAGCATAAGTAAGAAGCTCGGGATAGAAATACCGAGGCACTTGGAGACGATGATTTTATCCCGAAGTTCACTTCCCAATGGAAGCTAGTCTCCGTTGGAGCGGCGCGGTGTTCACCAATGTGAAACACCGAGTAGCCTTGATATGGCACACCGTATCTCCGTTGTGTCTTACCACCAATGTGGCGAGGCACTTGTCACTATGTTGCCGTTGAGGTTGACAACTAGAACCTTTACAAGGGTGAAGCTCACTCCACAAGTTGGAGGGTCTTCACCAAATGCACCGAGCCACCAAGACTCGATGCCCAAGGCCGAGGCACACACCACAACTTAATTGATGGCTCCCGGCAATGTCTTCGTAGCTACCGAAGCTCCGAAGCTAACAAGGTTGAGCCACACTCCACAATTGGAGGCTCCCAACAAATCCCGTAAGCCACCAAGACTCCGAGAAATCAAACCGTCTAGGGTACCAATGTGCCCTAGAGGAACAAGCTCTAGGGAACCAAAGTACCCAAGAGTAACAAGCTTCTCAACTTCACTTTCCACGAATCACCGTGGAGAACTCAAACCGATGCAACTAATGCAATGGCAAGAACACACTAAGTGGTCAAGTTCTTCCAACCCGAATCCAACCAAAGCAACTAATGCTTGGGAGGGATTAGGGAGGAAGAACAAAGGAGGAACACAAAGAAACTCCAAAGATCTAGATCCAACGTGTTCTCCTCAATTAGAGGAGAAATCAATTGGTGGAACCACGGATCTAAAACTCCTCTCTCTTTTCTCTCAAAGGAGTAGCACAAACTAGTGGAGAGAAAGAGAGAAAGCCAAGCTCAAGAGGTCAACAATGGAGGAAGGGAAAATAGCTTAGGAGTTGGCTCAAAAAGGTTAGGTTTATTTTGGAGAAGAAACCTTTTAAATAGGGGCTCCAAAAGGAGCCGTTGGAAAAAGGTAAAGAAGGGAAACAGCACCCAGGCCGGCCTGCAACCCGGCCTGGGCCAGCCTGGGAGCCGGCAAGGGAGGAGGGCAGCACACCGGGCGCAACAGCCGGCCTGCTACCCGGCCTGGGCCGGCCAGGCGGCCGGCGGCCCACCCGACCGCGCCGGCCTGTGGCCCGGCCTGGGCCGGCCAGGGAACCGGGAGCCTGCCAGACGCGGCCGGCCAGAGACCCGGCCTGGGCCGGTCGGCAGGCCGGTCCGGTCACGCCCTTTTTTCTTTTTCCCTCTAATACTCTGTTCTAAAAGCGACCGATACCGAAACCGCAATAACTTCCTCATACGAACTCCGTTTTCAGTAATCTTGGACACGTTGGAATCGTCACAACGAGCACAACAAGAATATTCATAGAAACATCATTGTTAAACAAGATATGGTAAAGCCAAATGGTGAGAGGTAAAACCCTTTTATTAAAACCCGGAAAACCATATCTTTTGCATATGATGTCCGAATAACACAAAACCACTTTTGTTGGAAAGAGGACGACAAATGCTACCTAATAACAAGTGAAAGTATTGAAACCAAGCAAGGGAGATTTTGCTAATAATTGGAAGAGTGAAACCTTCCATATAGATGGACCGACAAAATCTCCGACACCGAAAACTCAATAGGTAACACATATGAGAACCGTTTTCGGTGACCTTGGCTTGTCATGACAAGCACGACAAGCACCAATACCACACCACGATAAGAGCCAAATAGGAACCAATAAAGATGATGCCAAGGATGCAAAGGTTTGAGCTCTCAACGACCGATACGCTAAAGCTCACTTGAGAGCCCCTCTTGATAGAACGGTTACCTATCCTAAAACCCGGTCTCCCAACTACACCGCGAGACCGGTAAAATAGAAACCCTATCAAGATCATACCTTTGCCTTGCGCATTCCACTTGAGCTCGATGATGACGATCTTGGTCTACTCTCAAGTGGATCACCTTTCTTGATTTTGCTCCGCTTGGTGAAGACACACATATTGCTCCCCCATACACCATGATGGGAGAGGCACTCTTCGACATATCTTCACATGGCCTTTATCTTGATGATGATCACCACGCGACGCCATCCACCATGGACAACATAGGATCTTGATCAACACATGATCTTCTTCTTCACATGCCCTAATCTTGTACGTTGATCAACTTGCACTTAGCCTTGACCAACATATAGTTTTCTTCTTTTAGCCTTGACTCCAACATATGGAGTCAAAGCATTCCTTATGGACCAACACTGCAAATATAACTTAAAGCACACATTAGTCCATAGGGATTGTCATTAATTACCAAAACAATACATGGGGGCAACCATGCTCTTTCACATGTGTTTGTATATGACGATATGTGACCCAAGTTCTTAGTTGTAAGAACATGATGAATTAGGAGTCATTTTTCATGAAATTGAGATAAATTTAGAAAATGGTAGACTTGGTTGAAGTCATAAAGCCAGACTAAATTGGAGATCTCTTAATATCGGAGTAGCACAGCGAAAGCATGATCGGAAATATCGAAGTGCAAAGTTACACTGTCGATTTGTTAAGTCTACAACATATAGGAGTATATGATTAATTCAAGGATTGAAACAAGATATAATATTTTGGTTTGAGAAAGTTGTTTCAAGATCGAGTGAGTTCCAGATGCATATGTCATGAGAAAGTCCTTTTGACTGATCATACATATGGGCATAAAAGGATATGAATATCTCACTCTATAACCAAACATATTATATACATTATATGATAATGAGTTTTATCATGGGATGATAGGAAGTTTATCATGTGATGATAAAGTAATGTCAAATTAGGTGACAGTTACAATTTTGCAAAGGACATAGACAGCTGTAAAGTACAGAGCACGGACAGAACCTCTTCCACAAGCAAACATGATCAGCACTGAGACTTCATGAGTGAGACTCCATGGGTGTTGGATCGCGGAAATGTAAACTAGATTATTGACTCTAGTGCAAGTGGGAGACTGTTGGGAATATGCCCTAGAGGCAATAATAAAATGGTTTATTAAGCATATTCATGTTTATGATAATAGTTTATTATCCATGCTATAATTGTATTAAATGGAAACATAATACATGTGTGGAATATAAACACCCGGAGTCCCTAGTGAGCCTCTATAAGACTAGTTCGTTGATCAAGAGATAGTTAGAGTTTCCTAACTATGGACTTGTTATAGTCACTTGATAACGGAGTCATATCATTAGGAGTAATGGTGTGATGGACATGACCCAAATAAAGAGTTGCAATTAATCGTGTCACAAAAGTTTTGTTGTCAACACTTTTAATATGCCAAATATAGTTTCCTTAGACCATGAGATTATATTACTCCCGTTCACCGGAGGAATACTTTGTGGACATCAAACGTCACTTCGTAACTGGGTGATTATAAAGGTGGCTTTCAGGTATCTCCGATGGTGGGTTGTTGGGTGATATGAATCGAGAGTGGGATTTGTCCCTCCATGTGACGGAGAAGATATCTCCAGGCCTTCTCGGTAATATAGCATCAAAAGTCTGCAGACATGTGATTAGGTTGTAATCACCGGGATCCTATATTATGGACGAGTAAAGAGAACTTGCCGGTAACGAGATTAAACTAGACATGGGGATGTCAACGATTATATCTCGGGCAAGTAAAATATCGTGAGACAAAGGGAATCATATATGAGATTAATTGAATCTCCGGCATCGTGGTTCAATCGAGAAAAGGTTTTCGTTGAGTGTATAGGAATTAATATGGGCATCCCGGTCCCGCTATTAATTATTGATATGATCATGTCTATGCATTCTCGAACCCGTAGGGTCACACACTTAACGTTCCGATGAAATTAGGTTTTGCGATGAATTAAATGATGAAGTGAACGAATGGTGATTCGGAGTCTCGGATGAGATCCCGGACGTCACGAGGAGTTCCGGAGGAGTCCGGAGAATAAGATTCATATATGGAAAGTGGTTTCCGGAGGTTTCGGAAAAGTTCCGGAAATTATTTATAGGGTACCGGAAGGTTCCGGAATGTTCTAGAAGGTTCTAGAAGTGGAACCACATATTGTATGGGGCCCACATGGACCAAAGGGGTGCTGCTGGCCACTTGGGCCAGCCGCACCACCCAATGGCCCACATGGGCATGCGGCATAGGAAGGGGGGGAATCCCACTCCTAGTTGGACTAGGAGTTGGGCCCTCCACCCTTTAGGAAAGGGGCCCAAGGAGGAGTCCTAGATGGACTCCAACTTGGGGGGCAAGGCAAGAGGGGGCCGGCCGGCCCCTACCCTAGCCCTAGCCGCCACCTATATATAGGGGGGGAGGGAGGGGTGCGGCACACCCTTGAGGCTGCCGCCCCACACACCCTAGCCGCACCACCCCTCCACCCCTAAACCCTAGCCGCGCCACCCCTTACCCCGAAGGGCTGCCGCCGCCTCTCCTCCATCTAGAGCTGCCGCACCACCTCTCCCCGAAGGGCTGCTGCGCCACCTCCTCCTCTCCCTCTCCTCTTGCTTGGCTTGGCGAAGCCCTGCTCGCGGAGATCGTCATCATCACCGGCACTACCGTCGTGCTGCTGAGATCATCAAGGCCACGTCCTCTCGCTTGCGGGATCAAGGAGTCGACGTCTTCATCGAGCCGTACGTGTGGACGCCACGGAGGTGCTGCCCGTTGCTGCACTTCACCGGATTGGATCTCGAGGATAATACATCTCCTCGCGACTAGACGAGTCTAGTTGCGGGGATCGACTAGCCAACCCCTGCAACGACAAAACGCGTTTTTGATCTTCAAGGGTAAGAGATTGGATCTCACCTTCGCTATCTTCATCTCGTAGATCTAGATCCTTGGGGTTTATTCCGCTTGCCGCGTAGGAATTTTTTTTGTTTTCCATGCTGCGATCCCATCAGGAGGAGGCAGTTGGCCTATCTCCTGAGGAGCAACATATGAGATTTCAGATCCAAGTTGAGCTTTATAACCTGTATACGGAAGAGGAGTCTTATTGGTATCAAAAGGGGAACTGGTTGTTGGAGGGGGACTTAAATACTGCCTATTTTCATAGGATTGCGAATGGGCGTAGGCGAAAAAATACTGTTCATTCCTTACAAGAGGGAGATGTGGTGGTTGAAGGGACTGAAAATTTAATCAAACATGCAACTGAGTACTATAAAAAGCTGTTTGGTCCGGCTCCTGGCAATATGTTTCGTATAGATCCTGATTTGTGGTCACCTGAGGAAAAACTTAATGAGGATGATAATTTGGAACTGACAAAACCCTTTACTATTGAGGAGGTTAAGAATGCTCTTTTTTTGATGGAACCAAATAAGGCTCCAGGCCCAGATAATATACCGGTTGAGTTCTATCAACATTGTTGGGAGGTGGTAAAAAATGATATTATGCATCTTTTTGTTGACTTCTATAATAATGAGTTAGATGTGCAACGCCTTAATTATGGGGTTATTACTTTGTTGCCCAAAATGTCTGATGCAAATAGGATTCAACAATTTTGACCTATTTGCTTGCTCCGTTGCATTTATAAGTTGATAACTAAAACTTTATGTTTGCGGCTAAATCCCTATGCATCTAAGTTGTTCAGCATTCAGCAGAATGCTTTTATTAAAGGGCGAAATATTTTAGATGGTATCATGTCCTTGCATGAAATTATGCATCATATGCATGTTAAGAAAAAAGCAGGGGTTATTTTGAAGTTGGACTTTGAGAAGGCGTATGATAAGGTAGATTGGAATTTCTTGTTAGAGTGCCACAAAGTAAGAGGTTTTTCTGAGCAGTGGTGTTCTTGGACCAAATCTATTCTTTATAATGGTACAGTGAGTGTGAAGATGAATGATGTGATGGTGCCTTATTTTCAAAGTGCCAAAGGTGTGAGGCAAGGTGATCCCATGTCCCCTACTCTTTTTAATATGGTGGCGGAAAGTTTAACTAAAATGGTCTTATGTGCGCAAAAGAATGGTTTTATTACTGGTTTTGCATCTGACCTAGTTGAAAATGGGATTGCTATTTTGCAATATGCAGATGATATGGTTTTATGTATCGAACACGATCCTGATCAAGCACTAAACCTAAAAATGTTGCTTTACATGTTTGAGTTGATGTCGGGGCTTAAGATTAACTTCCAAAAAAGTGAAATTATTCCGGTGGGAGGGGATGGTATTATATCAGGTTTTTTACTCTGATTTGTCCAACTGTAGAGTGGCTCAGCTGCCTATGAAGTACTTGGGGGTGCCTGTGACGTACTCAAATCTGAAAATAGTTGATTGGGAGTTTTTGGATGCTAAGTTCATTAAAAAATTGGATGCATGGGTCTGTGATTCGGCTTCCTCGGGTGCTAGATTGACCTTATTAGATGCTTGCCTCACTGGGATTCCTTCATATTATATGTCAATGCATTTACTTGGCAAAACGGTGATTGAAAAGTTAGACGGCGTTTCTTTTCGGCAGGGAAAAAGAAGAAGAAAGCTTACCACATGGTAAAATGGAAACGTGTATGACGATCTAAAAACAAAGGGGGTTTGGGGGTGAAAGATTTACACAGACAAAATGTAAGCCTGTTGTGTAAGTGGTGGTGGAAATTGGAGACGCAAGATGGGCTTTGGCAAAGAATTGTCAAAGCAAAATATTTACGGAATAAATCTGTTGCCTTGGTTAAAGCTAGGTTTAATGATTCTCCCTGTTGGAAAATTTTGCTTAAGGTAAAAGATGCTTATTTGGGTGGTAGAAAAGTTCTTTTGAAGAGAGGTGACCTTGTGAGATTCTGGGTTGATCCCTGGCTTGATAATAAGCCTTTGAAAACTGAGTACCCTGATTTATTCAATATCTCACAAGAGCAAGATTGTACCTTTGAGGAAGTCAAAAGAAAAAACTGTGACATTGGGTTTAGAAGAAGGCTGTCGATAGGGTTGTCTACTCAATGGGAGAACATGATAGTGTCATTTGGTCTTTTACGGCTAATAACCAATTTTTCACGGCATCTATGTATCGGAGGATTGAGAGTAATCTAGCAGGTCCTGATAACAAGTTGATTTGGATATCTAAGACCCCCCTCAAGATAAAAATCTTCTTATGGCAATTGTTTTATGATGCTATTCTAACTAGAAGTAATATGAGGAAAAGAAAGTGGACTGGGTGCCCGAAATGCTCTTTTTGTGGGAATATTGAAACAACTATGCATTTGTTTTTCACTTGTAACACGGCTAGGGTGGTTTGGGGGGGGGGGGGGGGGGGGTTAGGTGCCTGCGTTGGTACCAATACTTGTCCTAGAAATATTTGGCAGAGCTATGTGTGGTTTCGTAAGTTTATTCCTAATAAAGGGGAATTTTATACTCTCCTTTTAGCAGCTTTGTGTTGGGCTATTTGGACGATTCGAAACAAAGTGACCTTTGAAAGTTATGTGGTAAAGTCCCCTGAGGTTTGTGTTTACACTATGGCTTCTTTTGTGACATACTGGGCAGGTCTATATAAGGAGGAGGACGCGGAGCAGCTAAAAGATGGGGCGAGCAAGCTCATGAAGGTGGCAGCGGAGCTGGGAAGAGCTAATCAGGTGAATGTTGGAAGCGGGAGGGCCATGTTGCTGGAATGTCCGGGGTCTGGAAGCTGATCTAGTAAAGCTACAAGTGTGGAATGGTTGTTGATGTTTTGGGGATGTAGTTTCCTTTGATTTGGGTGGTTTGTTATGTTCTATCAAAAGTAGTTTGAACTCTCGCGTGTCTTAGTGCCGATAGGTTTTTGTCCCATAGTGAGTGTTCCGATACCGGGCACTTATCAGCGGGTTTCCTATCGGTGCGAGGGCGCCTCTTTTTCCCGTATCCTCTTGTATGCTGGTCGGAGAAAACTTTGTATTTCCGTTATGAAAGTAATGGAATGGGGGGTAAAAGCCCAGTTGAAAAAAAAAACAATATGCAATTAATGAGTTTGGCGATCAGGGTTGCTTTATATCCCACTGAACCGTTCTTTTGGACAGGATTATCCTATCTATCTATACTTTTTATAAGACAAAACCCCACTAACATATATTAAATTAGTCTATCTCTACATACAAGGTGTCCACATCACTACTATTTGAGCCATTCATTTATCCATGTCACCCATTTTATTAATAGAAATCTATTCATACATGCAATCTATTCATATTATTAATTCTTTTAGCAATAGAATTTTCACATAATCAAATTTTATCGGTTAAATATATGAACATTTCACAGTGATTAAATTTAGACTCTCGACTATTATGACAAATCATATCTTCATATTCTCGAAAAAATTGCGTTTCGTGTTTCAAATATCCTTTCTTTTATAATACAATTAAAAATCCCGGCTACAACGCGCGGGTTACCTTTCTAGTTATACAATATGCAAATGACACCATGTTGATTATGCCGTTTACCCCAATCAGCTCCAGAATCTGAAGAACATCCTGATTTTTTCTGCATTTACTGGTGAATTATATCAAAACTTCCCCTCCCGTCTGCCCCTATCAATGTCATCTCAAATAGATGTCAGGAACTTGCTTACTCGTTAGGTTGCAAACTTGAGACACTTCGTCTACCTATCTAGGTCTTCCTACGGGAACTACTAAACCTAAGATGGATGATCTCACTGGTATCACTGAAATAATTGATAGGAGGCTAGTTGATCCTGTGGTTTTTCTGCAACCCTTAATCTCTCACTTGGTTTCTTTGATCATGTGGAGAGTTATATTCGAGATTTTTTATGGATGGGCAAAGTGATAGAGAAAAAGGTAAATTCCTCATTAAATGAGAAAATGTCTGCAAACCCAAGAAAGCTGGGATCCAAAATGTTGTCATGCTTATGATTTTTTGTTCAAATTCATGACATATCATGGGTCAAACTCACCAGACAAGTACATTAATCACAGGGTAGACTCCCCCGATCCTCCAGCCCATGTGGATCATTCTGGCGGAAGGACCGTCTTGCTATACTAGATTCATTTATATCTCACTTTTCTTGCCTGGGGAAGGATAAATGGACTGGTGCTCTTATGAGAGGAAAATATCATCATTTATATTGTTTTGCAAATGATCAAAACATCTCTCGCAAGGAGGTTGTCTCTATTTGTGCCCATAGGAATTCATTTAAAAAGTTTCACCTTCACTACCTATTTTGGTTGCTCAGCACTGCAATATTCTAGCTGGTAAGCCTTCAAATTAGAGAAAACATCACTAAGAATGATTGTTGGTTGCCATTTGAGACCAATAAGCATTTTTCTAGCAGAAAGATACACATTGTCCGCCTTCCCCAATGTTGCTATCCCTTTTAGGGTGGATCTGAAATCTTGCACCATGCCAAGCATAAGCTTTTCTTCTAGCTTTTGCTTCAAGACAAACTTAATACGAGAGATCCCCTTACAAACAAAAAATTTCATGTAGAAACAACCAGTTGTGTCCTATGCGATGAATGCTCCAAGGAGGATGTGATGCACTTATTTTTTCCGATGTGATTTCAGTCATATCTTTTAGTGGTCTTTTAATATTAAATGCAATAATGATCTTGACTTGATTGACTTACTCATCGATGGCAGGGCTAGATATATATTTACTTTGTTTCAAAAAAAATCCTCATCATTGGGTGTTGGAGTCTATGAATTCATAGGAGTAGAATTATTTTTGTGGGTGAACATGCTTATTAGCAAAAATGCATCAGATTCTTTAAGGAGAACTTTGCACTAGCTATGCATAGAGCTAACTGTTATAGAGAACATTGTTTCTCCTGCTTGATCGAATGATGACTTTAAGCTTTCATGTAGGTCTGAAGTTTTTTAGTATACTGTGTCAATATACTTGGAGGGGGCTAAGCGAGGATTGTATTTATAGTAGTACTACGGCTTGTGCACCGGTTTCAGTAAGCTCTAATTGTAATTATGTTGTTGATTAATATATTCTCTATCCTTAAAAAAAAATTCATCTCTACGAGTGTATATTTTGTGCAAATTGGATGTATTCTCAACTCTTTTTTTACGCTCTTTGCCATCTATCTGGTTGAAGCCTGAATCTGGAGAAGGGAGAGGTTTCTGTGAAGCTTTATTTTTTATTAAGATGTATCTATTTTGATTAGAACTGAGTAAAAATTGCATTTAGTTATCTTGTTTCTAAGCTCAGAACTTGTCGCATGATATTTTCATTTTGGATATGCACAATGTAAATTAACTAAGTGATGAGGGTCACATTATAACTAAGGTAAATAATAATATGTGTGGTTCCAGTTTTATGAGCACGGGCATTTAGCTAGTAGAGCTAAACCTAGTGTGATGGAGGGCATGCCACTTTTCACCCTTTTGTAATTATCCATTTACAAAAATGAGAATGACACAGTAGAGGCCTCCTCTACTGTCTTTTGTGTAGAAAAAAACACCTAGAAAAATTCCAGAAGAATTAGATTCAAGAAGAGGAAAACATCTATTTCTCGGTATTATTTTCTTTCAGGAGTGTAGATTCAAAAGCCAAAGGTCAACCAGCAGTTCCCAAAAGGCTCCCAGCAGGGCCCACCTCCCATAGATCGAAGGCCTAAAAAGCATATCCAATCCAACCGTCCCGTCGTCCTGCAAGGGCTGCAACCAGGCCGCGCAGCAACAGGCGGCGACCCCTCAATTTCCACGACGCTTCCTTCCCTCTCCTCCTCCTCCCCTCCCCTCCCCTCATCAAAGCCTCCTCCTTCCTTCCTACCCCCAACAAATCGCCCTCCCCAAATTCCTTTCCCACCCAAACCAAACCCTCCGAACCTCAAAACCCTCGCCCCCGCCGGCGCCGCCCCTCCCCATGGCCTCCGCCGCCGGCGCCGCCGCCTCAGAGGAGGCCGTCAAGGTAGGCCCCACCGCCAGCTCTCCCCCTCCCGTGCCGCCGCCGCCCCTCCGCCGCCGGGGCTCGTTGGGATCTCCGCTGCCCCTGCGTTTTTCCCCCGTCTGTCCGTGGAGGAATTTCGGTTGCTGATTCGGTTGGTGCGGCGGCGCTGGCGTTCGCTTTTTGTGCAGGCGGCGAAGGTTCTGATGGTCGGGGCTGGAGGCATCGGGTGCGAGCTTCTCAAGACCCTCGCCCTCTCCGGCTTCAGCGACATCCACATCGTAAGTTTGTTGTTGTTAGCTCCATGACCCCTCTGTTCCCCCGCTTCTCTGTTGACAACTTGCCTAGGTTTAGTTCGAATCTAGCTCGCGCATTAGCCATGTAGGCAGCAGCGCCGTCGATGGATGGTACTTAGCGGGATCTGTGATGGTGTTAGCGTTGACTAGAGCCTGAAAATGGGATAAGTAAACTGTTTGGGCAGATACTCGATTGAAGATTTCCGTCTAGGCTGGACTTACCTGCATCCGTGCTTTGCTTGGTTGTATCGATTTTAGGACGCTGCTAGTGCCTTGTTAGACTGTGCACAGTGTGTCACTCGAGCCAAGTAGGCTCATGTTTCATGCACTCTTGGTACGAAAGGTGATATCTTTATGGTAGTTCCTTGATGGTGATGTACACAGATCGATTTTAAAATTGACAGGGTGTAGTCCTTGTTGAGGTAACCAGCACAAACCAATGTGCTTGACACACTTGTGATGTCTTCTGTTGTTTTTCTCTTCCGCAGATTGATTTGGACACCATTGAGGTCAGCAATCTGAACAGACAGTTTTTGTTTCGGAAGAGTCATGTCGGACAGTCAAAAGCCCATGTAAGCATATTTTTTACATGGATATATGATGGGTATAGATATCTTGGAGACATTTTGATAATTGAGGCCTTCTTATACTGTTTCTACCATTGGTCCTGCCAGGTTGCTCGGGATGCTATTCTGAAGTTTAGGCCAAATATCAATATACAGTCATACCACGCAAATGTTAAGGATTCACAGTTCAACGTTGATTTCTTCAAGCAATTCAATGTGGTTATGAATGGCCTTGATAACTTGGATGCTAGACGGCATGTGAATCGCCTCTGCCTTGCTGCTGAAGTTCCCTTGGTGGAAAGTGGGACGACTGGGTTTCTTGGACAGGTGAGTTGATCAAATATCATATGCCTAGTCTGAAACTCTTGGGCATCTCCCTTATTATGATGTCTGTGGGTATTAGTATGTTAGTCTTTCTTATTTTGCTGGTAGTACTCCTATTAAAGTGATTCTCTAATACTAAGTCATTGGACCGTGTGAACAAAGCCTTGGTGGTTTCTTTTACTTTTGTTAGCAAACCAGCAGTAATATTTACCTTAGATGTACAGGCTTCCAGTTGGACATTCTTTATAGTCCTATCACATAGCTGAATGATTGGTCTGGACCGTTGCACAATTACATGAAGGTACATGCCTATTGGGTGTCGGCAAGCTGAATGATGATGGAAAGAAGACACCCTGCTCCCACTTTCCCACAAAGTGTACCTAGATATTTTTGTTTGTACAAATTGTGCTGAGTTTAAGTCAATTTTTCTTCCTATAGAACATACAGCAACCCCTTGTGATAGCTAATTAGCCATAATAAATTTTGTGTATACTTAATATATTGTTACATTTAATAGTCTGTTTAGACCATCAAGAGCTGTGCCATAGTGTGGAAAAATTTGTATGTTAAACAGTTGTGCAATGGACATGACATATATCATTTGTTGGCATGTGATTCATGGGCACTTGTTCTAATAAAATCACTTGATTTAGAATGCATACCATTTAGTGGCTAACCCTTTATGTTGTTAACTGTGCCACTCCGTAGTTTTATCCATCCCTATTATTATTTATAACACATCTTTCAATTGTGAACAATAACCTACCAATGTCGACTGAACTAGTCATGGAGTCTGCTAAATAGGTCAATTTGACACCTCACTAAAGTACTTGCCATTCTACTTTGCAGGTTACTGTTCATGTCAAGGGTATAACAGAGTGCTATGAGTGCCAACCTAAGCCTGTCCCGAAATCATATCCTGTCTGCACAATTACAAGCACTCCATCGAAGGTTCCTTTCCTGCCTCCCCCGTTATATTTTTATGGGTCTGTTTGTATTATTATAACATTGGTTTATGTTCTGGTAGTTTCCACATAGCTAAGTTTTTTGCTATTTGTATTTTTTTAAATGCAAACCTTTTGTTAAATCTGGAAAGGATTTCTTAATTAATATTCTTTCTGTATTGGACTCTTCATGGCTTCACACCCCTGTAACCCTGTTTATATTTGAATATATGCTCATTTATTTATTTATTTTGTATTCGGGCACTAGATAATTTTGATGGAAACCTTGCAAAAAGAAGGCATTCCAACTGGATGATATTCGAGTTACTTGTAAGGACATGCCTGATGTTGTATCATTTATGTATGTTAAATATCTTGAAATCCGCGAAGTGCGAGTTTTATGAATGCATGCACAGAAGATGCATTCTTCTAACATTCATTTGCTTGTTGTTGGTAATTACAGTCATGTCATGATTAATAATCAAAATTCAACATTTTTGGTAGTTTTTGCTGACATGTTTGTAACACAATAAGGTTAAATACTGCTCCTACTCAGTTTTTAATGCTGGCATTAATGATTGATTTTATTTAATTTCCTTCTATAGTTTGTTCACTGCATTGTTTGGGCGAAGGATCTGCTTTTTGCAAAGCTGTTTGGTGATAAGAACCAAGATAACGACCTTAATGTGCATTCAAAAGATGGCAGCAGTTCAAAATCAGATGTACTTGAAAGGGATGCTGACGAAGATCTTGATCAATATGCCCGGAGGGTTTATGATCACGTATTTGGTTACAACATCGAAGCTGCCTTGGATAATGAAGAAACCTGGAAGAATCGGAAAAGACCAAATCCAGTATACATCAGAGACGCATTACCTGAAGAAGCTGTAAAGCAAAATGGTAGCTCAGGGGACTGCAATAAG